>VXAX01002192.1:201-27440 GCA_013399835.1 Leptocoma aspasia
TGCGCTCCGCTAGCGACCAGCCGCCGGACAACCCCCTCCTCGCCCAGCGATGTATTCACTGCTCTCAGCCTGCACTTGCCTGTAAGGATTATGGCATATTCCTAAATATTTTTTTTAACTTTAATTTTTTTTTTAACTTTCATTCTGGAGGCTCCGGTTGCATTTTCCTTGCAGCCAGGTGGTAATGGGGACCTGAGTCTTTTTATAAGAAGAGCATCGCTCTGAGCTCTTTAAAAAATTTCAAACAAAAACAAAGCAAAAAAAAAAATCAACTTTAATCATTCTACCGCATCATTTGATCTTTTGTTGCTTTTTTTTTTTTCTCCTCTCCAGATGTTTACATTTCCTGCTGCTGTGCTTTCAGGTACAGGTACGTGTCCTTTCTGTTCTCTCTCGCTTTTGGTTGTAAAATAGAAACAAAGGCGGCGTGCTGACCTCGAGTGCCAGGCAGATTTGGCTGGGGCTTTCACTTGTTTCCCTCTAGTTTTTATAGCTATATTAAACCGAGCCCTGCACCAGATGCTGGAGTGTCATCTGCCCTGGACCGGGTCTTCCCCTCTGCTCAGCTCCCGTTCCGTGCCCGGTTGTGCTCGGCCGCCGGTACGGGCAGGGGTGCAGCTGGTGCGCCGGTAGCCTGCCGTAGCGGCATCCTCTGGAGTGCATTAGCCTGGCTAACGATGTGAGAGGGAGTGCTGGACTCTCCTTGGACAATGTCGATTGATGCACTTGCCTTGGAAGAGCAGGCGCTCTCCTGCTCGCCCTTTTTTCCCCTTTCTTTTTTTCGCCCTTCTCTCTCTTTTTTTTTTTTTTTCCTCCTCCCTCTTCCCCTCTTCGGTAACTCACTCCCAAAAACCGATGCNTTCCCCTTTTTTTTTTTCCCCTTTCTCTCTTTTTTTTTTTTTTTTCCTCCTCCCTCTTCCCCTCTTCGGTAACTCACTCCCAAAAACCGATGCTTTGAAAAACACGAGTTTTCCTAGCCAAGGGAAGGAGGCTGCGTGCTCCCTCTCCATTATTCAGTAGAACGCCGTCCAAGTCAGCTCCAGCCTTTGATCCTGCCTCGACAGGAATGAGGCCGTTGGAGGAACACCCTGAGCGAGGCTCTGCAGCCCAAGTGCCCGCGGGATGGGGATGGCAGCTGCCCCCGTGGACACGCGCCCCACTGCCACATGGATATTAGCTGGGCATCCTGGAGCAGACCCACCTGCGGGGCTGGGCAGAGCAGGTGCCACTTCTCCGGTGGCTCCGGCCACCTTCCTGCCGGAGCTGGGAGACACTTGTGCCACCCTTGGCTCTGAGTTGTGCTGTGGCCGGGATTGCACCTGCTCACCCTCTCCAGATCCCCAACGGCAGCAGGGGATGGTCCTGGATGAGCACAGCCTTAGAGGGGGCTCCATCCCTCTGGCCAAGCTAAAACCCGAATCAGCCCCATCCCCTGCTCTCCCACCCATCCAAAAAATCCCCCATCACATTTTTTTCCTCATCCCCTCCAAAAACTGCAGCTCGAACCCGACACCAGCAGAGTCTCTCCTGGTGGCGCAGCCTCCCCAGTAGGAGAGGATCCGCAGCTGTAAATTACCCTGCGGTTGGAAGGTGTTTCCTCTGTTTCTCTGGTGCGTGTTTTTTTCAGCCCGAGGAATCACAGGCTGCGCAGGGCTCGCAGCGCCGGAACCCTTTGCAGCGGGGAGAAGTTTTTTTGCGCTTGTGCGGTAACTGAAGTTAATCAGCCCTCCGGCCCCCTTCCTCTCCCCCTCCCTTCGGTGCTTTTAGTGAATCAGAAAAAGTTTGGCTGGCTGCCTGGAAAGCACTTGCTAAAATCTGATCTCTTACTTCAGCAGCCTTAAAGAAAGTTATTGGCATTTATACAGTTGGAGCTTGCAGGCTTCCAAAGCAATAAAATAATAAAAAAAAAAGGGAAAAAAAAAGAAGAAGAAAACCCTGTGCTCTGGTGCTATTAGAACCATACTTGCTACCTTTTGTGCTGATTTTGCAGCATTTTGGGGGCTGTGAGGTGGGATGGCTGCGCTGGGCTCTGTGGAGGTGTCCTGGCTGCGGCTGGAGAGGCGGCAGAGCTCGCTGGGTGTCACACGCAGAGAGGAGCTCCTTCGGCGATTGGTGTGGGGAGCAAAACATTAGATTAGTCATACTCGAGGGCCTTCGAGTGAGTGTTTACAGTATTAATGGTCGATGAAAAGATGTGAATGCTGTAAGTTTTTATTGCCCATTTTGTTAAACTTTCTTTCTGGATTTATTCATGGGATTACATGTTTTGAGCCTGAATGGGAGCGAGGGATTATAGGATTTCTTTAATAATGATCAGTTTGGGTAGGAGTTAGCTTTTGGTGAACTGGAGTAAATTAATGCATCACTTAGGTTTAATATTTATTTAGTCTAAAGGAAGTTGTTTAGTTTTGCTTAAAGGGCTCTGTGTTGTATTGGGGAGATTTAAGAGTTCCTGAAGTGGATTATATTCTAAGGCTGTCTTTTGCCCTGTGTTCAAGCCATGATCTGCAGCTTGTCCTGTGTGCTGGTCTTAGAATTACGCTGCTCTGCTGCTGCCTGGTACCTGTGGGTCTGTGTGCAGAGGTAGAAATCCCTCCATGTGTGTGGGGCTGGAGGGATTCCGGGACAAAACACCATGGTTTGGGTATGCTCTGTGTGTTCTGGTAGATCCTCGTGTACGAGGGCTGTGGTGCATTGACGTGTGAGCTGCTGCAGTTCTGTGGTGAGGACTCAGCTCTGGCCAAAAGCTTTCTCATAGACCCCAAGGCCATCCTGCAGCCGCCAGTGGGTGATGGGGCAGGTATAGCATCTTGTGTGGGCAGGTTATGGCAGCAGTGGGAGCTGTTCCCCAGCCCTGGCCACAGGGAGGTTGGAGGATTGGAAGTTTCCAGGAGCAGGATTTAGACCCCCAGATGAGTTGGACTCCTTCAGGGCTTTGCCATCATGTGACATTTTCACCAAGGATCACAAGGACCAACACATGGTGGGGCAGAGGGAAGCACTTCTGGAGCATGGGTGCAGCACAACCCTGGGAGCGGCCCTGGACCTCACAGGGCTGCCTGGAGGAGAGGTCATTCACCAGTCCCTTGCCCCTGTGACAGTAATGCCCCTGTCTTGTTTTCTTATCTTGCCTCTTAGGAAGTCACTCTGATGCTTGGTGTTGCTGCAGCTCCAAAGCAGGGACACTGGATACCCTCACAGAGCCTGGAGATATTAATTTATTTATGCAGGTTGTTCTCAGGGATGCTCTTTTGCTGATGGTTACTGAACTCTCCATCTATCACATGTCTTTAGCCTTCTTCAGTTTATTCTCCTGTCTTTTCACACTTCCAGGAACAATTTCTCTTCCATGTGCTTTTTTGTTCTGTATGTCCCAGAGTGGTTTTGGCTTTGGCTTTCGAGTCAATCTGTGCTCTTCAAGCAGGTGAGAAACCCCAGAAGCACCTTGCAGGGTTGGAGGGGATTACCCCATGCTGTGCTGGCTCTGGCAGCACCAGTGACCCTGAGGATAACAAGTCTGGGGACATGGGACCTCAGAGGGCCCCCTTTGCCAGGGCAGGTGGGGGCTGGAGGCAGCTTCGGTGTAGGTTGAGCAGTAGGATCTGAGGTTCTGAGTGCTGTCCTGGTTTGCAAGAGCTTCCAGCTCTTCTGTCTCTGAGCCACCTCAAGTGCATGGCCAGGCAGAGCACGGGGCAATGCTGGGGTAGGCTGCCCTGTCTGTGCTGCAGAGCAGGGGGTGGTCCTCCCTCAGCCTCTTCCCTGCCTGATAAACCTTGCCGTGTTCCCCTACATGGAGTGCATCTGTCTTAGATTATGAAGGGATATTATTTGGCCTGATAGGGCCAAATCCTTTGCTTTTATGGCTCTTGTAGGTTAAGATCCAGCTTTGGAATCTGATCCAGAAGCAAACAGGAGGTCAGAGGAATGCATAAGGCAGCGCTGGGCTGTTTTCACATCTGCCGGTGTTGTATAAGAGGAAGGCTGCTGTGCGCCATGCCAATAGCAACTTAGTTTCTCCTAAGGTCCTGTGCAGCGACAGACAGTTATTGTTTGGGGCATTGTAAAGTGAGACACAGAGAAGTGTTGCTTCCACACATTCAGTGAGCCAGATCCTGTGTTCTGGCAAAGCCACACGCAGCACATGTCAGAGGCGTGAGCCTGCTGAGCAGCTCCCTCCCCTCTCCCTGCCTGCTGCTCCATAGCTGTCCTCCCTGGTACCAGCAGGACGGGTGGCGAGTACCACCAAATGGCTCTGGGGATTCTCTGTGGAGAAGCCAAAGGGTGTCCTGGTCACAACTTGCCCAGCTCGCCTCAGCTGGCCACTCTTTCTGTGGGTGTGCAGCAGTTGTAGAGCCACAGCTCCCTGCCTGCCCTGTCCTTGCCTTCCTGGTGACAGCACCAAAGGCAGGGTGCTGGACTGCACATCACCACCAAGGTTATTCTCATGTTTCCCCTCCCTGCAGATGGGCACCCACCTACCTTTGTCCTCTCTGGGTGGCACAATGTCTGTCTTGAGGCGGCGCCAAAGCTGCATGTGCTGGGATGGAGCTTTGGGCATCCCCACATTGCTCCTGAAGCACTGTGAGATGGGGTAGGTGGTGTCTCCATGGGCTGCTCCCTCCTCTTGGTCAAGGCCTGTGTGCCAAGACTCAGTGGGGCCCAGAGCCCCCCAGGCTGGGTGATCCTGTGCCTGCCCTCTCTGCTCAGCCTGGGTTGGGGGCACCACATCCTCAGCACAGCATCCCTGTGCCAGTACCTGCCTCCTGCTCCATGAGGGTGGAGAAGTCATGCTGAGAAAGACAGAATATGGCAACTGTGGTCTGTGAAAGGCTGGGTAACTCTCTGTTGATTTTCTGGATTGCACCTGCCTTGATTACTAGGCAGTGGGAAGACCAGAGAAACTGTGTGAGTAAAGCCTGAGTTAAATGAGCAGAGGAGCTCAGCAATGTGGAAGTGTGTGGCCCCATTGTGGGCTGGAGTTTATGGGATGGTCCCTGGATCTGGCTCCATGCTGTGCTGGACTATTTGTGGTGGATGCAGTTCCTGATGGTGTGGCTCTACTGGCCTGCAACCTGCAGGGGCATGATCCTGTTGTACATTAAATAGTTTGTTCCAGTTTCAAATGCCCTTGCTCTCCAGGAAACAGCCATGTGGCTTGCTACAAGGGATTTTTATTCCCTGCTACTGACTCATTGCACCAGACTATGAAGTGTTGTGTTCTGAAGCTTCCCTGTGTATCCTGCTTTGCCTCCTGAACTTTGGAGAGCTTGGGCTTATGGAGGAAGAGAAGACATGTTGGAGCAGTTGCCTGGGCTGGAGCAGGGAGGCTGAGTGGCAGTGGGCTGGTGCTTGGGCTGATGTGTGCTGGGGTTCTCCCGTGGGAGAGGCGAGACTCAGCTTAGCTCAGGTGAGCTTAGGTGTGGGTCTTGCTCCTACACAGATGGTGATGTGCAGCTTGTGCCCCACCAGCAGTTCTTGGCTGCCTCCCCTGGGCACACCATGCCTTTGCTTCTCCCTTAAGGTCCCCAGCCCTTCAAAGCTCTGGGACGGGTTCTCTGCCACAAAGACCCCTCAAAGACATTTAGCAGGAAGATTTGCAAAGCTGTTTCCAAATTCTTACCCCAGCAAGGCTGACACAAACGTGAGCTGCTTAAGCGTTTGGGGGCTTGGCTTTCTGGGTGGCAATGGGCAGCACAGCAGAGCTGCTTGGGGGCTTCGCTCTGCATCCCTGCATGAGTGCAGTTTGCTTTTCCAAAGCTCCAGAGATGTGTGAGGTGCTTCAGAGGAACAGAGATGGACATAGGTGTTGTTGAGGAGAGTGTCTAGAAGGACACCATGAGGTTCAGATTTTAATTGGATGCAGCACGGTGGTTGTACTGTATTTCAGTTTTGCTTTCCTTATTGCACCTTATTGACCTGAGACGAGGGGTGCAGGGTTTGGAGTATGGCAGGATTGGAAGTGGTGTGAGGTTCAGTGCGGGGTTCAGAGCAGTGTGGGATTCTGAGTGATGCAGGGTTCTGAGAGTTGGGTTTGGAGCAGTGCTGGTCTTGGAGTGGGGTGGGATTCACAGGAGGAATTCCTGCTCAAACTCAGAATTAGTTTTTCTTATAGAGCAGCTTGGCTGTAGCATACCAAGATGGGAGAGAAAAGAGCAGAATGGGCAAAGGGTGGCACTGCCTGAGCTCTGCGGGTGTGGCTGGCACGTGGGATGCAGCTGGTGGTGGGAGTCACTGCTGAGGGTTGCAGGAAGCTCAGGGAGGATGAGCAGCACTGGGAATATTTGATTTTGCTGTAAGCTGATAGCACTGAGCTGGTCAGCTGGGCCAGTGGGTATCTCCCTCTGCTGTGGGAGGCTGAGCTCAAGAGAGAGGCTCCCCTGAGACTGAAAATGGTTATTTTGGATCTGTAAAGCTACTTCTAAGATCCTTGGGAGTATTTTTATGTATCTCTTCCTTTCCTTAGGACTCTGTTTTGCTCTCTCCTGTTCTCCCTTACAGAGCTGCTTTTGCTTTGTTTTTCCACAGATTTGGATTCTTTATTATCATAAGTGCAGGTGAAAAATGTGTTAATGAAACATGATTTAAAAAGGGAAAAGAGGAATGTCTGCTGTTGATGCCTGGACAGGGATGGGGATATCTACTGCCAGGGTCTCTGCCTGGGGTCTGTGAGCTGCTCTGGCCCTGGGAAGCCTGGGGTGGGTTGTGCTGGGGGAGCTGGAAGCCCTGGGCCCAGGAAGGCACCTAAATGCTCTCCTGACTGTGAGATGCTCTACTGCAGGGCATGGCCTTCCTGTGCTCTGATGCTGAGACCAGGGGACTTCCACCTGGGTATTTGTGGCCTGGCAGGTCCAGACATGATTGTTTTTCTTTCCTTCCCTGGGTTTTTGTGTTTTGATCACCTGCTGTGCCATAACAGCAGGTACAAGCCGAAATTATGCAGAGCTGTGCAATGTGCTGCCTACCTGGCATGTTGCCTCTGTGTTCTTGTACCTCCCCAGATGTCCATGGAGGATTAGGCATCTGGCAAAGCAGCTAGAAGGAAAGGAAAAAAACCCCAAAATATAAAAGACTGTCTGGCTCTGCAAAAGTATTTCCCTATTGCCATTCAGCAGCCTCGCCATAGCATGAAGAGAAAGAAAGGGGAGCAGAGAGGAAAGAGGAGGCTTAGCCTGTCATGGTCTGTGTGTTTCCCTTTGTCCTACCTCCTCACAGCCCCAGGGGCTGCAGTGGGTGGGAGCAGACATGCCAATCTTCCCCCTCCAGGGGCTGGGCTGTGGGTCTGTGCCCCTGCTGCTTCCATGTGGGGCTGGTTCCCTGGGCAGTGCTTCCTCAGCCCCTGCCTGCTCTGCCCACACAAACAGCTGCATTTCAGGCTGAACCACACGGCAGTGTTGTCCACGCAGTGACAGCGCATCTTCCCCTTTGCCGGGCTCTCTCACTTCCTGCTCACTGTGCTTTTTCATGGAGTTACTGCCTTGGTTCTGCTGCAGCCGGGAGAGCCAGAATGCCTTTAACCTCTGGAGCTCAGGGTGCAGAACAGCTCTGATGATGTCTTGCACGTGGCTCCTGTCTGGGCTGGTGCTGCTCTGGCTGCAGGGCTGGAGCTGGGCTGATGCTGCCAGACATCAACGTATCTTTGGAGGCTGTGGGAGGAGATGGGAAGATCTGAGGCTGTGGCACTGGGGTTAAAGGCCTCAAGTTGTGCCAGGGAAGGTTTAGATGGGATATTAGGAAAATGTTTTTCAACTAAAGTGTTGTCAAGCACTGGAAGAGTGGAGTCACCATCCCTGGAAGTGTTCAAAAGATGTGTGGATGTGGCATTTAGGCACCTGGTTTAGCCGTGGGCCTGGCAGTGCTGGGTTAACAGGTGGATTGGTGATCTTAGAGGATTTTTCCAACCTAAATGATTCTGTGATAAGAAGTGGGCAGTGGGGAATGGCCCAGCACATCCTGCTCACTGTTGGGTGGCTGGTGATGACAGGAGATGGGGCGTTGTCCAGCCCGTGAGCTCACCCATGTGGAGATGGAAGCGGGGGCAGGCTGGGAGTGCTGGCACTTGCCCCAGGCAGACCCAGAGCCCCCGTGGTGGCCAGGCTGAGGGGCTGGATCTTGAAAAAACTAGGAGATGGCACTGAGGGGAAGCAGGGTGGCGAAGGGCCCAGTGTGCCCTGTGATTCCTCTGCTCATATTTTAAAATCCAGATGGATGGGTGGATGCTAAACCTTGGTGAAGGTCCCAGAGAAGTGCATATTGCATGGATACAAATGTCAGGATGCAGCAATTAATAATGGATTGCTCTTCCTACAAGATATTCCCAGCACTCCTTAGTCCTCCCAACTCCTTTTTCTCCTGCTATATATTTCAAATCCCTTTTTTCCTGCTAGAATACTATCTTCGGCATAATTTTGAAGGACAGTGTGGTGATTTTGCATGGGAGGCTTTTTAAAAAGCTTTTGTATCTTTTGGAATACCCTGAGCTGCTCTTGCACAGAAATCCAGAATTAACAGAAAAATGCAGGAAGCAGTGGTGAGCCTAGTCAGCGACTGTGTGTAGTGTGTGTGCTGGGTGTCTGTAGGCATGGCTGCTGCGATGAGAAGCCCTGGGAATATAAATTAGAAAGTGGGTGAAGGACATTTTTGATGGAAGGGCATTTTGCTGCTTCTCTGATGCTTTTTATCCATTTGCGGAGAGGGGTGGTCTGGAAAGCTGGCGGTGCTGTGACCACAGGGACTGGGGTCACTTCCTTGCTGTCACACCCTGGGTGATCTCCTCACCATGCGGCTGCATCGCTCCTCCCATTGGAGTGTGGGCTACAGTCCTGATCAGATAATCGTATTTGCTTTCCCAAGTTGAATTCAAAGCATAGGTGGAATTTGACTGGGTTGTAGGAGTGTAGGAATGAACAGTGAGTGGAGTATGTGCTCCTTTTCCAGCGTGTTCTCCAGCTCTGACATGAAGCTGCTTTTGGCCCCCTTTCCCAGGCTGGAAGGTTACGATCACACACGAGCAGCCTCAGTCCCTGGGTGTGAGGCTGCACTGTAAGACTGCACAGGGAAGTGCAGTATTGATTAGCTGTACAATAAATTATGATGTATGTAGTGCAGGTTTCTGACCCCGTGGTCGCGACCTTGTGGTGATTGGGGACAGTCCTGGCCAGCTGAGATCAGAGCAGCAAGCAGCCCCCAGCAATCGATAGGAAAGCAGCAGCTCTGCTGCAGGCACAGCGCTGGGTGCTGCAGGCACGTCGCACCTTTGTCCCGGGGAGCAGGCAGTGCTGCAGACTTCCCCTGGAATTACACCTGGAACTCTGCTGGGAGCTGGGCCATGCCAGCCTGACCCCAGGCTGTGGGGATGGGAGGGACTCCGTGTGTGTTCACATTGGGATTCTCAAAGCTGGAGCATCCCAGGCTGGAAGGGAGGAGTGAGGGCAGCTTTGGCGAGTGCGGAGGGTCTGCCCTGCTCATCACAGAACCAGAACGGTTTGGGTTGGGAGGGACCTTAAAGCCCACCTCGTTCCACCCCCTGCCGTGGGCAGGCACACCTTCCACCAGCCCAGGTTGCTCCAAGCCCTGTCCAGCCTGGCCTTGGACACTGCCAGGGATGAAGCACGCCTGAGGCTGCCAGAGCTCCAGGAGTGTTTGGACAGCACTCCCAGGAATGCACAGGGTGGGACTGTTGGGGTGTCTGTGCAGGGCCAGGGGTTGGACTGGACGATCCTAATGAGTACCTTCCAATTCAGAATATTCTGTGATTCTCTGGGCAGTCTGTGCCAGTGCCTCACCACATCTGAGGAAAGAATTTCTTCCTAATATCTAATCTAAATTTCTCTTCTTTTGCTTTAAACCCATTCCCTCTTGTCCTATAATAAATGGGAGCAGTTTGCCAGCAAGGCAGAGGCCTTACTTTGTGCTGTTTATGTTGAAAGAGTAGGTAGTAGGAATTTAATTGCTATTTAAATGTAGCAAACAAGAACATTGAATTTATTTGCTCAGCTTTCATTTCTGGGAGCCTGGTTTCCCCAGTGTGCACCATCACTGTGTGTGCCAAGACACTGAGCACCATCAGGTTCTGTTTTGGGGTTTCACTTCCAAAGAAAATTTGTGCAAAGTCTGACCTAAGGTCAGCAAGGCTGAGCTGGCAGAGCTGCCCTGTGCTGGGTAGTGGCCCTGGGGGGTGGCACCTGTGGGCATCCCCAGACCAGGCAGGGACCTGGGCGAGCCATGGGGCCTTACATCACCCCAGTGCTGTGGGCGTGGATGCTGGTGCCTCAAAGAAAGGGCTCCTGGGGATCCCCAGCTTCGTACCACAAAGTCTCATGTCTGTGTCTGGCCTGAATTTCCCCCCTGCAGCATTTTCCCACTGCTGGTGACTGATGATGGATGGAGCAAAATGTGTGGGGTTCTCCCTGGTACCCCCAAGCTGTGCAGGGATGCAGCAACCCAAACCTCAGTGATTTTAACACTTTATTTTTTCCCCTTATTTAAAACATTTCAAAAACAGATTTATTTTCCGAAACTGTTGAGAATTGTTCCCTGAAAATGCGAAACTTGCAATCTAAATTAATTAATACCAAATGAGACTTTTCCCTAACTCAACAAAGCAGAAAGATAAGAAATCCTATTTGCCTGCTATTTGCAGGTAGAAGTATGGCTAATAGAGATCAGAACAAATCTGTTAGAAAACAAACCCTGCTTTTCTTTTCTGGCGCTAGGCTCATGTTTGTTATATGGGATCCTGAAGGCAGATTGACAGTTTGGTTTGGATTAAAGTCAACACATGGTTTATGCCATATTTTTGATAAGGCTCATTAGTAATCTGATTTTTTTTCCAGGCTGTCTTTAGTACATAAGTAGTAGAATTGTCCCTTCCTGGGAATATTTTTGCAGTGAAGCTATTGAGGAATTTATTTCTGGAGGGAAGATGAAATTACTTGTTTTAAAAACTCTTAAAATCCCAAGTAAAGTTGAAATCCATTAACTGCAAGCTGTAAGCTTGATGTGAGCTGGGCAAACTTCAAGCTATTTTATTAACTGATCTAAAGAGTGTTTTCTTTAAATACCTTTGGAAAGGCAGAGAGGAGACTGGCTCATGCAGGGGGAGCAGAGCAGGTCCCTGTGCTTTACCACCAGCACCCAGTTCTGACCAGCAGGAGTAAAAACTGCCACCATTTGCACCTCTGTGTGCCTGTGAGCTCAGGCTTCTTCATGGGAGTAAAAGGCGTTGACACTGGCTGCTGGTTCCCTCCTTGGTGTGTCCCAAAAAATGAGCTTTGGGTACCCTTGGCCCCTTGGGTACAAACAGCTGTGTATTTGAATGGTATAGATTTGTTCTATTTATAAATAGGCTTCACTCTCCAAAGCGAGTGTCTTTTGTCATTACTGTGTTTTCTAGAAAGAAAGTAGGGAAAAAAGTAGAAAAATTTGGAATGGGGAAGACCCAAAGAGGAATTGCTCGCTGCCTTTGAGCTCTGCCTCAGCAGCTCTGTGCCTGGAAACCTGTCTGCAAAGCTCTGGGTCTGTCCTCACTGGAGGATCCAGAGCTGTTGGGGCTCATTCTGTGGCCATCTGCATCTCTAATGCCTGTGTGGAAACTTCCAGATGGGGTTATTTGGTCAGGATGAAATGGATCCCAGAGTTGTCTTTGGTGCTTGACAGTAACTGGTGCTGGCAGGACCCGTTGGGTGATTGTTCAGTGCTAGAACTGGGCTCTGGAAAAGCTCTGACTTGATGGTGATGCTGAAAGCAAGTGAGATGCCTGTGCCAGCTGTATATTAACTCCCTAGAAAATTGAATTAATGGAGCTGAATGTTGCCTGCATCTGCATTCATTTGAAGCTGCCTCCAGCAGCAGGTTGTGCCCAGCAAGGGGCTCAGGTGAGCTGTGCCCTGAGTGACAGCTCCTGGGATGTGTCATGGACTGAGGTCCTTGTCCCTCAGCAAGTGGAGTGGGTTCCCTGCATCCCTCTGTGCCGGGTGAGTCGGAGAGCTCCAGCCTCGAATGGAAGATGTGTGTTTGCACAATTAGCATGGCCCCTTCCTTCCCTGGGAGCAGAATGGTTTATTGATTTCTGTGGCCCACTCACCCCCACCTATTCAGCAATAATGACCCTTCCACTCCAATTCTAAATCATCCCAGCCTGCCTTGCCCATAAGCCCTCTAATCTTTTCGGGTTGTTGTTGGTATTTATGCTCATGGAGGTTTATGATTTGTCGGCGCTGGCTGCTGAAATGCTTTATTTATCCGTAGGCTGGGCCACACAGGGAGCGTCCTTATTCTGGTATCATGTTCAGGATGCTGTAGTTAAGGGTTGTGTCAGCACTTCCATGCACAAACCTTGTTATTCAGGAGTTTTGCAATTCCATGGAAAAGAAAACCAGCAACCTGGCACGGCGAGGGGAGGCTCGGAGGCACACATGAAAGCCCAACAACCCAGTGCCCATTTAGGGATTATTAGATGGGCAACCTCTTTCCTTGAGGAAAGTAGCCAAAAACATCCTCCTCCCTTGGTTTGATCTTGTGCAAAGAAAACCCTCTTTTGTGTGCTTGTGTTGGGGTCGGATGGGGAGAGCACAGTGAAGCAGGACACTGGCTGGGATCCTCTCTGGATGCTTAGGAACAAACCTGTGGCTGGTGCAGAACAGAGCTGCCTTCTCCTTAGAACATGGGGCTGTGGAGAGCTTGGGAGCTGCTCCCGGGGCTGCCTGGTCCAGCCCTGGCCCACAGCCCTGGGAACAGCAGGTGATGGGGTTTATAAATGTGTGATTTATGGCCCTGTTAGTGCAGGAGCTTGGGGGCTTATAAATTATTTGGAGATTTCTCAATAATAGAGGGAGCGTGGTATAAACAAGAGAGATCATAGGGCTTGAGAATGCATTTCGAAGTGCTTTTGGGAAGGAGAAGTTCCATGACTGCTGGCAGGTATGGCTGTGCTGGAGGAAGAGGCTTTACAGACAAACCCAGACAGGATATTTTTTATTTCTTAATGCTGATGGATTTTGTGGGCACTCCACAGGACAGCCTGGATCAGAGTTCATAACTTGGAGCAAAAATGCTGGTGGAGCCCTTTGGCCTGGGACAACAGGCTGCGGTTGGCATTGAGGGTGACTTGTGCAAGCAGAATAGATCAGTCCTCAGGGAGGAGCAGGCAGTGGTGAAGCATTGAGGGAGCTAACAACAAAGATGGAGAAACAATTTATAAGGTGATGTAGTGCCAGGACAAAAGGGAATGGCTTCACACTGCCAGAGAGTAGGTTTAGATGGGATATAAGGAAAAGTGCTTCCCTGTGAGATGGGCAGGCCCTGGCACAGGTGCCCAGAGCAGCTGTGGCTGCTCCTGGATCCCTGGCAGCGTCCAAGGCCAGGTTGGACACTGGGGCTTTGGAGCAGCCTGGGATGGTGGAAGGTGTCCCTGCCTGTGGCAGTGTTGGAATCAGGTGATCTTTAAGGTCCCTTCCAAGTCACACCGTTCAACCATTCTGTGATTCATCCTGTGGTTCCTCAGGAACAGGACTCTGCAGCAGCAGCGTTGTCACAGAGGGAAATCAGGATGCCAAACTGCTGCTCGATCCGTTTGTTAGCAGGTACGGGACTGGTGTGAAGGGCAGGGACTCCTGAGGAGGTCCCTTCCCCGTGGCACCATTCCCACAGAGGATCACTGGGTGTTACCTTGTCAGAATGAGCAGGAATGGAACTGACTGGAGCTTAGTAAAAGATTTCCAGAGAGGACACTTGATAGAGGAAAGTAATGGTGAGATAATTCAGACAGGTCCCCAGGCATCTCTGCTGAATCAGCTTTTAGAGAAGCCACTTCTCACCTGAGGTCAGTACTTGGGAGCTGCTGTGGGGACAGCTGTTGGCCAAGTCTCTGTTTTCTTTGCAAATGCAATGTAGAAATGTATTTTGTGAGTCCTGCCCTGCCCTGCCCTGGTGTGCACTGCTCGGCAGTTGCCGTGTTTTACCCTAGAGGGAGTTGCTTTTCTGCAGTGGGAGCAGGGATCTGTGTTCCTTGGAGGATGTCAGAGGACCAGATGAACGGAGCTCCCAGGATAAGCACTGGATCACTGCTGAGGTGCTGCCCCTGCAACTGTTTATTCTCTTATGGGGAGGTTGGTCTTTGATGATCTCCTCCTGATGGCAGGGTTTTCCTGAGTAACTCTCAGGTTTTCTGTATCTTGTGTCTTTGCTCCTGTTTTTGTGGAGGTCTCAATTGCGCTGCTATCAAGCAGAAGAGCAGAGATGTCACCTTGAACCCGGCAGGCCCGTGCTTCAAACTGACATTTTAAGTCCTTGTGGTGAATAACTCTGCCTTTTTCCAGGGTTTAGGAAATGCCTGACCAGTTTCAGGGTGGTGGGCTTGGGGTTTCCACTCTGCCTTGCTGCTGTGGCCAAAGATGCAGCAGGAGCATCTGCCCTGGGGAGAGGGGAGAAAAGGTCAGGAGTGCTTTGAACCTGGCAGGTTTCTCAGTAATTGGACTCAGGTCTCACTTGAAGAGGTGAACAAATTGCTGGTAAGCATTTTTAGTGAGATGCTGCAGCTTTTGTCCCAGGGACACCCTGCTGGTAGCTCTGCCCTGGTCTCCACTGCAGCCCCACTGCTGTGGCCACCCAGGCTCCTCCAGCCCTGGGTGAGCAGCAGAGGGTCATGGGGACAGCCCGTGTGCTTGGCCAGCAGCGCCCTTGGGTGGGGCAGGCAGCCCCTCAGCCCTGTGCTCACCTGTGCAGAGCCACCTGTGCTGGGCAAGGGTTTCATTCCTGCATAGCAGGGCAGGTTATTTCAGCAGGAGTGCTTTCTCCATCAGAAAAGAAGATGGTTTTTTGTTAAGGGGGTGGAGGCTGTTGTAGCGTGCCGAACTCCCCGGTCCGTGGTTTCACAGGGGTTGGTTGGGGCTGTTCTGCAAAGCCTGTTGCAGATTTCTTTGCAGCGACACCGATGCTGTGAGGAGGGACAGGGGCATGAAATTACTTCTGAGAAATCTGTGTGTCCTGGTGTGAGCAGTGAGGAGTGGTGGCAGCAGCACAGAGCCTCTCAGGGATGTGGGGTCCAGCGTGGCCCATGTGAAATGTGAAGGACATTGCCACTGGTGAGCAGAGCGTAGGGGACATGGATGAACACGGACACTTCCTCTGGAGCAGAGAGTGCACCCTGTGGGGAGACAAGGTGCCAAAGCTCGAGTGGTTACATCTGTGTGGCATCAGGTCAGACCTTCCAGCTCTGACCTCCCTCACGAGCCCTGGGCAGCGGTCGGGGAGGCAACACTTGGCCAGGCGCAGGGGAAGTCAGAAGGACCACCCAGTTCTGATAAGGGCAATTTAGAAAGGAAGGGGAAGATTGTGAAAAGAGGGGCAAAGGGGCACAAAGGGAAGAAAAAACCCACCCCACTGCTGAACAAAACTGAAGATCAAGACTGCTGTTAAACACACTGCCTGCGAGGGAGGTCTCACCATGCCCTTTCTAATCTAGAGCCAGCCAGGATTGTATTAACAGCTCCAACGCAATGGAACAAATTAATCCCTGATGTAATTGAAATTGGTGAGGTCTCACAATAGGTGAGTTTGACCCAGTGGGATAGAAATAGAACAAGTATTGGAATGAAGGAGTGAAACGAAGTCACACTGTTCAGCCATTGGTATTTCATTCCTAGAAACAAAGGCCAGACAAATTCAGAGAATACATGGCTCTGCTGGGCATGGTTGAAAGCTGCTCAATAATATCAAGCTTTGAAGGGATATTTTTGTGTGGAGAGGAAGTATGTAGCAGAGATATAACAAGCATTAAAAAAGAAAAAAAAAAGACAAAGAAAGAAAGGAAGAAAGAAAAAGCCCTGCTTGCACCTTGCCTGATGGATAGCATGGTAAAAAAATACCAGCTGTTAACTAATAATAATAATAATTGTCATCATCATAAAGATACATCACAACTGGAGGAAAAATAAGAAAAAGAGTTAAGGTCTAAAAATGTCTAAACTGTATTTATGGAGACTCAAACTGTCAAGCTGTGGCACCCCGCAGATCTCCCTCAGCTCAGGTACATGGGGTTGGTTTGCTTTGGTCAACACAGGTAGCAGGAACTGGTCCCACTGGGAAAGAGCTGCCTTTGGGTGCTGGGAGGGGGGTCAGTCTTGGCCCCTTTGGAGCTGCAGCACCAGGGCACAGCTCAGGGGCACAGGGGACACCGGGGCTGCCTAATGCAGGCAGCTGAGCTGCTGCTGCTCATGGTGACATTGTCAATAATGTGACCTGGGGGCTGCTGGCAGTGACCTGTTCTGAGCTGGTGAGAACAGGCAGGTGCAGGGGGAGATGAGAGGCTGGGGGTGTTGGAGCCCTTCTGGGAGCTGCATTTCAGCACCTCAGCAGTGCTCTGGTGCTGGGCTGTTCTGTGAGCAGCGCCGTCCTGCCTCCAGCTGGGCTCCTGAAAGTCATTCATCAAAGCTGAAACCCTGCTCTTCCCCAGGATTAACCATTTCCCAGGGTGCAACAAGTTTAGAATCTCACCATATCACACATGGTGGATTTTCACAGTTCTGCATATGGCTCATTCCACCATCAAAAGAAGAAACGTAGTTTTCTTGAAGGTGGCATCATCTTTCTCTAGAAAATGGTCAAACACTGATTGATGGGCCATAAAACATTCATTTCCTCAAACTCTCAGGTTCCAATTGTTTGGCAGTCCCTCCAGCCTCCTTCCTGGTTTCATACCAGGCTTAGTAATGCTAAGGCCAACAGGTGCATTGTTTTTGCAGTGGTGCATGGCTTGGACAGCTGGCAGGGTCTCGGAGCTGCTGGAAGTGTGGCTGAGTGATGGCTGCATTTCTCAGGGGTTGTGTGTTTCAGAGGAAACAGAGGTCTGACACTGCCTGAGGAGAGTCAGTCTGCCTCTCTGAATGCACAGGGCAGCTCTCTGCAGGAAAGGAGGCTTCACTTGCAGAACAGCTTTTGGATCCAAGTATGTGTCATCTCATGGAGCTGTGTCCCCTTTTCCAAGCCCTGGAAATGTGTTCTCCTTGGGTCTTATTTAACATTTCTGAAATCCAAAGGGACAGGCAGGCTTGACCCCTGTATCACCCCATTTCCTTCTCCTTTTCCAGCTTTCTCACCAAAAAGAAATACCAAAAAGCATTTCAAGTGAAATACTTTGTCAATGCCATCAGTAGAATTTTTTGTGGAATCTCATATCTGATCACTTTGAACAACTGCTTCCACAGTGCTCCATGCCCTTTCTCACAGACCATTCCAAAGGATGCACAGTCACTATCCATGGTGACATCTCCCACGGCTTAGAGTGCAGCTTAAATTTTTGGATATTTATTTTTCAAGAAAAAATATTTTTCCATGGGTATCAGGAAGAAACAAACACCAAAGTAAAGGTCTAAGTTCTGTTATTTGGAAAGGCTTAGCTCCATTTGTGGAATTCTGGCACTGTTGCACCATGGCCTCTCTCCCATTGGATGTACAGAGCTTCACTCCAAAGTACCTTCTCTGCATATCTGAGCATGGAGCTGCATTTCCAAATGTGCTCTTAAACTCACAGAAGGGACCACGCCCAAGCACTGCTCATCTACTCCTGTCTGGCTCTGGGAGGCACTGTGACATGAAGGTAACAACATCCTGGTGGTGGACTGACTTTGCAGTTAAATGGAGGAAAAAGGAGTGCATTGTGCTTCACTGTGTGCTGAGGGTGGCTGTCATGGGGAGCTAGCAAATCCTGCTGTGATTTGCATATAGGAATTCTGCCAAAGTCATGGAAGCAAAGTGGTTTGTTACTTGCCTCTGAGGGCTTGAGAGAGATCTGTCTTGGATATCCTCTTGTTGACCTTATTGAGTTAACTTTCATGTGTTTAGAAGGTCATGGAGAAAATCATTAATATTAGGTTGATTTGATGGCTGAAAGGTAATAAGTATTTCTTGCTTATCAGATGGGGTTTGAGAGGACTCTGAATAGCCTGATTTGTTTATCTTTTGCAATCGGTATGGCCCTTAGCTAGAGGGATCTTGTATTCCTGGTTCAGCTGGGGGAATGACACATATGGTTTGCTCTCTATTGACTGCTCTGTAGCATAAATAGCAAAACACCAGGAAATTCTGAAGTCCAGCTCCCAGCTAACTTGGGCATGCTGTGGGCCTTGGACATCTCAAGCTGTAACACTTTATGACATGAACAATAACAGATTAACATCCCCTGTTACTGGAAGGCTTGAAATAGAAAAATTCGAAGTGCGTGGAGGTTGGTTGGGTGGAAAGCCAAATCCTGTAAACGTGACTTGGCCCGGCCAGGGTTTCATTGACCTTGACGGGGCTGGGATTGCTTCATTCACAGGAGGCATCTGTAAGTGCAGAGATGGGGCAAGAGCCTGTGCAGGGCTGACATCACAGTACTGCTGTTGGAGGCTTTTGCCATTCCTGAGCTTTTCTTGGATTAATGCACAGTGAAACCTTAGGCTGCATCAGCAAAATGGTCTTTCCCTCACCCTCCGTCTGGGATTTAACAAAGAGGGGAGTCATTCTTTAAGCTGAAGGATCATTGTAAAGCCATTTAAAATGAAATCCACTCTTATTTGAGAATCATTTGGCAAAAAGGGACATGAAAATCTCCTGTTGTGGACTCACTGGAAGACAGATGTCGTTTCTGGTTCCTTTGGCTGTTGGGAAAGGAGGTAGGAATGAATGCTCCACCTTGAATGACTGGGCAAGGACAACAGACGAGGGAGAGTGGTTTCCTTTCATGGGTGAGGCATTTCTGTTGCTTCTGGGGCTTGAGGTGGTGGTTGTTTTTAAGATAAATGCTGTTTATTCCCTTGCATAAAATCTGGATAGCCAACTGTATTTGTAGCTGTATATTATCACTGAAAGGTGTAGTGACAAATAAATAAGAAAAGGATAAGGAACAGATGGAAAAGAAAAAGAGACAAATAGTGAAAATGAAACCAAATTCAATGCTCTGATTTAACAACTGGGATTTTTCAGGTTATAAATTGTTGCCAAAGAATGAGATGGAGTTACACAAAACCACTGTCCTGAGATCCTGAAATGGACATGCACAAAGAGTGGCCCATACCAGTTGGACAGATGCCAGACAGACCATAACACAGCCCCAGGTCCCTGGAGGAGTCCTGTCTCCTGTGTCCCAGAGTGCTGCTCAGGAGCTAGAAGGTGCAAGCAGCCCTTCCCTTCAGGGACCTGTTGTGTGGAGCTCTGGACCCAGGGTCTGTTTTGCTGCCTACATGGAGGTGTGGATGATCAGACTGAAAAACAAAAAAGGGCCTCATTTTGTATATGATACGTTTATCTGCAGTAATAGCATTTCAATAGCGAAAACAAAAAAGGAAAACTTGCTTTGCTGAACAGGACTGAAAGCCCTTCAGTTTAAGGGACTTAAAGACATTTCTGCATTCAAGTGTATTTGGAGGTGGACGTACTTGGTTTCAGGTGACTGCTCTGACTGAGTGTTGGTGATCAGCTGCCAAAGGAGACACATGTTACTAATTTTTATGAGATTTATAGAAGAGTCTTTATTTTGGTATATGTACATGGACTTCCTTATCTCAGAGAGGTTTGCTGCTTGAGGAAGTGTAGGGAAGGGGTCCTCTAAGAGTGGATTTTAGCAATGATCAAACAGGTTTTATTTCATGAAATCAACCCTGCATGAAGTTTTATTTTTGGGTATTGATATTCTCTGCTGCAGACCAGATGCAGCCCGGGCTGGCATGGTTAATTCCCTTTGGCCACCCTCCAGCAGAGCATCCTGTTTCCACAGGGTGGTTAAGTGTAAGCTTATCTTTAAGCAGGTGGCTAAATCCGGGTGGTTTCACTGCTGCTCTGACCACAGCTTCTGGCCAGGAGACAGCTCAGCTGCATGGGGAACCTGTAGTGTGCTCCTCTTCCAGGATTTCTGCCCTTGGTCAGAACTGGCTACTTCCTGGGGAAGTGGTGGAGTGATACACGCTAGGCTGACTGTATTTTGGGGTCAGCATCACCTGCTGATTCCTGCATCAGCTACTTCAGAGCTTGGCTAAGGGTGATGCCAGCCAGCTCCTTGGATGGGGAAGGAAAAGATGTCACCCCCTGTGCTGCTGGTGCCCTTCTTGCAAAGGGAAGGGGCACTTAATTAGCTGATCTTAAGCAGCACAGTGGTGACAAAGGTGCACAGGTGTGTTGGTGACATGTTGGAGCTGAGCACTGTGCAGGATGCTCCGTGGGTGCTCCTGGGCCCACCAAGGCACTGCAGCTACAGGCTGGGGTCTCTGCAGTGTGAGTGCTCCAGAGACAATTAGAAGGGAATTAAAACATGTTTTGGAAAACAGATTGCATTTTCTGTTGGGAGTTTCCCAAAAAGCAAAGCAACTTGCCCTTCCCCCCACTCCAAATCCCACCTGTTTTGTTTTTTTCCTAGAAAAATGTGAAATTCATTAACATGTGGTGAAAGCAATGTAACGACGTCATCTTGATTTAAAATCTGTTTTAAATCTTAAAATATTGGAGCCAGAATTTTAGCTGCAAATAGCCTTGCTTTGTGGGCACAAGGCAGACTGTCAGCATGACTGGAAGATCTCTGGGTTTGGTAGTTTAGCATCCTTTGCAACAATGGGATTTGAAAAGAAAGCAAGAAAAGTCATTGCAAGGAGAAAAAGAAATTAATATGATTTCTGTCAAAAATCAAGTCCTGCGTGCTTCGCTCAGGTGTAGCTGTGGTGCCTGGGGAGCGCAGGGCAAGAAGAGCCCAGCTCTGTGCTGGCCAGAGCTCTGTCAGCATCCTGATGTGGCACCCTGCCATGCCCTCTGGCCAGGGGCTGCTCCTCCTCTCACATCCCCAGCACTGGGTCACACTTCCTGGCTGTGCTGTTTTCTGAGAGTGAGAAATATTGTGACCTGTCTGTCACCTCTGACATCGCTGTGAATGTCCCGGCATTGCCCTGAGCCTCCCTTACCCAGCTTCTGCCTGTGCCTTCAGCTCCCTATGGGCTTCTGACAGCCAAATCAGAGCTAAATCACTTTCTCCTCAAAACGTCAAATTCCAAAATCCCAGATTTTAGTAACAGCGCTGAAGGCAATCCCGCAGCATCACTGAGAACCTCATTGCTGCTGCCCCTGTGCTGAGCTTGGGCTTTGTCTCAGGGTACTTTCTGAAGGTCTGGTGCTCAGCAGCACTGCCTGCCTGAGTGAGGTTTTCTTCCTGCTGCAGGCCTGGGTGTCCCCTAGATAACTGGAAATGCTGCAAAGTTCTATTGAGGCTTTGACTTTCAGGCTTCACTGTATTTGCTGGTATGAGATGATGTGCAGGAGGCTGAAGTGGGGCTCTTTGGTGTGTTGTGGCCACTTTCTTTATGTGTTTCTAGTCTGGAGTGGATCTGAACAAGGATTTATTGACCTTTTCCATTTTCATTGCCAGTTCCCTCCCCACACTGATACATCAGAACACTTCTGCTTGCAGGCCATGTTTCTAAGTAACTTATTGTCCTGTAAAGGGAGTCTGCCACCAAAATGTTGGCATTCTGTGAGTTTGGAGTGGACAGTGTGGATGTTGTGGTGCAGATGCTCCACAGATCATAGATGGACAGATTGTGGAGCAATTTTTGGGCTTTCCTGTTTGAGTGCGAAGAGCTTTTTGGGTGCGTGCTGCCAGTCTCTCCCCTGGGAAGGCATCTTGAGAACACTGGTGGTGTTGGGTCCTCTGACCCTGGACAAATCAGGATGACTCTTTGGAAGGATACGTGGGACTCCTGTTTTGATATTTCTTGGGAATACTTAAAATAGGAAACTAAATGAAAAGTTTATGGTAATATTTTAAACTGTAGTGAACTAAGGTTAATTTAATCCCTGGGCCAGAACAAACAAATGAGGTGGCTGAAGCTGTCAGACCCCTGCTGATCACAGACACTGGTAGAAAAGCTGGTTTGACTCTCACCACTCCTGGTGATCTCTCCCCAAGAAAGGTCTCCTGTGGCCCTTTTGAGGTGGACAGAAACACATCCATGAATGGTGACCATGAAGTGGCTTCACTGCAGAGCAGCGCTGGCCAAACAGTTAAGCTGAAGAGTGTACAAGTGACACTTCCATTGCAGTTGATTTTATGCCAGTATGAAGTTCAAGTCCAGTCTGCTAAGAGCAGCACGAAGAGTTTTCTCCCTTGACTTCTTCCTGCAGTTAACCCAGAGAACCAGTGCAGCTGCTGAAGGTGATGCACCAAATCTCTGAGAAGGGGTTGGCTGTCCCCACTCTCCAACTCGTGCCCATGTAACTTATGCCCATGTAACCTGGTAGAGGCTGTGCAAATGCAGTGGGGAGCCTCATTTATGGTCAGCATGGCTGACTAGGATTTAATCAAAGCAGGGACAAGCAGAAGTTTTTATTCAAAAAACCCCAGTTTGATTGTAACACCCCAGTTTGGTTTACTGTGAAGAGCCAGCTCTGAGTGGAATTATTCATGTGTGCCTGACACTACTGCCAAGTGAAAGGCAGCCAAATTGGAATTCCCCAGTGCCAGTGCCCTTGGCAGGCTAGTGTGCAGTCCCTCTGCCCCAGAGCCTTGTTGTGTTTACAGTCTGTTCTGTTCTCTCTCCCCATTCACCACCCATCTCAGATGTTTGTTGCTGAGGACAATGTGGATTTTCGGATACACGTGGAGAACCAGACGCGGGCGAGGGACGATGTGAGCAGGAAGCAGCTTCGGCTTTATCAGCTCTACAGCAGGACAAGTGGGAAGCACATCCAAGTGCTTGGCAGGAGAATCAGTGCCAAAGGAGAAGATGGAGATAAATATGGTAAGAATATTTACTGGGATCCCTCAGACTTCAGGTCAAAGGCTTTAATCCAGGGTGTTGTGCTAAGAACCTCTTGGGAAAAAAATAATAAGAGCAATAAAAACCAAAATAAAAGGAAGAATAACCTTTCCAGGTTAAGAACATGAGATTTATTTTTTGCTGGTGCTGCCTCCCAGCTGCAGGCAGTTCCCACAGTACTGCCATGGCCCAGTTTATTAGTATATGGTTGAAGAGAAGAATGTCTTTCTGCCCAAGCCGTGAGCTCACAGTGTGTTTACTGCAATTCATAAATGATACCTAAATTGGTGGTTGGGGAAGTCCTTTCCCCATGAACTCTTGGGCTCGTGTTTGGGTGAATCACTCATCTTTTCTGGTGGTGGGATATTTGGTTTAAACTGAAAGAAGACTTTGAGAGCTTTAAGAGTACCCCAGAGCTCAAGCCGAATCTCTGAGTGTGTGGATCTTGCAGGAAAAACAATACTTACCCTGTGCTAGCAGCACATTCAACTATTCTTGTTGTGATTTGCACACAGGCAACATGCTGGAAATGCTGCTAGAGGCTGGGCTATGAAAAATGCTGTTCATTTTGAGATGTTTTCTGCTGAGGTGCTTTTACTCTAGTTGGCAGTTGGGAGGATTTTAGGGCTGTTGAGAACACTGGTCCTGTTCCTGTTTGGGATGTGCAGCCCTGCGCGTTCCTGTGCTGCTGCAGAGGTGTGTGTGAGATTTTGCTGGCTCAGCCATTCGTGTGGGGTTGTCTGGTGCAGCACTGGTGAGGTGGAGCTGAGCTACGAGGTAGCTGGCCAGTGTCAAAATCTGGGAGCGGTTGTTCCCTCAGGAAGCTTCAGGACGGATGAGGCACACGCTGGGCACTGAGGGCAGCTGCTGCCACTGCCGGCGCAGGTGCAGGAGCAGCATGAGCTGTCCCACGGGAAGCGACAGCCAGAAAGCACCTGGCAGGTAGGAAGTGACCCCCCAAGGCACTTGTGTGGGGTCAGCCCCTCTCTCAGAGAAAGCCCTGCCCTGAGGTCTCATCAACCTTGTCCTTTGTCATTCCCAAATTTCCAGATATTACAGGAGTGAAAAGTGCCACTTGGCTGCTAATTATTGTGTCATTTTATGGCATTCATCCTCCTGCGCTCTGATGTGTAAACGTGGCGCTGGGTGCTGCTGCCGCCGCCCGGGGACGGCTCCTGCCCGCGGTGGCTGTCAGGTGCCGTGATGGAGTTTTCCTCTCGGTGAAAGAAGGCGGCATTTACAGTGGGTGCAGCAGGGAAGTGTTCCCCGGAGCAGCTGACAAGTGCTAATTTATGTGTCAAAGCCCATCTTGTCCCCTTCATACATATGCAATCGTGTCTGAACAACAAACCCGCGCGTGCGGGAGCGTGCTCGCGGCCGAGGGCGGTGCTGCCATGGCAGAGCCCGAGATCCTCGGCCGGGAGCTCCTGCATCCCTGCTTGCCACCAAATCCCTGTTCCGTGAATCCCTGCCTGCCTCCAAACCCCCGCTCCCCGCATCCCTGCCTGCCTCCAAACCCCCGCTCCCCGCATCCCTCCCTGCCTGCCTCCAAAGCCCCGCTCCCCGCATCCCTGCCTGCCTCCAAACCCCCGCTCCCAGCATCCCTGCCTGCCTCCAAACCCCCGCTCCCAGCATCCCTGCCTGTCTGCAAACGCTGCTCGCGGCTGCCGGAGTGCTCTGGCCGTGGGTTGTTTGCCGGCATCCCCAGAGCCGCCCGGCTCCGTCCCCAAAGCCTCCTCAGCAAACGCGCTGAGGCTGCGGAGCCGCCTCGCCCTCAGCCTTGTGAAAGGTTATGGAAATCTGCCCTTGGTCCTGCTTGGCACGGAACACTCGGAGCATGATAATCGAGGAGACAGTGAGGTGGGACACGGCGGGCCGGGGTGGAACCACGCAAAGCTCCTGTCCGGGATAATGGAGGGGGGAGAGATGTCGGAGTTATTGGAGTGAGAACCATCTGTGTTACAGCCCAACCTGGACACAAAGGCAATGACACAGGGTTCATTATGTGCCAGGAACCCCTCCCCCTGAGGTATTATTACGGAGTAACCTTTGATCAAGACCAGAGAGAGGCTTAAACTGGGCCTGGGGATCTCAGCAGTTACAAACTTTTGATCCACATCTCCGTCTTACCGGTCAGGTCTGCATCTGGAGGAGGACAGCGCTCCTCCCACGCAGCAGATGGCTGAGTGTCCCCCTGCCCTTTCCCTCTCCGGCTGCCTCCGTGCTGGCACGGAGCGACAGAGCCGGGCCTCGCTGGCTTCAGGGCTGTGCCACCCTCGCAGATGGCACCGGCTTCCACGGCTCCTGCCCCGGCCCTACTGAGGGAGCGCACGGCGAGGGGGATGTGGGTTGGTGGCCTAAGGATTGCAGCTTGGGGAAGGCTGAGAGGAGAAGCACGTCTGAGAAATGTCTGAGAAAAGGCAAGAGACGTGGGAAAAGGTGCCCGTGAACTGGCTCCAGCCGTGAATTCTCTCAACAGCCCGGTCCAGTTAGGAGAAGGTGACATCCGGAAAGGGCCACGCCGGCTCAGGGTTCACGTGGGAAGCTCTGTCAGGGCGAAGGTCCCCGGTACCCATCACCAGCCCATTAGCACCAGCCGGTTTTAAGGATAGCAGAATAAATCATGTTTTAGCACCTCTTTCCCCTCTTCCCTTACATTCACAACAGTGTCCAAATGTGGGTTGGTTTTGTTTGGTGTGGGGTTTTTTTTTGTTTTGTTTTGTTCTGGTGGGGTTGGTTTGGGGTTTTTCTGTTTTGTTTTGTTTTGTTTTGTTTTTTCACGTATCCAGCTTCCAAATGGGAGGATTGTCCTGCCTTTGAAGGGAGGTTACTTTTACTGCAAGGTTTATTGACTTCTGTAAAACTTCTCACATCTTGGTTGCAGAGAATGCCCAGAACAGAGGGGAGGTGGCAGATCTCAGGCAGGGAACTTCTGTTTTCCAGGCAGCCACTCCGAGTACAGCAAAATGAGCAGCCGGCCCTGGCTCAGGGAGGAATGATGCTGCAGGGCTGGGGGATCTGGCCAGAGGAATCCCTCTGGACTGTTTTATCCAGGTGTGCAAATGCCATGCACAAGGCAAAATGCATGCTCTGCAATGCATAATTCTGCCATCATAATAATTCCGGTGTGTAATTTTTGGTTTATGCATTCTTTGGGGCCAAGATCTGGCCCCGTGTGTCAGATTATTAATTGGCAAGTTAAGTCAGTTAATAGAATTAATTGAGTCGATGTAATCCTTTTAATCAGATAGATTTGATCCCTTCTCAGATGAATTAGAATACATTAGCAGATAAGTTAATTATTGGAGTAAATTAAATATAATAATAATACCTGCTGCTCACAGCAACACTAATTAATCTAAATACACTTACCTATCTCCCAAGGTTGCTTTTTTTAAGGCTTAATTGATGTTCCTAAAGTGCTCTGAGATCTTTAGATAACAGATGATCTATGTGAGCAAAATATTATCTCTTAACAGACTATAAACTAATTAAAGGACTGATCTATTTACAAATTGCAATTTTAATCCTTTCAATGTATTCAGAAAGAATTTGCACTGTCCCAGAAAAACAATATTCCTATTATAAGCTTATTATTACTTTACAGGTTCCTAAGTGGCCCTTTCATTCAGAAAATGAAAGGGTGAGGCAGAAAAAAACAACCATTAAAGTGCTGACAAAAAAAAAAAAAAAANAAAAAAGGAAAAAAAAAAAAAAAAAAAAAAAAAAAGAAAAGGACCTGGAACCTTTATATTCTACCTCCGATAAATGGTACAGATAGGGAAGAGAGGGATCAGTGACCTGAAACCTTAGATCCTTTCATTTATTTTCATTTCACAAAAGGCAGAAGACATTCTATCCTGTTTGTTCACGATCTGTGTATCCGGAGAGCTCTCTTGGTTGGGTGAAGGCATTTTTTGCCTCATTTGTATTTCACAGCCATGGGGTTTTTGGTTTAATTTGTCCCCAGCTACTGCTGTCCTGCGGGGCGCTGAGCAATGATAGCCATCAGTGCAGAGGTGTGAGAGCCCTTTGCTCCCCTCGGTGGAGGGAACTTTAATTTGCGGAGTGTTTGTGTGTCCCGAAGGCTGGGCTGTGGTGTAGAGGTACATCACTAATCGGCACATTCCAGGTGGTGTTTTGTCCATGGATCCGTTCCATCACAGTTTCAAAAACACTCTCAGGTCCCTCAGGAGGTTATCAACCCTGTGTTTTATAAACCTTCCTACTGATAAGCTGATTAGTCTACAGCGTGGAGGCTTTATTTGGAGACACCCTGTGCAAGGGAAAGAGCGCAGGTGGGACATCAGCATCCCAGCACTGGGCACTGAGGCACTGCCAGCCCCTCGAGGCTCGCCCGGGTTCAGTGGGTTTAGCTCCGAACTCCGTGGGACAGGAAGTTTGGGGTCTTAGGAAAGCTTGGGTTGGTCAGTGGGGTTAGGAGGACAGGGAAGGGAAGGGAAGGGA
>VXAX01002192.1:27546-66181 GCA_013399835.1 Leptocoma aspasia
AGGGAAGGGAAGGGAGGTGTGCACACGATGCCGGGTGTGACCTCCACATGCCACGGCCGTTCTGGGCACAGACATCACGCCCCACACAGATGTGCTTCTTTGGGCGGTACAGGGACAGCAAGGAACTGTGGCAAACGGGTGTCACTTCCTGGGGCCACTCCAGCCGGGGTGGTGAGCCCTGCAGCCCCCATCTCCTGCTCAAGCTGGAGCTGCCCTGAGATGCCAGCAGACCTGCCCACGGAGAGCACATTACAGCTGTCTAGACATCAGCCACACTCCATCCTGCCAGAGATTTCGTTTGTGGTAGAAGTGGGCTCTGTTCCATGAGGAGGTGTAATATGCGTGGAAAATATTATTATAGCAAAATAGCGTCCTTTAATTGACTCTAAATTTTGCAGGATTCCTTCCTAGGTTTGGGTAATCCAGTGCTCTCCAGAATTAATGGCTGACATAGCACTTCTTCGGGCTTGGCAGCCTGACAGCTAATTTAGAACTCCCTAAACTCATTTCACTAATGACTCCCATTTGTTCTATCTGAAAGCCTGGAAACAAATGCAAAATACCAGTGCCATTGTCCCATCTTTAGCAAGTCATTCTTTCCCTCAGTATTTCTGGCACCTTAACAGCAAGCTGCCTTGGGAAATCTGGTTAACCCTTTCCCTTCCGGGAATAGTTTAAATCAATTTTGATCCCTCTCCTGGAAAGAGCAGGAGTAAAAAAACTAAACTAATTGTGACTGGAAGGCTCAGAATTTCTCTGCAAGAAAGATAAGAGATATAGTCCTGACATCAATTTGGATTTGTGAAATATCGCTGTATTTCCACAATTTTTCCACGTGCATTTCCAAGCTGCTTTTCTTACCAGGAACAGGTGCGTGAAAGGGCTTGTCTGTCAGTGCAGCTCAGCCCCAAATCCCGCATGAGCTGGGATCTGCTTTGTAATTTATTGTGCTGACCCATCAGGATGGCTGTTTCCCATTTAACTGACGTATAGCTGCCTCAAGTCTCTTCCCATTACAGTTTTGACATCACGACAAGACAAATAAATTTTTTAAAAGACCTTTTATCTTCTAAACCATTTATTTTCACTTACTTAGCCCAGGGGCAGAGCTGACCTCAGTGTAGGGGATGATCATTCACCATGGCAGCTGTACAGTCATATGGATCCTGGGGACAGGCCTGAGCAGAGCAGCCGTCGCCCTCCAGCTGCTGTGCTGTGGCTCTGGGCTTTTCCCTGCTTGCCCAGCAATCCCTGAGCGCTGGATTATTTTTTGTTCCTTAAAACATCTCCCCTTTTCATCTGCAGTGGGGCAGTGGTGAAACTGTTCCTTGAAAGCAGATGAGGGGATGAGCTGAAGCTTCAGGAGCTCAGGGCTTTGCTGAGCCATGAGTGAGGCAGAAGCCTGAGCTGGGGCTGGGGATGGAGCTGGGGCTGGGGATGGAGCTGGGGCTGGGGATGGAGCTGGGGCTGGGGATGGGGCTGGGGATGGAGCTGGGGCTGGGACTGGGGCTCCTAACTTGCTCTGGGCAGCGAGTGCTCTTGGCTGCCCCCACCTTCCTGGTGGCTCTGAAAGGTTCCATTTGAAACACTATTAGTTTCTTACTCAAACCATCTGTACATTGAAGACATTTTCAGTTTTTGTTCTGCCATATTCCGTGCCTGTGCCAAGGTGGGGAGAAGCCTTGCTTGGACAGGATGAGAAGTTTGAAAAAAACCTTAGCCTTTTTGATTTGTGACAAACCTATTTTGAACAATTAATTTGTTGCCAATTTCCTTTATGTTTGATTTTGATAGCTGCTCTCCTGAGCTCCTGCTGCAACGAGCATCACACCTGAAGCCCAGTCTCTTCTGCAACAGTCCTTGTTTTGTACCTGCACTAACAGCAAAACCTTCCATTTATTTTCCCTCTGACACCACACTGATTTAGGATTTCCCTACTCCTGGATCTTGCGATAGCTTAAAGAACCTTGACTTTCATGGGGAAAAAAAAAAATAATCTCCCTTTAACTCTGTGTCCAAACTTCAGGTCTCTGCAAACACTGGTCAGGGTTTGGAAAGCATAGGCTTGTCTTTCAGCAAGTATTAGGGACTCAGAAATAACAAGGAGAGGTAATTTAGAGATCTGCTGATAATTTGTCATTTTTAATTCCTGTCTGGAGTGGAAAGTGAGCTACAAAATGAAAAATCTTTATTTTCATGCAAGTCATAAGAGGGTTTTTGTTAACAGTTTGTGTGTGTGTATATAACTCTGCACTGTGATTTAAGTGTTCCCATTAGAAATGCAGAATAGGAAATAGGATCCCATCTGTGAGCAATTGAAGAGGAAGTGAGACAATGGAGTCGATTGCTGCTTCAGTTTAGATAATCAATACAAATATTATTAGTATAGTGATTTATCTTCTTAGACACTTTATGAAAATGTGAATGTCAGCCCCTGAAGACAGGTCAATATACTGTTATCTGTTCCTGCCTTGCTGTGTTTATGGTGCTTTCCCATGAAGGTCAAGCAGCTGCTTTGTTAAATATTCTTCCCTGGCTCTGATGAAATAGCACAGAAACAAATTTCGGGCTTTCCTTTCTCCTCCACGGCTCTGGAAACGTGCTGTGCTTGTCAGTATAGTGATTACTTCTGTCTGAAATCTGTACTTGGGACTGCTGGGGGGACACTGGGAGGTGATCTTTAGGGTCTCTTCCAACCCAAACCATTTTGTGATGAAGTTCTGGAAGAAGTGTGCATAATTTTAAATATATTTATAGGCCAGGAGTGATTCTGTGCACAAATGCTGAGAGCTCCTTTGGGTTTATTGCAGGTGTTCTGTGTTGGTGTCTGTTACCAAACCTTGTTTTGTGCTCTCTGAGGTTTTCCCATGTCTAAGCATTTGGCCAGTCATTGATTAATTCAAGTTGGTTCTTGTGGTGCAATTAAAAGTACCCTACAAATAGGCTAGTCTGCATTTCCAAAAGGGTTTTTAATTGCTTTTACTTTGGAGAGGAAGGAAAACATTGCCAACAAATGCTCTTGTACATTTTGCTTTGGGTGAACATTCCCGTACGTGATGTCAAGTGACCAAAGAAATTTTTTTCTTCACAAGAAGCATTTGGAAGAAATGAGAAGTGTCAATAACCCTGTTAAGAACTGCCTAAATAAAGACAGGATGGGAAATACAAAAGTTGATATGAAGATTACACTTCTCCTTGAAGGTACCATGGAACCTCACTTGGCTGTTGTTTGAGATTCCTAAAGTCAGATCCTGGAGACTCATGGTGGTGTTGGCATTGGCCACAGCACTCACCTGGAGCATCTCCTGCTCTACTTGGCTGAGCTGGGGTGGTGGGACACTGGGACTGGAGACACTGGACACAGAAGGAACTTTGTACCTCACATATAATGAAGTAGCATGAATTTCATCATCTCAGTGTCCTCATATGTCCCTCCCTCAGCCCAGAACCCCCTCACCTCATGGTGTGCCAGCAGGATGAAAGCTTTGCAGATGGAGAGATACTAAGGAGACAGTGCTAATGGAGACCACACTGGTAGCCTGCTTAGAAGTAATTATTTGTGCTTTGAGATGCTGTGAGACTGTTCCTGTTTTCAGGTTGGGGTTTCCTCAAGAAAGGTGTTAAATTTATAAAAAATAAGGCACTTCAGTCACTCAAATTTCACCTCAGCTCTTCGAAAAAACAGATAGTCAGGAATTTCCGCAGCTGCAAGGTGGAGCACAGCAAACATTAACAACGCCAGTAGCGCTGCGTGGCCGTCTGCAAGAACAGGGAAGTGTCCAGGCCCCAGAGAACTGCACCGAGCCACAGGCTCGGCAGAAAGGTGAAAAATAATGAAGCTGTGAAGAGGAGAAACTGCTGATGCATGACGCTTGGAAAGCTGGAAAGGTCCAAAAAGGGAGCTGAAAATACCCCCCAAAAATGACTATCTGTGGCTTGAATGAAATAGTGTCCGATCAGCAGTCAGAAACTGCTGAATCCAGGCCGTTCCAATACTGGCATTTTCCAGACTGCTTGCCAGTCGGATGCAGAGGAGAACACGTGTGGAGCATCTGTGGTCGCAGTGCTTGCAAGAAGTGGAAGGTGAGCTGGATGTAAAGGCAGTAAGAAGTCCCAGTAAAAAAAGAAGAAACACCAATTTTTCTTCCAGTGAGGAAGAGTGGGAGTATTGGGGTTCAAGGGAGATGGGAATGCAGCTGCACTCTGTGAGCATCCCTTTTAATGAGCTGTGCCAGCAATAAATAGTGATAACTTTGGTCCCTGAAGAACTTTCAGTATTTTCTGAATGCCCATAATAGACAGTTCATGCTTTTGTGGTGACATAGGAGCTGAGACCTTCTTAACATATCCTGAGCTTTGTGTCCCTGAGTTGTGCTGTAGCTGCCTTGGGGATGTGTTTGTCCTTTGCTGATGCTGCCTGGAGTGGTGGAGCTTGGAGCATGACTGGGTAGTGCTCAGATTTATTTTTTTTTTTTTGCCCTTTTCTCTGTGAACTGAAATGTATGCCCAGAGGCCTTCTCCTCTTCTGCATTTGCAGCTGCCAAAAAAGGTGCCTTTCTTCCCAAAGCAATACAAACAAAACCCCGCCATCCACTGTGACCTTGCCTCTTTCAGCTGTGAAGAGTTTTGGGTGCTCTCCAGCTGTGACGGCAGCTGTGCTGGCTGGAAGGGTCTGGCCCCAGGTAGCACTGTGGAGAAGAGTCCTTGTTCTCCTCCGCTGCTCAGCTGCTCTGGCCTCGTCCCAAAGCGGGGCTGGTGGGGCAGAGAAGGAGCAGACTTTGCTCCTGAGCAGCTCGATGGTGATATGAGCCTTTGGTGTTTGACCACATGGTGGGTGACATGCTTGGGACCCTGGCTTCGAGGTGGTGTGCTTTGGTTTACATCTGATGTTCTCAAGTGCTTTGAGAACAAGCAAAGCACTTGAGAGGAAATGGCTACTGGAATGTGAGAGGGGAGCTGTAGCATCAGGGGATGTCGCCCACAACCTCTGGAGGCTGTGAGGACCTTTGAGCAGAGAAGCAGCAGGGAAGGGCTAGGAATAGGATGGCATGTAAGGGCCAGATAAATCTAAAAAATATTGTCCAGGTGGTCCCCAGTGCTTGGCCAGGGACAGCTGCAAAGCTCATAGTTTGCAGGGGTGAGTGCTGAAGCAGGCTGGGGGATGCTTTGGGCTCCTGGTTTCAAATCACATGTTTGGTTGAGTTAGAGGGCGAACACTGCAGCTCCCAAAAGCTGGTCTTGTCCTGTTGGGATCAGTGATGTAGGCCCAGGTTCCAGTGCCAAAGAACTTGCCTAAAGATAACTTCAGCATAAATCCCCAATAAGGTTTCTGCTGGTTTCATGGAGGGATCACAGGGCTGGCTCTCTGTTACAGCCAAGGCTTGATTATCCTTTTTCCTACACTCCTGAAACTCCACCGACTTCAACAGAGCCATTCCTGGAGCTCCTGTGTGAGACTGAAAGGAGATTAAGTGCCCAGCAGTGCCTCCCATTCCTCCTGTGTCTTGCACCTTTGTTCAAACCTTGCATTTCAAACCATTTTAGCCGGTGGGAGGCAAATCAAAGCTGTTAGGTTTGAGCCGGTGACAATGGCCTGGTGCTGTGTGGTGTGCCCAGCCCCTTGCTTTTGTGCAACGTTTGTGATTCTTGCCTTTATTTCATTTGCTTCGGCATCTGCATTTGTAATCGTTTTTTTCAAGTGAAGTTTCTGACTGGTGACTCATTAGGAGTAAATAGGCAAAAGGATATTGACTTTACACCTACTAATTTGGGGGTGCTAACAAGCACATGTAAGAGCTTTATAGTCACCGGGTAAATCGTCCCACCTGGGGGGGCTGGAGGAGGGGAGATAAAAAGCATTACAAAGAAACAGCGCTTTTGTTTCTAGCTCCTAGCCTTGGCTGTTCCTGCTGCTACTGGAGCTGGGCTGGACGTTTGATGGTCACCATTGCTGGAGCCTGTTCTGAGCTTCCCCAGGATTTTCCAGCACCCTTAGACCCGTGTGGGCACAGAACTAAGATTCTAAAGATAGGATGCTAAATGTGTTCGCTCAGAAATTAGGTGCCCGTTTTATCAGCTGGGGGAAAAAACCCTCCTTCCTGTGGTGTGAGTGCAGGCCGGCCGTGAGTCAGGGTGTGCTGTGCTTGGACGGGCAGCTGGGGACATAGCATGGCTTGAACACAGCCCGAGCAGTTTTTGCCAGCAGCGGTCCAGCAGCGTGGGGTGGGCGCCTGCTGCCAAACGTGACTCCCTGTGCCTGCGAGGACACCAGAGTCTCATGGTCATGGCCGGGGGCAGCTCACTCTGCTGGGGTTAGTGCTCAGTCGTGCTGGGGCCCCAGTCAGCTGCAGATGTGTCTGTCCCTCTCCAGCCGTGCCTGTGACACAGTAATGCCACCCTTAGGTGTGCTTAGATCAGGGTATCACTGGCTCAGACCTGTCGCAGGGCAGCTGGAGTACAGCTGAGAAGCGATGGTCCCTAGCCCTGGTGGTCCTGCTCGAAGCAGAGGGCTGAGCTGGGTCACCTCTCGAGAGCCTTCTCAGCCTGAATTATTGCTTTGATGAGTGTCTTTCAACACTGATTGTTAGAACAGAACTGGCAGGTAAAGCCATTGGTGATCCCTTGCTCTGGAGGCAGTGATTTTCTTTTGGATGCATTCAGTGAGACCCTTGGGAGGTGACTTTTATTGTTTGTCTCCATTTGTGATTTTTGTATTGACATTTTTAAGAATTTGCATTACTTAAAAATTGGAGATAGGCAAAGTTTTTCATTCTCCCCCTTTGGTCCTTCTGCCCTTTTGCTCAGCTTGGGGTGACCCACTTGTGTGGAAGGGATGATACCATCTGCACAAGGGTGTGTAAGCTGTAGTTTATCTCAGAAGATGTGTGCTGGGGAGGGGAGAGGCATGCTGTGTACCAGGGTGAGAACCAGCTCTCATCTCTGCTCTGGACATGAGTCTGGTGTGCCGTGTGCTTGGAACAGAAGGAAGCCATCACCACTGGCTGTATCTGATGTCAGGCTCTCACCCTGTGGCTGTGACTTCAGCCTCACCCTTTCTCCTCCTCCTTGCCAGACCTGGCTGCAGCCAATATCTGTCTCTCAGCAGGAGAAATCTGAGGAAATGCAGCAAACTTCAGCTCCTGGGGCTAAATTGTTGTGCTCTCTAACAGCAAACTGTGTTGAACTAATTGAAAACCAGCTTTAAACATACTCCAGTCAAGCAAATGCATTGATTTATTTTTTCCTCTCTTGCCAAGCACTAAGCAGCTTCCAGCTTGGTTTCCTCCCCAAGAAGTGGATAACTCATTTATTGTGTAGTAAAACTGATGGGCAGTGTTGACTTCTATACAATCCTTTAGTATGCTTAGGGAGGAAGGAGTTCTTATGCTTCTATGAATGTTTGACCACTTAAAAAAAAGCAAAACAAAAAAAAAGCCCAACCCAAAGCCACACACAACAACAAAAGATGATCCATTTTCTCTGGATGTCTTTGAAAGAAGCTTAGTTTAGAGACAGACTGGAGAGAAACGCTATTGATTTTGTTTGACCTCCAAAGAGACTGCGGTCAGTATATTTTCCCTGTTGGAAGTGGTTCAGGGCTCTGAATTTCCGTGTCAGCGTTTGTATCCTGAAGCGCACTGGAGCTTTTGCTGCTTCTTCAATAAATAGCAAGCGGTAGGGAAAGGTAATGCTGGAGTATATTTATTTCCCTCTGGATCTGCCCTTCCTTTCTTTTTCTTTCCTATGTAGCTTGGTCATGTTGCTGATGAAGCACTTAGAACCTTTTTCATTGAATGCTGTGCAGGTTTGTGGGTTAAGCTGAGACTACAAGCATAGTTTTGTCATCCCTCTCTTGCTTTTTCCAAGGCTGAGCCAGGTCCTTTCCCAACCTCTTGCCTGCAACAGCAAGGAGCAAGATGCCTTCCTGTATAGAGTAAATAATGCTCTAAAAACTGCCATCCTCTCTTCTACCCTGATTATTCTCAAGCTTTGCAGAGGAAAGCCTTCCTGATTTTTGCTTAGTCTCCTGAAGAGAAACACATTATTCTGTGTGGGGACTCGGTTGTACTGGAAATACTCTGCTTGGTACAGGTCTGTGTAGTTTTGTAGATGTTCTTGTAAAATGGCTCATGACAGCTGATGTGCCCTTTTTCTGGCAGCCACCTACCAAAGGATGGCTTCCAGGGATGGCAGTACCTGTGGGACAAGTCAGTTGTGGTCTAAAGGAACTTCTTGGAGCTCCCTGTAAGATGAGCAGTGCCAGTAGGCATCTCTCATGCCGAGGTGTTATCTCCTCCTCATTTAACAAAATGCCTGATGTGGTGTGGTTTTGGGGTGTCTGATGTGTGCTTCCGCCTGCGTGGCCACAAGTTCAACACAGCCAGTTTGCTGCTGTCAGCACATCAAAGGGCAGCCTGATAATACTGCCACAGTGTAACCAAGTCATGGTAGAGAGTTGCTGATGCTGGGTACCAGCTGCTGAGCTCCCCGTCAGCTTTGCCAGCATGAGCTTCATTTCTAACCCATACAGACAGAGCTTCTGCTTTTGACTAAGAGGGAGTCCCCTCTTTAGAGGAAGGGTTGGTCTTCCTGCCACTGCCAGCCTCACCTCTGCTTCTGGCTGTGTTCTGGGTGAGGGTGGAGGCTGCTGCTGTGGGCGTGTGAGCCCAGCAGCATGTGTGGGCTGCTGACAACTGCATGACACCAGTTTCTAACTTAAGCACTCCATTTTCCTGAGAGCAATGGCCAGTGCATCCCTAAAAAACAATGAATGGCTGGGGACTTATTTGTGCACTCTGTGCCATGCCAGGTTGAGGCTGCAGCATGTGTTGCATGTGTAACTCTGCTGAGACCCCAGAGCAGGGCTTTGAGGATTCCCCAGAACCTTTCACTGCTGTCTTTAGCCCAAATGCCCCTCTCCCCACATCTGAATATTCAATTCCATTAACCCCTTGCAAATGGCTCAGCAGTCACCTCCGGGAGTGGTGAGAAGAGAGAGCTGGAACTGTTAAGCCTCTGCACAAACACCAAGGCAAGGAGCTGGTGGGAGGGGTGGATTTGCAAATGGTGTCCTCTTGTTTGCACTGGACCACAGGGCAATGCAGAGCAGCTGCCATGGGACAGTTCAGTAATACTTATTACTAAATTAATACAATACTTATTATAATTATTATATCAGTTTATAATTATTACTTATAATAATATTTACAAATAAATATAGTCATTATTATTAAATTAATACAACATTAATCAATGCACTGCTTGCTTTGGGAGTAAGTAGTCCTGAGCTTGTGGTCTGAGCACAGACTGGGCTGTTCGGTATTGCCCACCTCAAGGTCATCATGAAGCTTTGTTAATTAATAAGCAGGAAGTTTCACTCAGGGCGGTGAGCAGCAGGTGATGGGCCAGCTGAGCATGTTGCTGGAAGGATAGGTAATCACAGGGAAAGCAGCAATACTCTGTGTTACCCTGTTGCAGTGGCTTCCAGCAGGTGGTCAGCAGGACATTGTGATGATGGATCAGAAATATGACAATTTCTTGTTAATGATCAACATCAAAAACTAAGAACATGTAGAAAAGCAAAGATGTCCTTGTGTCTTAAGTTCCTGTAATCTGCTTCTCAGAGCTGGGTACCAGAATATCCCTTTGATTCTCAAAGGTAATTGCATCTCTTAATTAGCTGGAGAAAGAAATTCCTGCAGCCTGAGATCTTGCTATATAAATTATAATTAACCCCTTTGCACTGGAAGTTGAGATTTCCTGCCCCGGAGCACAAATGCAAAACGCATTAGCAGCACTTGACATCAGGCCCTGCCAGCCCCAAAATCCAGCTGCACTTCCCAGGGCAGCAGGGAAATGGCAAGGAAGCCACGGGAACCCAAGGGGAAGCTCTAAATACACCATTTGAGGAGGTTTAACTTGCTTTCTTTTCATAGCTGCAAATGTCCCAACAGGAAGGACAACACAGAAAAAAACAAACCCGACCCCGGGGAAGAGCTGGGAGCAAGGAGAGGAGTGGATTTGTGAGGTGACACAGCTGGGTGCCCCGCCGTGAGAACGGCGCTGGCGCTGCCACCCCGCACACCTCCAGCCCAAGCACTGTCTGGTGCCAGACACACTTGGCTGTGCCTGTTGTGTGCAGGGCTGGGCCACCCACTGCTGCCACTCACCAGCATCCTGCTTTTTTGTCTCCTTTTCATCGCGCCTGCTGGGTGATGAGCATTAGCTCCTCACACCAGAGGTGACCTGTGGTGAAGTGCCAAGTTGGGCAGCTGGTGGCAGGGAGGTGACAGCTGGGGCTGGGGGCTGCCCCAAGCCTGTCTGCACCCGTGACACTTCCCTGCCTGCTCCCCTCATCTGCACTGTGACCTTGGAGGAGGGCCAGGCCTGCTGAGCACCTGGAAAGCCACTCCACAGAGCCACAGAATGGGCTGGTTTGGAAGGCATCTTAAGGATCAGGTAGTTCCCCACCAGGAGCTTGCACTGAAGCTCCTTGGTCTGTGTTAGCTGGTTCCTTTGCCCCTTTGGGATCCTGGGTGGAGAAGTGGCTCCCTTCTGGCACAGGTCAGGCTGCAGCTTTGTGCCAGGCTATAAAGCCCTTGGAGAAGGTGTTGTTGGCCAGGGGCTGTCTCTTGTCCCACCACTGTGGTGTGTCTTTGGGTTCCTCTGTGCTGGTGGCACTGGCCATGAGTATCCCAGCAGTGGTTGCTGAGTTCACATGGTGGTTCACATGGGGAGACTTGGCCACTTTGCCAGGGTTCAAAGGTGGCTTTGTCCTCCCATGGCAAAGGTGGGGGCAGCCCGATCCTCAGGCTTGGCACACAGATGTGCCCAGCAGGGCTGCCTGCAAATATTCAGGTCTGTGTAGGGGTGGGCAATTCCCTGTGCACTCCAAAGGTTGGAGGGAGATAAAAGAAGGGGAGTCAGAAGGTGTCCTGGTGGGGAGGAGGGATGTGCTCACCGGTGTGGGGTAGCAAGTGTTGGAAGTAGGGTTTGGGTTTGTCCGTGGTCTGTATGTCTGCAGATCCATGGAGTGAATTCTGTGCTGATTGCAGAGCTGATCACAGAGTCCTCCAAGCTAAGTGAGCTCTGTCAATCCCAGTTTGGATGGGTGTGGGCTGCACACCTACAGCAGAGACGTCCCCTGCCAATGTGGCACCTGCCACCTTCAGGGATCTTTTGCCATACAGGTCCTTGCATGCCACCTCCTTCAGGGTGGGGAGAGGAGGGCAGGATGGTCCATCCCAGTGAAGACAAGAAAGAGTGGAAAGAATTTTGGATGGAAACATGGGGCTGAGTCTGAGCTTTAAAGGTGGCCTGGGTCTCTAGATAAACTGAGATAAACAGCAAATAATATAATATAGTACAGATTTTCTGCTGTCAATGCTGCTTCTTTAAACTCAGAATGCCCCCCTCCCAAAAGCTATTGGAGATATTACCTCTTTTCTTTGCTGCTCTTCATAATGCCACAGATGAGGACTGGCTTAGTTCTGTACTTGACTTATTTTTTATATTAAGATTTAACATGGGATCTGCTTTTCTTAATCCAAACACTTATGGTTTGAATGCAGAATTATATTTGAGATTTTTAAAGTACCTTTATTAAAACATAAAACTAATTTTACAGTTCTGACAGGTCTTATTTAAATACCCAGTGCCAGATGCCTTTTGTCCCAAATGACTTCAGGAAAGAAAAAAAAGGCTTTTAAAACTTCTCATGCAATTAAAATGCAGTAAAAGGGAAGTATATAGTCTTACATATGCTGGGGACTAGGAGTAACAGTTTATAAGAGAAGTCCCATCATAAATGTTTCCAAAAATAAATATGTGAAACCAAAGGTGCTAAAGGAGAGTTAATATGATACCTGATTTTTGGTGGTTGTTGCGTTATTTCTGCTGCTCCTGCCCTGAGAACAGTTGTAAGACTTGTGCTGTGTCTGTAGGGAGAAACATCTCCAAAGGCACTGGTGCAGAGGACTTTTCTCCAAGGTCCTTCCCCTGAGGCACTCTTCAGGGTGCAGCTGGTTCCAGGTGTCCCCAGGTGCTGTAGAAGACCAGTCCTTGCCCACGTCTTTTAACCTTTACCCCAAAATTGTCCCACTCTCTTATATCCTCTGACCTAAGAGTGACGATTTTCTGTGCCTCATTTAATAATAAGTTATCTTTTATCTGGCAAAAGGGAACTTCAGCAGCACATGCATTAAGAAGTCAGGTATCTTTGAAACTGTGTTTGTGACCATGTGTAAGAGCAAATCCTGCTTAAAATCTTAAAACAGAGAGGAATTTTCCCCATGTGCCAGAATATTTTCTTCTTGTAGGTTGTGCTGCTGCCTTTGGTCCTTTGGGTTCCAGAGCCACAAGAATTCCACTTAAAACACCAGAGCATCCTGCAACTTTATTTTCAGCATATTTTTCACTTGCTGGGAGAAGTGACTGTTACAATGAGTCCCTTTGAGAAAATGCATAAACACACTTATACTCTGATCCGTAAAATTAATTATCCTAATTTCAGCTTTTACTGGTGCAGAGTAAGAACCCTGCTTGGTAGAACTTAGCATCATTGTGTATCAGGCAAGTCTGATAATCTTAATTCAACCTATACTGCAGATGCTTTACACATTTCTGCTAATCAGCCCTGTTTTGGAGCACTCACAAACACAACAGTGGAGCCTGGATGGGCTGACTTCTGGAGTGTGTGAAGCCATCTCGGTGTTGGGTTGTGGGAGAGATTTATGTGTTTGGGACTCCTTGGAAAGAGGACATGGTGGTGCTGACATCACTCCTACTTCATCCCTAGGGATGAACAGCCAGCTGCTGCCTGAGAGAGGTGAGCAGTGCTGCAGGGTCCCCGTGCTCCGTCCTGAGCTCCCAGGCACAAGCCGAGCAGCTCTGCAGAGACACGAGAGCACACGGGCTTCCCGGGCTTGTCATTCTCTCCTTATTGTTATTTTTGTGTATGTCAGTGTTTTTATTTGGTCCAGCTGAGACTGCGAACAAGAGAGTCAAAATAACTTAATTGGGCAGTAATTCTAACCCTCTGCAGGGACAGGAAAGGTTCACACTCTTTCCAGACCTGAGAGACTCTAGCGCTTTGGATGTGTTTCAGCGAGGAGCTCAGGGCCAGGTTCTGAGGTCGTTGTCAGTTGGGCTTGACTGTGTCAGTAGGAGTTTATTCAGATGAGAATGATCAAAGACATCAGAGTTTGGCCCTTTATTTTTCATTTTAGGTGCTTTTTCAAGCATAACAGATCTTCTGAACTTTTTTGAGGCTCATCCTTCAGTAATTCCAGACTCAGAGCCTGGCAGCTTGTCAAGCAGTTTTCCTGCCTCTGTAGAAACACTGTCCACTTGAGCTGTGCTTGGAGGCAGCAGGACACCCTGGTGAGATAGAGGAATTTCTGTGCTAACATTCTGAACGTTTCTCTTTCCAGGCTTATTTCTTAGTCATGGCAAGTTTGCAGGTGGCAAAGTTCAGGGCAGAATTTGTTCACAGCTGTCCCCACCCAGGCATTTTTAAAGCACACAACCTAAAAAAAGCCTCTACTTTTACTGAGTCTTGTCTAGATAAGCTTATTCACCATTGTTGAAACAACTGCCAAAATAGTTTTAGTGTCTCTTATGGTGAATTATGTATAAAACATCTACAAGAGGTCAAGTCTTATTTCCCACTGCTTAATCCTGTTTTCTTAGACTTACAAAAGGGTTCAAATGGCTCCATGTTAGAATGACAGTATTTTACATTAATTTTTCACATGGCTAAGGGATGACCAGCCTCTGGGTAGTGCCACCTTGGGCCAGTAATATGGTACTTATAGCTCAAATGGGGGGAGGGGAGGGGGGTGTTTCTGTGTGTGTTTGTCTGTTTGTTTGTTTTTCACACAATTATAGATTCAAGGATTTACTAAAGTTTTGTCTAAGTTGGACAAAAATCTCTTAGACCTACCTTGGTATTTATTCTGATCTGATTCTGGTCTTATATCTGCTGAACTCTCAAAGAATTTTCATATGTGTAGATAATAAAAGACCTCAAATTAGCATATTTTCATTTAAGCTTCTCCCAAGATGCAGTGACTAGAGTGAGTTTGTAGGGATTATGTTTGGAAGCTTTGTCATCCTATAGGAGCCTGGGTGGTCTGGGGAAGAGGACTTCTTTTAGAACCTCCCTTTTACCTTGATAGTGCTATTCTGTCATAAACAACACATCTCTACAGGGTGGGAAGGCAGAATCTGCCTGAGATGGTCCCTGAGATACTTGGGGAACACTAGCTCAGCATCGTCCCCTGGGCGTGTTTTGTTAGCCACTGCTGAAGTGGTAGGGAAATTTTTTGGGTGGGCATCCCTACAGGTAAGAGCTCCGTAATGGTCCAGGCCAGGTTGGACAGGGCTTAGAGCAACCTGGTCTAGTGGAAGGTGCCCCTGCCCAGGAGGCTGGGACTGGCTGAGCTTGAGAATCTCTTCCAACCCAACCATTCTGCGATTTCAGGTTTCTAGGAATGGTGTGTCAGGCTTAAATAGAGAGTGATATTAAATAGTGGAGAATGATATTAAACAGCCTGAGAGTGATACGTTCTGTCCTGACCATCCCGGGCTGTGCACGCTGTGGGTTAACTGGAGCACAGCGTGTCCCGCCTGCACAGCTGGCCTGGGCTGGGCACTCGGGCTGGTGTACTTGGCACCAGCATGGAGATTTCTGCATGTCTTGGCCCTGTGTGCCGCAAGCCCAGGGAGTGCCAAGGTACAGCTCAGAGCGCAGGATGTGGGACAGGAGCCTCCCTGGTGTGAGGGGGTGCTTTGGGAGTGGGAGCGCCCGAAAGCATCGCCCGGAGCCTGATGCAGAGGGGGGACCGTGAGGGAGGCGTGCCAGGAAGGGAACGAACGTGGGCTCTGCGGGGATCCTGCACCTTTCCCCACCCGCTGCCCCTCGGCCGGGGCGGGTGGGCAGCACACAGCCCTCGGGGGAAGCTGTCCCCAAAGCCTGCCCCAGGCTGTGCTCCCACTCTGCCGGCGCTGGCAGAGGCGGGACCCTGAAGCCGTGCGGGGGTCTCTATCAGCAGTCGAGAGACTTCCGATGTGTGTGAAGTCCTTTGTGTGGAAGTATTTACAGGATCAGGTTGCTGTAGTGGAAGTGCCTTTGAGGTCTTTGCTGCATTATAGATTTTCTTCAGATGTCTCCCATGCAAATATTTAACCGGTCTGGTTCCTGAGAGCTACCGAGGCTGTTCTGCGGGCGGCAGGTTGTCTCTGCAGCCTGTCTTTTGTTCACACACAGCCCTCGCTCCTGCTTCCCTTCCCACCCCGTGATGGGGCAGGAAAACCTGCCGCGGACTTGGCACTCGGGGTATGTGTTGATGCCTTGAGGGCCTCACACTCCAAAAAGTCTTTGTCCCCAGATGCAACAGTTAGGGTGCTGACTGAGTGAAAGTGACAGCGTTTAAAAGAAATCCTCATTTAGAGTAACAGCATCTTTTAAACCCTGGGTCAGGACTGGGAGCTGCTCCCTGGGCAGCCTCTGCGCTGACACTGAGCTCTTCCCTGGCTCTGTGCAACATGGTGGCTTAAAACAGAAAATACCTGGAGCCTAGGCCTCGGAGCTGCTCTTCGTCTTCCTCCCCACGAACGTGCCCTTTAATAATTTGACGTGCATATGCTGTGCTCAGGACAGACAGGATGAGCTCAGGGCAGTGGTATGTGGGTCAGAGCTCTGCCCTCCCGGGCACCAGCCTTAGTGATTGGAGTGGTTATTCCTAATTTGCACCTGAATATTTGAGAAGGGAGTTGGGTTCTGTGGATTATAGCTATTAAATACCATTCAGTTTGCAGGACTATGCAAGTGTGCGGGCAAAACTTAAGGATGCAGCCTTGATTCCCTCACTGGGCCACAGCCTGCAGGCCTCATTAGACCCTCCAGACTTTACCTAATTTTGGTGTTATTTCCTTATCATTGCATCATGACTGTGGGGACAGGGTCATTCTCTACTATGTTGTGGTTGTGGAATGGATTCACGTGGTTTTGGTAGGGGTAGGCAGTATTTGAACAGATTTCAGCTATTTTAAGCACTGTTGTCGATGCTGGGAGTCTCAGGAGAAGATTCAGTCTCAGCAGAGAGTGGATTTTGCTCTCCCATCAGATGTGCTCTATGCACTGTGAAGGATGGGAATGTCCTGGTTCACAGCACCAGGGTAACAAACTGGGAAAGCTGCCCTCCATCCCAGGTGCTGTGCTCCCAGCCTTAGTGTGTCAGTGCACCCTCTTCATTTAGTGGAAATGGTTTCAAGTCTGAAAATGGTTTCCCTGACTGTTTCAAAAAAAGAAGTGCAACCAAAGCAACAAAATCTTTGTCCCCTCTGAGATTCTTTTCCCCAGGAAATCTGTTGTATCTGGCCAGCTGCAAGGTGCCTGTGGAGAGTGTAAGCAGCTGTGTTCCTTCTCCCTGTGGCTCCTTTTTCAGGGGTTTCACCTGCAAAAAAAAACCAAACCAGTGGATAGACTTGAAGTATGCAGTCCTTCTCCACCCTTCTTGTGTTTTCCCCTTTATCTCTTTCTTCATGTGGACCTGAGGATTTTGTGATTCATACTTGCAAACCTTACACTTCTCAGGTGCCCTTTTTCTCTTCTCTTTACCTGTGCTTTTCTGGCTCCTGTCTTCCCACTCCCAGGAAATATCTGAAAGATAATTTGGCATATTTTCTGCCACCTTCACATGTCTCCCTGACTTCATGTTTTCTTAGCTGGTAGATAGCTTTTCAACATATATACACACACACACACACACACACACACACACACACACACACACACACACACACACACACACACACACATATGTAATCCTTTTCACCTAGACTTGTGAGGAATTCCAGTCTCTTCCAGTGGGAGTTTTCAGGAAGGTCTAGGTTAAATGGGCCAATAAGGTAAAATATGTAGCAGGAGATCTCACCCTCAAAAGACATCTTTTCTCTTTTGCTCTTTATTTTATTCCCCTGGAAAATATATCAAAATATCTAGCTGTCAAAGAATTTAAACAATAACATCTGATCTGAAGATTGGAGCACAAGGCCTTTGAAAATAAAGATTGTAATCTCTATGTGGTGTGTCCAGGGACAGATGGGGCTGGAAGTCAGGTGTGCTGAGCAGCAGAGTGCTGTAGGGATGCTGCTCTGGCATGGTGGCAGTCATTTTACCTGAGCTCTCCTGTACATTCTCTTGGATTTTCCCTGGCACTTCCATTGTGCTATGGCATATTTATCACAGGACAGGACAGCATTCCAAGTCCAGCTTGAATTAATGTAAAACGTGTTGGTGGTGGCTGAGCTTTTCTCCTGCTGTGTGTGAGTGGAGGAGGAGACATGAGCAGCCCCTCATGCTGCATCAGCCTCCAGCCCCCAGGAACTCTGGTTGCATCCTTCAGGACTGGTATTCATCCCAGAGGATTTTAGATGTGTTGTTTAAGGTGCCTGTCCCTGCTCCTGAGAGAACTTAAGGAGATGCCTGTTGCACAAAGAAGCATTGGCTGTCAGGGATGCTGCAGACTGGAAGCCAGCTGGGTTAAAACCCACCCTAAAGCTGCACTGATCTCTCCTGTAGAAAAGGGCATCAGGGATTCCTAGAAATAAGATGTTTCCAACATCTTAAGTCTTGGATTTTGCAGAAGTGGGAAACCTCTGTGAGGCCTTGGCCTGTCCTAGGGCAGCTCAGGTCACAGCAGGGATCAGACATCCTCTGCTGAACCTCCTGCCCTCTCCCCCCACTCCTCAGCACTGGGTACAGGATGGTCCCTGGGGGTCTGGGCTGTTCATCGGGGCCCTGGGATGGATGCTGCTGTGCTTGCCAGCACAGATGTCTCACTGGATGCCTGCTTATCCTCTGTGGCTCAGGCTGTGCCCTGGGAGGGATCTCACCGCTGCCGTAACCTCTGCAGCCCACAGGAAAGGTGACTTCCATCTAGTTCTAAATTATGACATTATTTTATTAGATCTTTAAACTTTAGTTGAATTTTTTATTTAAAATGGGGAGGAAGGTATCATATTTTAATTAGTAGCGGTGCCAAAGGAGTCCTAGATTAATTATTTGAAATCACTCCATCCAGATGGTTTTAATTTTCACAGCAGGAAACCGGCATCTTTTTAAGGTGATATTTTTCAAATTAAAATCAGCTTGGATATTAGTCATACTGGCTGCAGAGCGAGGGGGTGGGGAACACGAGCCAGTGTGCCCCGTGTTTGTCCATCTGAGCATGGGCTGCCACAGGGACCTGCGTCAGAGGCGTGTGAGCTGCTGGCTGTCCCTGGGACCACAGCTCACAGCTCTTGTGCTGGAGGGTTTTGTTGGTGTTAGCTCCTCCTTTGGCTGGCCACAACCTGTATCTGATGTTCAGAGTCACTCTCAGCAGCTTTTTACTTTCAGGCTGGAGTGGACAGGGAATGCCTCGCAGCTCAGAGGGAGCTGTGCTGTCCTGTTCTCGCCTGTGTGGAGCCCTCACGTGATCCCTGTGCTGGGTGGCCCCGCACCAATGTTCATGCCTGAGTGGTTTGGCCACTGTACATCAGTGGGCAGCTCCTTGGTGCTCTGGGTGCTGGCCATGGCTCCTGGACCAGGCTTTGCTGGCTCCACACGTTCACTCATGTGCTGGCTGCTGGTCTCCCTCTCTGAGGCTGACCTCCATCCTCTGCTCATGTGAGCAGAAGCCCTTTCAGAGTCACCTCTTCAAAGGCAGACAGTCCCACCTTTGCTGTTCCCTTGCATGTTAATGCTGCATTGCACCTGAGCAGCCTCCCTGAGCTTCCTGGAGCAGTGGGCACTCACCAGGTTCCAACCATGCTGGTCAGCCTGCCCTAGAGAAGTTATCCTTGGCCCTGTGCCATCACCCCCCTCCTGGCTGGCTCACCTTGATATCCTCACTTTGAGGGGTTATTTCTGGTTTGGGGCCCTTCCTCAGAGAAGTGGTCACAGGTTTGATACTGCCCTGGCAGGTGAGGAGACAAGGTGGGCAGCACCCAGTTATTGCTTCAGGCTGCTCTCCATCACAGGTACCTAAACCCATGAGGTGTTTCTGAAAAACTTCCATAAATATCTGTATCTGTGCATGACTGCAAGTAACATCCTGCTGTAATACAGACATTATCCCACTTGCTGTCAGAAAGAAGTTGTAATTTAAATATCCCCAGTGATAACAGGTTTAACAAATATATCTAAATAAATGTAAGCAGCCAGTAACTGGAAACCCCTGAACTTACAGATGTGACTGAGCTATGAGGGGAAAATTGTTTAGGGCCCTTGTGAGTTAAAGGTTTGTGATACTTGCACTGCTGCAGAAGCCAAAAGCTGACTTTACAAGTGGGAAAAATATTAATGTGTTTAAATGAAACAAACTCCTATTTCTATTTCCATGGTAAATCCTTACAATGAACATATTTGCTCTTAGAGGGCTTTAAAGTTTGAAATATGAATGCCAAAAAGAATGTGACTTTTTGCAGCACAGATCAAACATTCTCCAGATTTTGGCAAAAGCTGTATTTCTACGGTGGGGCTCAGCACTCACAGGCGTGAGTATTTCCAGAGCAGGAGCATGGAGCTGCACTTGCTGACACTCACACATTCTTGCATTCTGTTTCAACCATGTCTCCTTTCTCCTCCTCTATGTCGGAGATGGATCTGAACCAAAATGTCCAGTCTGCCTGTTCCTGCCTCTCCAGGGAAATTCCTGGAATCTGAATCTTGAGCATGACTGGAATTTGTGTTTAGATTAGAGATGGAATAAAAGGCTGCATTTGGATCTGTCTGGGTTTTTGAGATGATGATGATGACGGCACGCTGCTCGTCTGGGCGGCAGCCTGGCCCCTTCTGCAGGTACAGCTGTGGCAGTGCAGGGGGTTTATGGAGATGCAGCACAAATCTGTCCTCTACACTGGCTCCTGCTGCAAACCAGCTCTGGCATCAATACCCTGCAATGTTGGAGTCCAGGGCACAGAGCATGTTTCTCTGCCTGTTTTGGGAAGCCCTGATCCTCAGCAGAACACTGCTTTTGACCTTTGTCCCTGGAGAAAGTTACCAAGGCTTTGGGATGAGCTGGAGTCCACAGGTGCATGAACTAGATAGTAGTATGCAGTAGTAGCTTATCACAGGGTGAGAAATTTAGGGTTTTAGGGATAGTGGTATGCAGTAGTAGCTTATCACAGGGTGAGAAATTTAGGTTTTAATGCAGGAGTGTGTAGGAGGCAAGACGGAGGATTTTGGGCGTTGTCTCATCTCCTTCTTGTTCTTCTTCAGCTCCATTTTCTGTACTATTGGTGGCATGAAATTATTGTTTAGAGAAAGCAGTAGCATAGGTGTTACATGAATAGATTAATAGGAGTTATTGGTAGTAAAATAGAAACAAAGTACGTTTTAGAAGGTAATTGGACTAATCCGCTTTAAAAGACCTTGAATCTGGGCGCCATCTCTCCATTTTGTGCCTTGCTTCCTGTACACTCAGTCTGGTGTGTAGATGGTGTACTGAACTTCTGATAAGAGAAAAATAAACAATAGCCTGAAGAGCGAGAAATCAAGAGTCCTGCTTGTTTTTCATCCCTGGCACAGAACTTACAGGGGAACCCCCTCCAAAAGGGCCCAGGAGGAGAGTTCCCACTTTTGTCGGTTCAACCTAAAACCTGACACTGCAAGACACTGAGATTGGCCACATTTCTCCCAGCTAGAGCTGGAGACCTGGGACTGGACTCCCAGAAAGAAACTTGTGACCTCCTGCAAGCACAACCAGGCATGGAGGACATGTGCAGGATGGGTGTGCATCAAACAGAACAAGCAGGGCCAAATTTCTCCCTACTAGCTGTTGTGGTGACTTTTGGGAGATCACTGTGATGTTTTGCCCTGGAGTGTGTTGCTGAACCATTTCTGTGCAGTGTTTGAGGGCTGCTGGCTGTGAGGAAAGGATTTTCATTCTTGTCATGCTAATCTTCCATCTTTATGAGAATAAAATCCATGTTCTTAGCTTCCAAGAACCCTCCTGCAGCATGATGGAGAGCCTGTCATTGGAACATCACCGGAGGTGTTTAAAAGCCATGTAGATGTGACACCTGGGGATGGGGTTTAGTGGTGGCCACAACAGTGCTGGAGGAACAGTTGTTTTATTATCTCAGAGGTTTTTTCCAACATAGGCAATTCTCTGGTTCTATTCACACTGAGCTAATATTGCTGGTGAGGTGGTGGGGTTGGTGTGACAGACAGAACCCACACGTGTGTTGGTTATTGTGTGGTAAACCAGCTCTAAATCCGGGGTATCTGTGTGGAAGTGAGTGGCGAGGTGTCAGTCCTGCACCTGCCCTGAGCCACGAGCTCGGCCGCTGGGTGGTGCCTGGGGCTGTCCCCTCAGGAGCACCTGGCGTGGTGTGGTTCAGCCATGCAGTGGCACAGTGCCCTGGGGAGCTCTGCACCCTGTGGCTCCATGGCACCACATTGGTAAATGCTTTCTTCTCTTCTTCCTTTCCAAGCCCAGCTTCTAGTGGAAACAGACACTTTTGGCAGTCAAGTCCGGATCAAAGGGAAGGAGACAGATTTCTACCTTTGCATGAACAGGAAAGGCAAGCTAGTGGGGAAGGTAAGTGTTACCTATTCATCTGTATAATTAATCTGTCACCTGAGCGTTACCTTGAGCAGCCTCCTTAAGGCTGTAATGATGTGTTTGAGCCTCATCTGTCACCTCAACTGAGAAGCAGGATGAGGCTTGCAGGGCAGTTCTTGCTGTCCCAAGTGCTCTTCTGAGCACTCTATCGAGCCCCCTCCCAGCCTGTCAAACGAGCCCTGCAGCCTCACGGGGCTCTCCAGTGCTGCTGCACGTGTGCACGGGGTCGTGCCTCACGTGAGATGTCACCTCAGCATCCCAGTGCCATGGCCACCTCTGCAGGACCTTCCTCACCTGATCTTTCTTTGGGGGGACATTCAAATACGAATTTCTCCCAGAATTCCTTTTGGGAGGAATTCAGAGTAGAAGATTAAGCAGAGCACTGTGGTTCGTGCTGGGCAGCAGAACACTCCTTCCTGCCAGCCAGGAGCCAGGGGCTGGCATGGCACAGCCAGGGCTGGAATCTGAACATTGGGGGATGCGCCCCCAATGGAAGCATGTAACAAATTACAGCGTGTTCACCCCTTCAGCCCAACTTGTGTGCTGAAGTAGTATCTTTTGTGTATTAACTTGTTTTTATAATTCACACAGTCCTTCTTTATTGTTGGAAAAGCTGGAGGCATGCTAACCAGGCAGAGGCTTGTGCAAAGCTGAAGTGCCACCAAAAAATGTCAAATAAAATATTCCAGCTTTCAAACCTCTGCTGCCCTCACTTTGCACCACCAGGAGTTCAAATCTAGCATCTTTGTGGCTGTGAAAAAGGGAAGCTGAGTTTTGTTTTAAGTCAAGGCAGTGAAAGCCATGCTCCCAAACAGAAACCAAATGGCTCTGACAAAATATTATTTACTGTTGTGGTCCCAGGAGTGACACCTGTGGGACACTGCCTTCCCTGGAGGATCCCTCCATCTTCCACTTGTGTTTCCTTGGGGAGCAGATGCTCTGAGGAGGCTAAGCCCAGGTTATCAGCACTCTGGGAGGGCTGGGGCAAAGCATTCAATTCTCTCTGCTTCCTGCACTTGTGTTACCACCCTGCATGAGACTGCATTGTTTGGTCTTTGTGAGAAACAACTGCTCACTTGAAGATTTTAAAAGGTTTATTAAACTTTAACAAAAATACAGCAAAAGGACTAAATAAGGAAGAACAGGCCTGGGAGCTGCCCTCATGGCTGCCTACCACGTGGCTGGCTCATCTGCAAGATGGCTGCTCCGCTTTTTATACCCTTGGTGTTGCAACAGGCAACCTTAACCCCTCCCAAAGTCTGTCTGTTAACTCTTTGTCACTGTCCATTGGTGTTGTCTGCTTTTTGTACCTTGATTGGAGGTCAGGTGTTGCCATGCTGTGCCTCTGGTAACCAGCCTGCCCCTTCCCAAGTGCCTGGACTACCAGGACTATAACAATGCTGGGAGGGGGACATATTGCAGAAACATCACTCCTTAATTGTGAGAGCCAACAGTCTCATTACTCATCTATAACAGTCTTGGACAGGGAAATTATTTTAACTGAACTTAAACCACGTTGGATGCTTTTGAAGGTTGCATTGGACACCTACCTTAGATTTTTCTGTGCCTTAATTTTCCATCCTTTAAATGTGATTATAGCATTTTCCTCAGAAATGTTACAAGGATAATGTTAATATTTATGAGGTGCTGATACCAGTCATGTAGACCTTTAGAAGCACCCAAGTGGGGTAAATTTAGCACAAAATCTTACCTTTTTCTTCAGCAGACCTTGCCCCAGGTGGGTCAGCAGTGGCACAGGGCAGCCTATGGCCTTTCCTGTTCTGCATGGAGTGTCCAGGAGCATCCTGGCAAAGTCAGCATCAGTTTTTCCAAACATACCATATGTTTGGAAACATGGTATATGTTTCCAATATACATATGTTTGTTTTGAGTGAGTATTTAAGGTCACGCTTTGATTTGGCTCCCTGGGCACTGAGGCAGGACAGTTCTTTAGCTTGTCACCTTTCAGGTAGCGTGAACCTTTTGTTTTCTTCCTGCAATGAGCTTTTCATGGTGTTAAGCTGGCGAATATTTTGTTACAAAGAATAAATAAGTCTGTTCTTGTAAATACTGCTGCACTCCCACCCCAGCCTGTGACAAGTTCCCAAAGCAGCCGACCTGAGCCGGAGGGAACGCGGCACTGGGCAGGAAAATGTTCCAGACGTGTTGCCCACATTAACAGCTCCTCATGAGCAACAAAATAAAACAATAGCACGTCTTCTTGATACCAAAGAGTGTGGTTTTAATTAGTGTCACGGTTTCAGCTCTCTTTGTGGCAAGAGTTTGAGGGAATGCTTTTTAGCCTGAATGCTCTAAACAGCCAGTAAACCCCAAGGAAAATATAAGATAAAAGTTACGCCTGGGCTTATACAAGTATTTAAGTTCAGTCTGGGGGCGGAGGGGAATGAAGCCCACAAAGTGACTGTTCCATGGTTGTCCTGCTATGTTCATTTGGCAGGAGAGGACTCATGGGACTAACCTGGGCCTTTCCTCTGCTCGTTTCCTATTGCCTTGCACTGCATAATCCCCAACCAGACCAGCACATGCCATCTGGCTTTGTTCTCCTCCTCACTCAGCAGTTTTGGATCCTCCCCCGTTGAAAACCTGCTTTGAATTTAGCCCCTTTTGTGTCCCAAAATCACCTACAAAGAGCGCCACGGTCAGGAGCAGGTTGTTGTTCTCAGCTGGAACTGGTGAGGGACACAAGAGCTCTAGAGGTGGACAGGGCTTTTCCCCACTTCGGAGCTGGCTGTGTTGCAGGGAAGCAGATTAACCCCTGGCGGTAAGAAGAGCAGCCTTTGTGTCTTTGTTTCTGATGATAGCACCTCCACCAGAGTTTCCCAGCAGAGCTCTCTGATGGAGCCTGCTCAGGAGCCCCAAACCTTGTGGGCTTTGCCTCTCTCAGGTGTTGCTCTGTGTGTGTGTTCAAAGCCAGCAGTGACCAAAGGGCTTGGAGCTGTTTTGGGCAGGCTCCTGACTCTGTTGTAACAGCGGCTGTTGCGGTCACTGGCACTCTGTGCTTTGGCAAATGAGACAGGGGATGTGTTGTACAGCAGTGACTTCTCTGTTACAGGTGAGCAACACCTGGGGAAAACAAATTGGAGTGTGTTTTTTGTAGATTCTTGGTGTTGTTTTGAAGAAGGCCCAAGAAACATTTGATTTTATTTCTTTTTACTTCTGCCCATATGTTTCTTTGCCTGTGGGTTTTTGGTGCTACATAAAAATTGTAGGTCCTGAGTTTTCTGGTCTTCCTGAGGTTTTCTGTGGACCACTGAGCTTTATAATAAATCAAGAAATTTTTGGGTTGGAAAGGACCTTAAAGCTCAACCCTTGCATGGGCAGGGACAGCTTCCACTGTCCCAGGCTGCTCCAAGCCCTGTCCAACCTGGCCTTGGGCACTTCCAGGGATCCAGGGGCAGCCACAGCTGCTCTGGGCAGTCTGTGCCAGTGCCCTCAAAGTAAAGAGTTTCTTCTTTATATCTGGTATAAATTTATCTTCTTCTAGTTAAAGCCATTACTCCTTGTCCTATTGCAACAGGTCCTGCTGAAAGACTTGTCCCCATCTTTCTTTAACCTTTTTTAAATACTGAAAGGCTGCAGTAAGTTCTTCCTAGAGCCCTCTCTTCTCCAGGCTTTATGGTGGAATCATACTACAAGGTGAAAATATGAAAATTCAGAACAAGAATGCCAGCTGCTTTTCTGAGAAACTTTTTTGTGTTTTTTAAAAAATTATTAAACCTGTTTATTTATCTCAGGCTTCTTACAAACATGGGGGGAAGAGGACTCAAAGGTGCAGTTCTTCTTCCAAGGAGAGGCACAATGTGACTTGTCCGCTTGTGACAAGGTCACAAGTCATCTAGAACACAACAACTCTGAATATTGGCAGTAATTCAGTTCTAGAGACAAAGAAGGGCTGATGGTCTCTTTGGAGGAGCTCTTGAGCTTCTAACTGGTTCTCCTGGGGAGTCCTTCAGTGGTTTCTCTGCCTCAGCTTCTCTTATCTCGTGTATTGAGATAAGGCCATGGGTAGAGTGGGGATTTTGTGTTTGCTGAAGGCTGGCAAGGGTAAGTCATTGAAGTCTCCCAGAGGGAGGAGCAGCCTTGGCTGAGCAAGTGGCTCTTACCTGAGCTGGGCTCCAGCTGCTCTTGCTGAGCCTGTCCTTACAGCACATCCAGCTCTCTAGAACTGCAGGATGCTGCAGAGATCGTGTTTCCCTGCCCTCTCCCATCCTCTGGCAGGAGACCATTTGCAGTCAGGACTCTGTGTGAACCCTGAACCATCAAAGGATGGCCAGAGCCTGCCCTTCTTTTGTGCACAGCCAGGGTTGGTGGCTGCTGCATGCGGAGCAGAGCAGCTCCTGACCCCCAGCACTATCTCCAGGGAAGTTCCCTGACATCCTCCTGTGGGATGAGGCAGTCTGGTCAATGCAGGTGTTCAGTCTGCAGCAGGTATCTGTGGGGAGGGTATTTCACACTCCCACCTTCTTTCAAAGATCCTCAGTGATCTGGTGTCCATGCACTCTCAAAATCATGGTAGTATTGGGGGCATATAGGGGCATATTTTTTGTAAAAGCATTTTAGTGAGTTTGATTTTATTCCTCCACTCTCTGAACTGAATGTGAATAGAGGAGAAAAGCTGTTTGGTGAAGGGTAGGAAGCTGTGGGCAGCTGGGTGGCTGAGGCAGAGCTCCAGGCTGGTGACAGATAATTTGGTGCCTCCTGGGGATGTGTTCCCTGACACCACGTCTGCAGCACTGGAGCCCTCCCAGCACTCACATCTGTTGCAAGAACATATTATAAGCTTCTCTGTGTGCAGCCTGCAGGACAAAATTTCCCATGGGAGAACATCTTTTACTGTCTTTTTACTCTGTATAAGCTTTCTGTAAACAAAATATCTGGGTGTTCTTCAAGGACGTTTTTAGATTGCTCTGCCTATCTCCTGAGAGTGGGAGAAGGAGGTGAAAGACTTATCTTTCTGATATTGTAAGCATTCTGGGATTCTTGTACAGGGCAGTGAAGAAGAAGCATCTGAGCTCTGTACCTGAGCACAATATAGCCCAAAATCCTCTGATTATGGAGTCATTTTAATAAATCGTATTAGTCTTCTGCAATTATTGTCAAGAGTCCTTTGTCAATGTACAGACCACGGCAATACACAACGAGCAGCAGTGAGCTTTGGTCCCCAGGCACAGTCCAGCTCCTGAACAAAAGCTGTGCCAGCCAAAGCCTGGCTGTGCCAGGGGCATGTCATTGGTACAGGGGACAGGAGGTGGCACAGCTGTGCTGGCCACCAGTGCCTCTCCCAGCCCTGACCAGCACCCCTGTGCTGGTGCCACTCACAGCAGAGACCTGCCTCTCAGACACAGCATTTTTTTGCTGGTGTGATAACTGCTTTCCAAGCCAATATATTTCTTAATGTTACCAGAAAGTTGCTAATACCATATGGCAAGGCTCTCGGTATTTTTGCAGGACAACAAACAAATTGTTGCTAGATGCCAGACTGCTCTGGCAGAGCTTTATCACTGATGCCTGCCAGCAGTAGCCTTTAGGGGATAGTAATAATTCGAGGTTGTTTACATTACAGCTTTAAAATAGGGGTTTTCTTGAGGCATGTGTGTGTTTAGTCAGGAAAGTTGGCTAAAAAATCTGACAGCATCAAAGACTGAAGGTGCCCACCGTGGCCTGTAAATGTGCTCTTGGTCCCTGAAACTCCTCTGGCCCCATGGGAGAAGGAGCTGTGGAGGCTTCAGCAGGAGCCTCCCTTTGCAGGGAAGGAGACTCACCTAGGTGGCAGACACTAGGGGATTCTCCAAAGCCTTTTTGCTGTACCTGGAGCAGGTTTTCATCAGTTGGCTTTGGTTGAGAGTGAGGTTAAGATTTCTTGAAAAGTTGTCTTTGAAAAGCTGCTGGTGGAGAGCCAGTTCCTCACTGCAGGGCTGGGGGCTGAGGCAAGACACTCCAGGATGAGCCCTGAGCCTGTGCCCTCCACATGCCCCAGTCCTGTGTGACATTTGGGTGCCAGTGCTCCTGGTGCCTGCCGTGCCAGGGCCATCCCAGCAGCCAAGGGTGCTGCAAAGGTGCCAGGAGGTGTGTGGAGAAGGCAGGGGCACCCCGGGGTCGCAGTTTGGAACCCTGATGCAGTACATGAGGTGCTTGCCCTCCTCAGCTTGTATGTTTAAAACCACACCTAACTGCATCTTGGATTTGGAGCAGAACTCTAAGTTTCACTGGAGTTTGATGCTTATCCAGAATTTTTCCAGGAGTTGCACAGTATTCGGGTTGCTTGAAAGGGACTTGTAAAACTTAACTATTTTGAATGCTGAATTTGCAACATAAACATGAGCAGGATTGGTGGGGTGTCAGGTTTAATAGCACGCATTTTGTGGATCTCTCTGTGACATGCTCAGCCATAAACCATTCCAACTTGGCATCTCATGTGAAAGCAAAACTTCACATGGCTTTTGCTGGATCTTGCTCAGACCTCGTTTGGAACTGGAGTCTGGGTCTTTGCTCTCTTGTGAGTTTGTTTTAGTTTAAGTCATCTAAATAAACACATGCACTGGACCCTGAAGCCAAGCAACTCTGGACACTGCCATACTTTAGACAGGGAGACCTGATCCAGAACCATCTCAAATGTCCAAAAATCTGGAATCAGAGCCTGCAGGATTGCAAAGATCTTAAATGCAATGAGATGACAAAACCCCCTTTATTTTGGTTGGGCCATCAGAATCTTCTGCATTTACCTGATCAGGCTTTTTTCCTGCAACCTGTGGAAAAAAATTTGAATTATTTTTCTGAAAATTTAGAAGATGAGATTCTCATGAAATTAAAAGTGGAAGTGGAAGCTAAACCCCCTCCTCCATTCTCAGATCCCAAACATCATTGAGAAGCTGGAGAAGAGCTGCAAGAAGCGACCTGGAGGTTCCTGGTCCATGGCCAGTAGGATCTGAGTCAGCAGCCCTGGAGCCAGGAGGGACATCCCTGTCCTGGGAACATCAGGGGCAAAGGAGCCAAGAGGGACATCCCTGTCCTGGCAACATCAGGCACTGTCCAGCTGTGCTCTGGGCCGGGGCAGCCTCACCCCCAGTCCTGGGGTGGTTTTGGGCACCAAAATATAAGAAAGTCCCCTTTTATCTATATGTGAACATCTCCAGTTAACTTAAGCTTCTCAGCACAGCCATAATTCTTCAAGTGTTTGCTCTGAAATAAAGCAAATGGTCCTTTCATTAAAAAAAATAAATATTCTTCATCATATTATTTTTATGATAAGGACTTGCAGGTACTCTGCTGGGGATGTGAGCATTGTGTGTCCTGGCTGTGTCAGGTCACCAGAGAGCTGTGTAACGCATTTACAGATTTATTGTGATTCCTCTTTAGGAAATGTCATGTTTCCTTTGGATATTTCTAAGAAGCCCCAGTTCTCTCTCAGACTAAGCTTTGCAAAGTCAAGGTTCACTTGCAGACAAGCTTGTAAGCTTGACCTCTGAATAATTTCCTTATCCTGTGGCTGGAAGATATCTATCCTCTTCCAGGGAAGAAAACCATCTTCTTGAAATCTGTGTGATAATTTAATTTAATCCTTGCTGTGTTCAGGAAGCAAGTGTCACCATAAAGCTGCTGCCCTCCTGTCCCCTGTGTTTTGTGGTGGCTGCAGCTGTGTGTCCTGTTGGACTATTTCAGTTCCCTAAGGTTTAATGTTAATTAAACTTACTGATGGAGATCCCTGAGTCCTGGTAGTGCCTTGTCTTGTCCGGGTGGAGAAGGTGTGCTGCTGAATGTATCTTGTGCTGACAGTTATCAAGTTGGATTTAATTGCCTTGCTCAAAGCATCTCATCTCCTAAGAGCAAGTTTTTGTTGGTCTTGAGCATCTCTTAAGATGAAGGTGATGTTTCTTGTAAGCACTACTTAGCAAATACACTGATATATTTAACTGCAAGAAGGAATGAAGCAGTGCAGCCTTGTCTCTCTCAAATGGGTGCAGCTGAGATCACATTCAGGGGACTCCTGCTCCTCAAGGACTGTTTCTCCTTGGCTTGCACTTCGGTTTTGGAGAGGAGGTGAGAAAACAGAGCCTATTTTTGCAGTGGAGAATAAAACCTGTGCTCCAACAGTAGCAAAATAGAGTCTGTTTGATATGGCAGTTACAGAACTATATTAAAGGTCCAAGAAAAGTAGATCCTGCTTAAATACATTTTTGTTCTTGATATTCTCTTTCCTTGTCTTTTGTATACCCAAGGATATGAAGTTCTCCCAGGGGAGGACAAGTCTCAAGCCTTCCATTTGTTGCATAGGGATGGAAGTTGGTCACTCACAGGCTGGAACAAATCTGGATGATCGTTTTTTATGGATGGCACTTGATTTGATGATGGATTTCTCTCTTTTCTTAGTAATATAACTTGACATGAAGAGAACTAATGCCATCCTGCATACAAGCAATGACCTTTCTGGTTCTAAATTCCCCCCACTTAAGCTTGCCCCAGGGAAGGTGGTGTCATTACTGGAATCTTGGCTGGATGAGATTGCATTTGTTTGAAATGATAACTTACAGTCAGTGTGCACATTTGTTTATTGTGAATAAATCTGGGACAGACCCAGGACTTGCTATGAGGTCAGCAACTGTTCTAGCTTTGTTATCCTGCTCCACTCATCATCTACACCTGGTGTTTTAAACAATTTTTTAAGAAAACATTTCCTATAGTGGCACAACTCTCTGTATCACAGGATCACTGAGGTTGGAAAAGCCCTTCCAGACCATGGAGTCCAAGGTGCCTGATGCCCACCTTGTCACCAGCCCAGAGCACCTCCAGGCCTTCCTTGGACACCTCCAGGGATGGGGACTCCACCTCCATGGGCAGCCCCTTCCCATGTTTAACAAATTCCCTCTGATGCCCAGCCTGGATCTCCCCCAAGCCTGAGTCTCTATCCTCTCATCCTGTCACTTGTTCACAGGGAAAGGAGCACCCTCTGTCTTACTACAATTATATATTGAATTGAAGCCTACATGAAATACACTGCTGCTCTTAGATGGCTTTTATAGAAAGTTCAGGACTGGCATGTGGAGGCTGGAAACGACTGCTGGAAAAGAGCTCAGCAGAGCCCTTCAGCAGCAGGTTGTGCTTTGTACAGAGGGGTAAAAACACCTTCCCATCCCTTACCATGTGCAGCCCCTCCCAGCTTCCATGTAACTGGACGTGGTGGGTGCACATAACGGGAGATGCCACAGATCTGCTCAGATGTCACATCTGAAACCTGCCTGGGGATTGAGATCTCCTGAAGAGCAGTAGCTTCCTGCTCCAGGGAACCTGCAGTTTTGACTTAAGTTTCCTAAATTTTCTGTTGGCTTAATAAAGTTAATTTAAAAAGCAGTTGATATTTCTCCTCATTAGCAGTAAGTACATGCAGCTCTCTGAGATGCATTTAGGACTGCCTATCAAGTGAATGTGCATCTTCCCAGGTGAAGCCACCTGGTTTGCCCTAATTCGGGCTGTGGCCACCTCGCTGCAGTGTTGGCAGGAGTTGTGGCAGTGTCGGAAGGAGCAGGTGAGGAGGCCTGTCCTGGTGTAACCCCAGCCTAGCCTGGTCCAGCCTACAGAGCTGGACCTTTCATCTGTGTCCTCCTGTTTATCCTGTGACAGAGAGCTCTCCCAGGGCAATGTGAAGATTACTGAACTTAGTTAGAAAAGGGGAATTTTAGAATGGAAAGTGGAAGGAAAGAAAAATTTTAAATTGTTCTCTTCCTTCCTTGGTTCCTTCAGCTTGTGTCTGGCACAGACAGGCACAGGGCTGTACCAAGCCTGGATATCCTGACCCACACATGCAGAACCGTGCCCTTTTCTGCCTGTTTTCAGGAGGGATGGGGTGTTCCCAGCGTGTGGGGGAATCTGGGGGCAAATGTGGACAGGGCTGCTTTGGAACGGGGCCTCTGGAGGGAGATGTGCCCTCCATGGAGCATCTCCTCCGCGTGGTTTTGTGTTACTTCCCTGCCTCATGAATGCACTTAGATGTCCTGTATACATAATTAACCTCTCTGCTGTGCTGGCAGACACTTTTATTGAACTGCCCATCATGACTCCTAAGTATTTTCCTCAGAGGATTGTGCAGGTTCAGAGGGCAGAGAGCTGGAGGAAACACGCATGAAGCTGAGTGACTCTTGGCAGTTATGGATGCAGCTTCCCTGATTTACAGCCTGCTCTAGGAGCAGGAATGTGCATCTGGGTCAAGAGGTGTCTCGGTGGTCAGGATGCCTTGTCATAAATCCAGGATGCTGAGCATCAGGATGCTGCTGACGGATCTGTCCCGATAATGCCCATAAAGTGCAGGGAATAGCTGAGCACTCAGGCTCACTGGTATGTGAGTGAGAGGGTTCTGCCACCCCAAAACTGTGGGCTCTGGCAGGCCTGTGCTCACCTCCCCATCATGTTTTCTGACCTGCCTTTAGAAGGTGTGTGTGTGTCAAGGGGGAGAGGGGCAGTGCTAAAAGCTGTGACATTAACACAGCTCCTGAGTTGCCTTCTTCCACCTGGGATTTTCCAAGCCATGTGGAGCAAGTCTGGAGGAGGCTCCAAGCATTGCCCCTCTGACTTTGAGCTGAGCTTGTGCAAAACTGCAGAGAAGGGACTTCTGAAAGCCTCAGGTCGCTGGGCACTGCTGGGGGAACAGCTCTGGGGCTGTCAAGGGTTATCAGTGGTGTTTGGGGCACCAGCCCTGGGTCCTCGGCTGGGCATCCTTCAGGAGCAGCTCACGGGGACTGCTGAGCTGTGCTGCTCCTGGAAACCCAAGCCTTCCCTGCTGTCACTGCTGTGAAATTCAGGAGACACAGGGCGGGATTTCTTCTGTGTAGTGCAATGGGTGAATCTGTCAGAGTCTGAGGGAATTTTCAGCAGCCCTTTGAAATGATTGCTGAGCTCAGTGGGTGAGCCTCACACCTGGGGGTGGCATGAAACCCAGCACGGTGGGGTGCCAGTGCTTGGGAAGCCCCTCTGTCTGGCTGTCTGTCTGTGGAGGGGGAGAGAAGAATGGATGCAGGAAAGGTCCGTTTTCAGCGGTTTTCCTTGTAAAAGCCTGGGTGCGTGCGCCTCTTGGAAACCTTTTGCTTGAGTCGTGGCTTTCCCTGCTCCAGGATTTTTGGGAGGCGGGGGCTTGCTTCCCTCGCAGAGGGAGATGCTCTCCATTGTACGGAGGGCTGGTGTCACCACAGTTTGACTTCGAGCCTGGGGGCTGAGCTGACAGAAAGGTGCTAATTAGACCGGAGACTCAGCCCCCTCTCACTTGGAGTGCTGAGGCTCGCTGTGCCCTGTGCCAAGCCGGCATTCCTGGGTTGTCACGGACGTGTTCGATGGCGTTTGGGGTTTGTTGTTATTTGCAGCACATCACCAATCGCTCACCCAGAGAGCTCCTAATTGCAGCAGCGCTTGAGGAGGGGAATTGTTTTAACCTAAGCTTACCTAACAACAGCTTAATTTGTGCCCTGATCTTTGCAAACAGAGAAACTTTTCTGTCCTGGAGGCTTCTCTCCCCGCTCCTCGGTCTTACCCGAGCTGCTGGTGCGAGCTCGTTGTTGTGAAAGCCGAGGGAAGTTTGGATTTCCCGGTGCCCACTGCGCCAGATTTGTGAAGCGTAAATGAGAAAACCTGCCCTGGCCTCCCTCTGCTGTAATAAAGAGCTGCTCAGGTGGCTCGGTGTGGCAGGCTGCGGGGGAAGGCGGAGGCGGCTGCTGCACCTGCTGATGCTTTGGCTCGGGCTGGTGGCACAGAGCGGCCGCGAATTCCCCCCGAGCCGCAAGCTGTTCGTGGCAGGAATGCCTCGCTCCGAGGAGCGCTCCTGCTACGACAACAAAGAGCTCTTTGATCCTTTCCATTTGGAGAACTTAAAACGAGAAAGCCAAACTACAATAAGACCAAGTTGGGTCATAAAAAGGAGAGGAGGAGCACCAAAGCGCTCCGGAGTGTAATTGTAGAAGCAGCAAATGCTTTGGCACTTAATTCTGCTTTAGTGTCAGTTCAACATGTTTCACGTTTAAGGCTGGAGAGCCCCTCGCCAAATGCTCTGCACAAACAATCGGGGGCTGCTCTCTGGTGAGCCCTGTGTGCTCGGAGAGCCCCGGGCTCAGCGCGGCCCCTCGGCTCTGCTGCCCTCAGCTGCAGGCGGCGTGGAGCCGGCTCACGGTGCAGAAACTCTCCTCAAACCCTTTGCTGGAGGGTGAGCCTGGGGTGCTGCTGCTCTAACCCTGCTCTGTAAAAACTCTGCCACCACCCAGGTGGCGCTGGGCACTGATCCACTGCCAGCGGGGCTGCTCCCCAGCCCTTGTTCCAGGAGATGCTCTGCTGGAGCCACCCCTTGGTGCTGCTCAGGCTGCGCTTTCCCTTCACTCTGCACAGACCTGGGCCACGCCCCAGAGCTTTCGCTGGAAGGTGACATTTAGATCAGGCATTTTATAAGGCATTTATCAGAAATTTGGCTAACATACCACATCTTCCCAAAGCTGTTGGGGTGTGTTTAAACAAAAACATTCTCTGAATGATTTCTTTGCAAATCTGAATGATTTCTTTACAAATCGTGCCACCTTGCCACCTGCAAGGTGCTACCTGCAAGGTGGCATGGCCTTGTTGCAGGCAGCAGCCCACTGGGCCAACACCAACAATTTGGTCTCTGACTTGCAGAGAGCCTTTGCAGGAGCAGGGTTGTGCCTCTGCTGTGTCCTGCTGTGAGCAGGGAGCGTGGCTGGAGCGCCTGCCAGTGGGATGGTCAGGCCAAAAGTCAGGAGCAGCCAGTGGGGCACGCGTGGGGTGCAGGAAGCCTTCATTCCTGCCACGGAGGGGACAGGGATGTGAGGCTGGGTGTGGGACCTCCTCTGTCCTGTGGCCAGGCCATCACACTGGGCCAGGCAGCCCCTGTGCAGCTCTGAGGCTTTCAAGAACTTCTTTATTGTCAAGAAGCAGTTGAAAACACAAAGCTCCATGTTTTGGAGGGTGAGTGCTCTGCAGGGCACGTCCCTGCCAGTGCAGTGTGTATGAAATGTGGCTTGGCAGCAGCTCCCAGCTGGCATTGGTTGACAGAGGGTGCAGCCCCGGGTCAGTTGCACCAGGAGCTCCTGGGGAAGGGTGAGCCCGTGGCTGGAGCAGGGGCTGATGCTTGGCCAAAGCTGTCTCCCTTTTCTCTTTCACCCCCCTCTCTTTGGAGGAGTGAGGGGATGGCTGACAGACCCAAGGAGTGATTTGCTACGGCTAAAATAGGGAACTTAATAAATTTTAAATGTTGAGCACGTGATGCTTAAAAAATTAGTGAAAACCCTCACAAACTGATTTTTCCCCTAATAGATTGCTGTGGGCACAGCTCTTCATGGTGTAGGTTGCTTGTGTGAATGATTTATCCTATTGGGGATCATAAAAGAAACTGTAAAATTATCTTGTCAGTATTTGAAAATCATTTGTGTGTCTGTGACGTGTCTTAGCACATACAGGAATGCTCTGTTTGGGGAAGTGAGGTCCTTATCCTGATTTATCTCTAGGCACTTGTAAATGTTGCTGTAATTTCATGTTATCAAACCATTTAGCTCTTCCTCTTCCAGAACGAAGTTATTTTATCTCATGCACCTTGTTTACTTCAAATTAGCCCTGAGGTTGGCCTGAAGTTGCACCTTGTTATTCCTCCACCTCCTGTCTCCGTCTTAGGCTCTGTCGGCAAATTTGAAGGTATAAGTAAATACTTTTTTGTTATTTCTAGAATAAGTTCCCCCTCCTACACACATTTTCTTTTCATTCCAGTTTTCGTTTTCCGTGAAAAACTGACATTGCAGTACAAGTGGAACCCTCCCAAATTGCATGAAAAATCCTTAATTCTCCTAGCAACAAGGTCAGGGCTCAAATCCAGTCCCTTCCCACAAGCATGGGGGGGGAACAAACCTTCCAATTACCTGCTCGCCCTGCGGTATGGATCCGGTTGGTTCACAGGCACCTGGGTTTGGGTGGATTTGAATCTCAGCCATGGTATTGTTTAAAAATTCTCCACTCACTGGGGAAGGGTTTGTAATGCACTGAGCCCTGAGAAACCTGGAGCTGGTTTTATAGCTTCCCATTGAAATCTGGTGGAACCCTGTGGTGTTGACTGATTTCCCCCTTTGCCACTCATGTGGCTTTGATCAAACCCAGGACTTGGAGAATGACACCCCCAGGAACTGGAACCACTGAGCTTTGCCCGGTTCTGCTGTTCATTAAAGCATTTGTGAGCTTCCAGTTGTGGATGGCAAAATGAGGACCTTTGTGCCTGTCCTGGATGGATACTGCTGGTCCTAAGGCAGAGCCCCTGTGCAGGCCCAGGATTAGCAGAACTGTTGGAAAAGTTGCCAGAATTTGTCCTCCTAATGAGACCTTCCGTGGTGCCAAAAGCCTTGAGGCAGGATGGTGCAGTGCTGACTTCAGGGCAAACATCACCTTCTGTCACATGGATGGAAATAAAGCTCTACTAAAGGCATGGAGTCCTGGAGGAATGGCTGACCCTGGGGGCTGGTGGTGACCAGCCATCCTGGTTTTCCTCTGTTGCTGCCTCCAGCCTGGGTCATGGTGCATGATGGTTCCCCTGTTGTGGGTGTTTGGGGCTCAGGGGTTCAAGGAAGCCTGTGCAGCATGGCCCAGAGGGGTTCCCTCCTGTTCCATGATCCCCTGCCCTTCCCACAAACTGCAGCAAACTCCACAGGGATTGTGCAGCACGTTTTAGGATGGCTCCCCTGGAAGGGCAGGCTGAGCTATCCTTGGGGAAGGGATGGTGACCATGCAGGGTTCGGCTCCTCGCCCCAGTCCCGTGCCCAGAGGAGCCCCTGAGCAGAGCCGGGGGCTGAGCAGCTCACGCTGCTGTGGCTTCCCTGCCACCCCAGGATGTGATGGCTAAAGACTGAGAGGGTCTGACAGTGTTTAGTTTGGGTAGGCAGGGTTTAACAGTAGTATATGTAGGCCTGCAGTTACAAAAAACTTACTTGATTTCAGTGGGAAGCTGAATTGGGCTATGATGGAAATCCTTCCTTTGAATTTGCTGAGCTTTAAATGAAGTCCTGTGCAATGGTTTATATCTACTTATCCTGTATCTACTCCTGAATATCTTCTGATACATAAATCAAAGTGTGGGTGCATGTGACATGTGACATTCTAGGTACAGCACCAGTAACTCAGCAAAAGGGCAAAATGTTTTCTGGCAGAAGGTTATGGGTGAGAAGCATTTCCTTTGTGCTCAAGGACTTGAAGATGCAGTTGCATGATGCTGTCACTCTCTCCAGTGCTGCCTGTGCTGTGTGAGAGTCCTGAATGCAGAGATCCTTGTTCTGCTGTGTTCAAAGCCCAGTTCTGGGTCTGGTAGGATCTCCAGGCTGAGCTGAGCCCAGTTTGGCTTCAGGGCTCTCCAGGGTCCCAAGGACTGGAGTGGTGCCAGGGACTGCAGTGGCTCCAGCCCTAGAGCACCAGGTGTGGTCCATCTGCCAGGGGTTGCCCTGGGATCACACGGGGGAGAGTTTTCAAACTGCTGTGGAGGCTTAGACTGAGGCTTGTAATAATTTTAGTGGGATTTGGGTAGTTGTGGGTGAAAGCCCATAACATATTTCAGAAAACATCAGGAGTGGGGAGTAGAAGGGGAAACGCTGTTGTTTGGGCCACGTGAGATTCTGGGGTTTGGTTTTTTTCTGACTAAGTATGATGTTTCCCTGGCGCGAGTTCAATTCATCCTCTCTCCCTAAGGGAGAAAAGCAAAGCTGGATGTCTTGCTTTGCTTGCAGTTGAAGGCACTGGACTGGATAAACTTAACTGCTGCCTTTGAAAAATTTTTCTCCCCTTGGATAAGAGCATTTAAAAAAAAGAAATTATGACCTCACGCTTTCATGCTTTAAAAAAAATAATTTTTATTTCAGCTGATGCTTGTTATGGCTCTTATTAACAATGTTTGAACCAAAAAAGAGGTCCAGATGTGATGATTTTATTTATGCCAAATTAGGTTTTGGTCACTGAGCTTGCAGTTGGATTATTTATTTTTTCTTTTCTTTATTTTTTTCCTTTTTCAGCCTGATGGCACCAGTAAGGAGTGTGTCTTCATTGAAAAAGTCTTAGAAAACAACTACACGGCACTGATGTCTGCGAAATATTCAGGCTGGTATGTTGGATTCACCAAAAAAGGGAGGCCACGGAAAGGGCCCAAGACCCGGGAAAACCAGCAAGACGTACACTTTATGAAGAGATACCCAAAGGGGCAAATGGATATACAGAAACCTTTCAAGTACACAACAGTCACCAAGAGGACTAAGAGAATACGACCCACCAACCCCAGCTAAAAACAGACAAAAACAGTGTCACAATAAGAAACCACAAAAAGAAAAAAAAAAAACTGCACCAGAGGAATATTTTTACATTAAAAATAAGGAAGAAGCTCTATTTTTGTACATTGTGTTTAAAAAAATAAAAATAAAAANGCTATTTATTTCACCTCTCTGTATATTGCAGTTCCATGAACCAAGTATTACTGCCTCAACAATTAAAAAAAATTATTTAAAACATTTGTACATATTTTTGCTGTTCATACTTCTTTCCCCTCCCTGAGTAGTGGTTTTTTAATGCATATTTATCCTTTATGCAAGGCCAGTAGGAAATGCTTGGGGCAGTTTCCCCACTATAAACTTCTTTGGTGATTCTGTAGTTCATCCTGTTCCTTAATACCATCTTCCTCTTCCTCCCTGGTTGTTGGCACAAGGAAGAGTCTCCGTGGGGTGATGGTGGGCTGAGTGTGAGGGAATCCATGCCGGCATTTTTCAAGAGTGGCACATTTGATACTTTGCAGTCCAACAANAAAAGACTAGATGGCAAATGCTGGGGAAAGCTGTTCGGGATTTATTGTGACTTGAAAAATGAAATTAACTGCTCTATTTAAATTGACTTCTTGTTGTTGATGACACACAGGTGCTTCTTTTGCTTTTTTTGGAAAGGACAACTTCTCAAGCATATCCCCAGAGCGGGGGAAAAAAATTAAAAATAAATAAATAAAACCAAAG
>VXAX01002192.1:66294-119434 GCA_013399835.1 Leptocoma aspasia
CCAGGACAGGCGGTGGGAGCTGCAGGGATGAGGCCCGTGGAGCTCTCAGTGCACCGATCCTCTGTAACCCTCCTGACGACATAGGGAGTCACAGCTCCGTGATCCTGCATCCTGCTCACTTCTGGAGAATGCTGCTAACTACATTCAAGTGACTACAAGATGACCTAGTACACCAATGATAAGGGAATATTTTAAAACTAGCTATATTATATATATTATATATATATAAGCTATTTATTTCACCTCTCTGTATATTGCAGTTCCATGAACCAAGTATTACTGCCTCAACAATTAAAAAAAATTATTTAAAACATTTGTACATATTTTTGCTGTTCATACTTCTTTCCCCTCCCTGAGTAGTGGTTTTTTAATGCATATTTATCCTTTATGCAAGGCCAGTAGGAAATGCTTGGGGCAGTTTCCCCACTATAAACTTCTTTGGTGATTCTGTAGTTCATCCTGTTCCTTAATACCATCTTCCTCTTCCTCCCTGGTTGTTGGCACAAGGAAGAGTCTCCGTGGGGTGATGGTGGGCTGAGTGTGAGGGAATCCATGCCGGCATTTTTCAAGAGTGGCACATTTGATACTTTGCAGTCCAACAAATATTTCCCAAAGCTGTGGCCAAGCAGAAAGTAAACTGGAAAATGAGTATCTGACTGCATTGACATGTACTTACGTGTGGCTTGTGTTTCCTTCATAAGAGCTTTTAGGCAGTCTCTTGCTTTCAGCTGTTTAATTCAAAATTTTGCCTTTTAAAACTTGCCCTCAGCCAGACAAATCCTTCTCCCTTGTCTTCCATGGTTCACTCAGCTCATCCAGGAACTTGTTTCCCTGGTCTGTCCAGACAGCTTTCTTTCCAGGAATTCTGCACAGGATGTGGGTGATGTAAAGTGCCCCACAACAGAAAGTGGGGAAAAGAAGCAAGATGAAATATCTGACCTCAGATTTTAGCTGGAATGGCAATGGATCCCAAGTGGAGTTTTAAGGAGAAGCTGACTTGGCTTTTCCTTCTTTCTGTCTGCAGACATGGCTACACTCCCTGGTTACAGCCAGGGCTGGAAATGCTCAAAGCCACTACTGAGAAAGCTTTTTCTTGTTAATCCGGAGAATGACTCTCCCCAGAACAAGCTTTCCCAAGATAACTTTGAGAGCTGCAGCCAAATCCTGCAGATCAAAGCTGTTTGGGAGATGGGGCAGATAAGCATGCAAGCTTGAGGATGCTTATCTGAACCAATCTCCAAACCTTGCAAGCCTAGAGAAAACTGAGCAGTGCTAAGCAAGGTCACTCCATGCTGCTCCAGGAGGAGCTGGGCAGCTGTACAGGTGACGCCTCATGCCAGCTAAGCACGGGAGGTCACCCAACAGCCCCTGTCCCAGGGGATTACGGGAGCTGCTCTCCTGGGGTGCCTGGAGACAAGCACAGGAGCAGGACCCAATGGTGGAATTAGTTGGTGGGGGCTGGAAATCTTTGCCAGCTTTGTCTTCAGATTGATTCATGTGGGAAGGATTTGGGGAAAGTTCAGAGAAGTGCTGGGGTGGAGGATTGGGAGCAACTGGAGATTTGCTGTGTTAGTACCTCCAAGAGGAGACACCCAGTTGATTTCCAGAATGAGAAAGGTTTTATGGGTGCCTTTTTTCTCCTTGAAATGTTGTCATGGCCCTGATGGTTTCACTGTTAGAATGATAGGGTTTGTTTGCCATTAGAGAAATTCAAAGGGGTGGGGGCAGTAAAGGTTGGAGAATGGGCAGAAGGGATCTCCTCTTCCAGACTGAGGCTGGGAACAACCAGGGAGGATCTGCTCCCTGTCCCACAATGGGAGATTGGCACATGGGAGTGAGGGGCCATACAGCTGGTGTGCAGCTGGGGCCTCTGTCTGTCATGTTACCGGTTTACAGGAGTATTTCCTAGACAGCAGTGGGACAGGTTCCTCAGGGTGTGGAAAGGTGGTGTGGTGAGGAGATTGATGCTCACCTGGATTAGGTGATGCTGAAGGGATTTGTTGGCTGATAATGCACATTGAGTGTTTGTATTTGAACATCTGCTTTCAGGCTTTATTAACAACCAAAGCAGGGGCAAAGGTGAGAAGAATTTGCACCACGTCCTCTTCAGACAACCCTCACATTAGACAGAAGGGTGCTGTGGGTAGGAGACATTCAAGGACTCAACAGAAATAGAGGAAATCCATCCTGTGCCCAGTGAGGGACAGCATGGGGCACATGGTACTCCTGCCTGGGCTGTGCTCGGGGGTTGGGCCAGGAGCTGGTTAGAGGTGGCTGTCAACAGCCCCGCTGGACAGGTCCCTCTCTGACATCCAGAGTAGAGAAGTAGCTTATCTGTGGTGTTTAACCTCATTTTGTCCTTTCAGAAAATCTTCAGTCACCCTGAATATGAGCTGAGATTTCCCATGGAGGCTTTGCATTTGATTTACTTTATAATTGAAGATTGTTAATGATGATTTAATTGCTATTCTGGGATTCTCCTCAAGAGCGAGGGACGTAACACTCTGTGATGGCATTAATGTGTGTGGAGCTCTGAGTGGGCATACTCTGCTTAGTACACAAGTACTCTGCTTAATTGGCATTAATAAAAGCATATTGGAGCTACCGCCTCAGAAACACTGCTGGATTTGTCACACTGTTTTGATAGCTGAGATCAGAGAGAGGCATGGGCTGATAACGCCGGGCTGGCTTTGTCAGGTTCAGGATCCACTGAGCCCAAGAGGGAAACTTTGTGGGTCCAAGTAAGTTTTTTGAGCATGTTGCACAAACCAGAGCTGTTTGATGAGACTTTCTGGTGGTGGATCTCCCGTGCTGTCTCTGTGAGGGTGAAGGGTCAGTGGTCACAGCTCAGCTAGGCTCAGTGTCTGGTTCAGGCAGGGCAAATCCTTCACCATGGAGATGTTGTGCCCTGCCTGGAGCTTACCACTGGCCAAGAGAACAAAGAGTGTCCTTGTCCCTGTGCAAGGTGTCTTCCAGACCCCTGCCAAGCTGTCCTGGCCCGCAGAGCTGTCAGTGGGTGACTGAGTTTACATCCCTGCATCTGGAGCCCTGAAGTTGGTGTGATCTTTCCTGCTTAGCAGCAGAGTTGTTTTGTTCTGTGTCTGCCTTGTTGATGCAAATGCAAGTGCCATGGCAGGCTCTGACCTGGAGTGCCCAACAGAGCCTGATCTGCCCCTTTCGGACAACAGCTGGCTTTTGGCAACAATACTTTGGGAGCACAGGCATGAGAAATGTGTTTCCTTGTGCTGTCCTTGCAGTCTTTAGCTCAGGATCACCCCCCTGGTGCTGGGTCACATGGACAGTTTGGATGAACTTTTCACAGATGTGAAGCAGCAGGGTAGCCTCTTCCAGGAGCATGTTTGCTGTTTTAACCCTGCCCTTCTGCACCTGCCCAGGTGTAGCCTACCTGTGATAGGAACTGATCCGCTCAGCTGCATCTCTTACACATCAGCATGTGTGGTATCTGTGCAGTTGTAACAGCTTCTGAGAGCATGGCTGATTCGTCCTCCAATAAATGTCATGAGGTCGGACAAGGGGACAAGAAAGCAGTCAGGTCAAAAATAATGAAGTTTTGGGAAGGGGTGCTGCCCTTAGTAGTTCAGTGACAAGAAGACCCAATTTCTATGTCCCTGGCTTCTGGAGTTAAGGCTATAGTCTAAATGGGCTGGATGCCCTCATGCCTGTGAGCCCTGTGTGACTGTGGGTGGATGTTGGAGCAGGGCAGAGCTTGGGGAGGACCCTGAAAGCACGCTGAGGCCTGAGCTCAGCCCAGCCCTGCCTGCTGCACCACCTCAGTCTTTGCAGCAGCTTATTTACCTGGGCTCATGGAAACATGGCAAGGTGGAAATTAGGTCTCGCTTAGGCAAACAACCAGCCTAGACCAGCTCTTGGAGCAAGGCTTGACAGGCACATGTGTAGCCATAGGGTTGGTGTTCTGCATCATGTACCTGGTGATGTCCATCAGCTTTCCCTGATTCTTTGCTCAATTTGGTGTCTCTGTACTTTCACAAAAGCAGTGGAAGAGGAGTTCAGCCATGATTTTAGACTCCAGCTGGAGAAGATGGTCTGTGTGTTGTCTAGGAGAGTTTGTCCACCAAGGAAGATCTGACTGAGCAATCAGAGTCAGCTCTAGGTGGGACTGGTTGGGTAACAGAAAACATGGGTTACTTTGGCTCCTAGAGCATGCTGTGTTACCATGCCTACCTTTGAGAAATAAGGTTGGAATAGGTGAAAATGTTTGTGTGTAGTGGTGGTTGGGCTTTTTTAGGCCACTGGATTACTCTAGAACACAAGTATCTGCTGATGCAGGAGGAAGAGAAGCTCTGTGTGTGTGTGGGTCTGTACATTCCCCTGAGCCCCCCTCAGTCACACTCATCCAACAGAGGGAAATGGGTCACACAAAGCAGGGGTGTCCCCTGGAAAACAGCTTTTCTCTGCTGTCCACTCTCAAGGTATTAAACATCGTGGGTTGTGTCTGCTGTGAAGCAGAACAGGTATATTCCTATGTAGAATTTCCTGGTGCTGTGCCAAAGGGTGGAAGTTTATACTTAAGATTCACAACAGCTGTTTCAAGTGCCTATGTCTCGTGCCAGCCATACCACCTGAATGGCCAAGGGATATATATAAAACTTCAATTATTTTTTGAATGTTTGTTGTTATTCATTTGGAGACAGATGAGAGGAGATTCCTCACAAATGATGTAACCTATGTAGACTGTTATTTCCAACAGTGTGAGCTGAAAAATTAGGGAGGAAAAACGAGGTCAAACTGAAACTTTTCTTTTTTTTTTAAGTGAGACAAAGTTCTGAGTGGAGTGATTTTGGTTTATCAGAGACATTTAATTCACTCTCATTAAGGATTTCTTTAATTTCTTCAAATACATGTGATTTCATAGGGGAAAAAAAGAGAAATAGAAGTTTCCAAAGTAAAAAATAATTATGTGATGTGTAAAATAGTCTCCCCTGCCTATTTGTGAGTTAAAACTTATTTGAGCCCCCCACTGAACCTTCAATCCTATGGCAGTTTTCTGTTGCTTTAGCAAATGCTGCCACTCTCCACTCACTGAGGCCCTGGATGGAACCTTTTCTGGAGCCCATGGATGGGTGCAGAGCCCAGACCTTCTCCCTGTCCCACCCATTCCTGCTGCCCTCCTTCTGCCCCCCCCCTTTTATAAGAGGCTGAATCCTGGCTGATGGGAGCATAGCTCAGAACACTATTTCCTTTCTCCTGTGGCATTTTAAGCTTGCAGTGCCTGTGTTAAGGTGCCAGCCCAAGAAGATCTACACTGTGAGCATCCTCCACAGAGTCCCCGTCCCTCAGCAAGGTCTGGCACATACTGGGGGCTCCGTGGCCATCAAGACCTGTGAATTTAGTGGCTAGTGACAGACAAGCCAATCTGTGAGCTCTGGGCTGGTGGTGACCAGTCCCTGACTGTTTGTTGTGGGTGGGACTCGTTTCTACTCAGAAAATTACGTAAAGTTTAGTCCAGCCAGTGCAGCGTGGAGGTGGCTGACACCTGCCTGGGAAGGGCTGATTCCCAGCCTTGGAGCAGACTAAAGAGTAACTGTCTGCACATCCCAGTGGCTGCCAGGCTGGAGGACCCATGGCTGAGCCACAGGAAGCATAACTGAGTTATGCTGGGCTTGGAAAACAACAGGTCGAGTTTCCCAAGCCACATCAAAACCATCTAAAGAGAGATGAATTGGTCTGCTCAGGCCTAAAGGATAGAAAACACTGCCTTTGTTTTGAAAAAAGCAGCCGCAGCGGCCAGGAATAACAGAAGACGTAACCACACCAAAGCCTCTGATGGGAGTTTCCTCCTGGGTTAAGCAGCGCAAGCATCCTGAGGTTCGCGGTATGTTTTGAGGGATGTCCTGGATGCAGGACAGTGTGGCCCAGCTGGGGGAAGCACTGCAGGTGATGCTGATGTTCCCCTTCCCAGCTGAGGGCTTCTTCCTCCCTTGGAATATGTTTTTAGCGGCTTGTGCAATCCCATTCTTGGAAAGGCCATTTTTTTTTTGACGAAGAGGAAATTCTGAACCTGCTTTTGTCCCGAGTGAATGCAATGAGCTATGGAAATCATGGGAGAAATCTGTAATTGAGAAATTTCACCCCAAAACTTTGCAGCTTGGGGATCCAGAGACATGTGCCCATTTTGGGGTACACCTGGGGACTACCCAGGAGAGAGGTGCCACCAGATACTCTGGCGTGGGTGGAGCAGCGAGGGTGCATGGAAAGGCTGTCCCAGTGTGTTGTGAGGCTGTGCAGAGTCAGCAGCCCCTGTGGTGGCCAGTTTGGAGCTGGCTGGGAGCAGAGCCCACCGTGGCCAGCTGGGAGGTGACCACGGCCAGCTGGGAGGTGACCACAGCACAAGCCTGGAGCTGCTGCTGGCCAGAGGGATTTGTGTGTGAGGCTGGAGGGAGCAGCCAGGAACCAGAGGGAAGGCAATGGTGTGCAAGGGATGGGCCATGGCTCAGACAGCAGGGCCTGAGTTCCTGGGAGGTAGCACATTACTTTGATCAGATGATCGGATTTGCATGAATCAGAATGTAAAAATCTTGGCTGGGGTTTACAAAGGAGTCTAGAGAAATGAGCTGCCTCTTTATCTATGTATCTGACATGAGCACAGAGTGAAAACCCTTCCACTCCTTGGTGGGACCATTTTTCAAGGAGGGACAGCTATGTGGAACTTAAATGTTGTTCACAGCCATGGCAGGCTTTTGGGCTGTGATTATCTCTGCTCAAGAGCTTTCAAAACAATAAAATGAGCTTCCTATTATAAGGACTGAAAATAATCCTAAATGAATAACACACATGCAGCTTTCACAGGCACACATTTCTGAGCCATTGGAAATGGCATGTTGGCACATGCAAACAAACAAAACCACATGTCCCAGGCCTCTGGTTTTCATAGATTCCTGCATGCCATGACATTTGGGGGGTGGCATTGCCAAGAGCTAATGAATGAGATTCCTGGGCTTGACTTGCAGAGCTGTCTCGGGGATGCAGGGACAGAGAGGGGAGGCCTTTGGGCTGGGGACGGGCTCTGGGGACCACAGCACCACAGGAGAGCCTGCACTGGGTGCCTGCCCATGGGGGGACAGGGCAGTGGGGAGGGCTGATCCCCACAGGGCAAGGTGCGGAGTGGGGAGGCTCTGGAGCAAGGTGTGAAGTGGGGAGGCTCTGGAGCAAGGTGTGCAATGGGGAGGGTCTCTGGAAGCAACCTGAGATCAGGGATCTGAGACCCAACTCCTCTGGAAGGCAAAGAGGTGATGGAGAGCAATTGCTTGGAAACCCACAGCTGACGGCAGTGCCTAAAGCACTCCCCGGAGAGAAAGTCTGGGTGAGTTGCCTGTGTGTGACTCCATCTGATCTTAAAGTTGCCATGACAGTGACAGTCGCAATCACCATCAGAGCCAGCACCAACCTCTGGGGACCCTGAAGGTGAGGGATAGGAACCCTGCATCTGCCCAGAGCTGGCAGGGAGCTGGGCTTGTGCAGGCTGTGCCCTGCAGAACAGCTGGGTGATCACACAGCTTGTGTGCACCATCCGTCTGCCTGCCTGTCTGGATTCCTTGGGAAAGGTAAAACACCGTTTCCTGCAGGGTCAGATATTTTGGAGGGGGAAGAAAGCAATTTGTGGCTGTGTTGTCTGCCTGATCAAAAGTGTTACTGGACTGAGCTACACAATGTGCACTCTTTAAACCGGTCCCAATTAGCCCTTCTTGCTAATGCTGCATTTCATTCCTGGGAGACTGCACTGGGAGAGCTGTTATGACTTTGTGATTGTGCACATACCTTTATGTGCTTTCATTCTTAATCCCCTTTTTGCAGAAGCCAAAAGGTCTTCCAGCCAAAAAGGAAATCAAAACCTTTTGTTGGCTGCTTCATAAGAATTAAGGGTGGGATGAAGGTTGTAGCAGGATCTTAATTAGCCATTGTAAATAACGAGAGCGGCAGTGCCTGCAACCATATACCACCTTGGGTTGAGATATTGTCAGACCACACAAAGCTAGGTGAATGGGCAGCACAATGGCAGATAAAATTCACCCCTGACAACTGCAAGGCAAGGCATGGCGAGGAATAATTCGAGCTGTGCCTGCACTCTGTTGGGATCCATGTTAATTGTAATAATTTACACTCACAAAATGAGCGCAATAACAGCCACTCTGGGGTCTTTTTTTCCTCTTTGCTGTTGTGAGAGTAAAACAAAATGAGGATGGTTAAAGAGAGTGATGTAAAATACTCCCTAATTCCTGTCTGCTCACAGCATAGATCCGGAGGAGACCCTTGCTAACATGCCGAGCTTCTCTCTGGATATCTGATCTCAAAAGGGGATATAGTGGAAATAATAAGTGTTCAGAGGCTGACAATGAAAATACTTAGAGGCCTGGTAAGGGAATGCTTTATGTAGGTATTGAAAGGACTATGCCTGCTTCATTTAGAGACAGAAAAGTAATGAATAGTCTAGACTGCAGAGAAAGTAAATTGGGATCTCCCACTCCCCTGCTCTCCCGACACAGAGAAATTCAATGAAAGGCAGAAAATGTCAAAACTGCTGAAAGAGAGGGGTTCTTGACTTGGGGAAAACTAACATGTAGCATGGAAATTAGGTTTGGGCTCAGACAGTGGGAGCCTGGAGAGCCTCAGAGAGGCAGGGTGTCAGGCAGCACATCCCCGTTCAGACTGGTTCTTCACCCATCCCACCCAGTGAAAACCATTGGGGTTCAACCTTGTTTCATCCACGCTAAATACTTCTGGAGAAAGAATGAAATAACTGCACATGTGCTCCGAGTCCTTGCCCTGTACTGTGTCACAGAGGCCTGCTGTTCGCACACTCCTGTGCTGGCTGAAGGAGCAGCAAAGATGTTCCATGATGGCCTTGCAAGACACTTGTATGGTCCATCCTCACTCTTTTACCTTTCCATCCCCACAAAAAGCTCCACAGGCACCTCTTTCCAATGAGACTTTTGAGACCTTTGCCCATGTGGCAACCCAGGTTGCAAACCCTACCTTGCCTTTTCTCTCAGTGCTTTTTAGATTCCAGGGCCTTTCCTGAGTCTCAGAAGGACCATCCCATTTGCTCTCCATCGAGACAGCACCAGTGTGGGATGTGGCAGGGTTGTATGGCCGTATGTTGCATGGAGTTGGAGAGGAGAACTGTCCTACCCCTTCACAGGGTGACCCAGACCTTGCCCAGCCCTTGCTGCCTTTCAGCCAGCCAGACAACTGAGCACAAGTGGTCCTGTTCTGGAGGTGGAGAAGTTTGAATTACTCGTCTGTCCTTGAACATGGCAAGTTTTGACCTCTGTGTTTCACAGCCTGATCCTACAAGCTCCTCGCATACATTTGGGCTGAGATCTTTTGTGGCCTGGGGGATTTAGGTGCTCAAGTCCCATCCCTTTGGCACCTTACAGCCAGATTTCTCCCGTGGTTTCAGGAGGAGATCCATGCACACAGCAGGCTCTTTGCTCTGAGGATCTAAATGGCTGCATGGCATGGTTTTCTGGGAAGCACCACAAACAGCTGCTGGGCGGGAGCTGGGGCCCTGCTGTGGCTAGTGTCTTCTCCAGGAGCAGCAGGGGCTGGGCTGAGCAGCCTGGCTGTGGGCCCAGCCCAGCCCGGCCCGGCTGTGGGCCCGGTGCGACTGTGGGCCCGGCCCGGCTGTGGGCCCAGCTGTGCGTGCTCCCAGCAGATGCTGCCGTGGGTGGTCTGAACTTGGCCTGAGGTGCCCTAATCTCTGATCTGCTCCAGCAGCCAAGTGATTCAGGGCTGGAGGTTTGCTTCGTACCTGTGTAAGGTGTGAACCCAGACCGCGGCCTGCTCATGAGAGAACACACTGAGGACAGATCCTCACTCTTTCCAGGTGGCTCCTCCAAACACGGGATGGCTTTATTCGGGTGCTGAGACCACCTGCCACCAGCTGAGCCACAAGGCCAGCAAAGCCCTTCTCCCTCTCAGGGCATCACTCTCCAAGTGCATGGAGCAAGCCAGATCTCACAGGCAGCTCCCAGCCGCCTCGGGAGGCAGGGATCGCCTTCAGGAAGTGACTGACTTGGCAAATAAACCAAAACCCTGCCCTTGTGTGGAATTCGTGACGTGTAAATTTATAGGTGACTTCTATGTAGCGAGGGAGCAGTGATGGAGTGAATGCCTTACGGTTATGCTTCATTAAAACACCTTTCCACCCAAGCCAAGAGGTTCCTACACCAGAGCAGCAATCAAAGCTTCTCCTGACAGCCTCACAGCCACAGGGAAAAGGGCCACGCTGCCCCTGGGACACAGACAACAAGCTCCAGAGTGGGTTTGGGAGTGAGCAGAGGGGAGCAATGACACCTGAAGCAGCCCGGCTGGTGGGGTCTGTCCTGCTCAAAGAGGTCAGAAAATCATTGTTCCAGGAGAAATTACCCCAAGTCCTTGAAAATGGCATAAAAAATGGATCAAAGGAGTGCGCAGGATGAAAAATTAAAAGTCATTTGGTTTCCAGAGGAGTGGTGGTGGGTGCAGGTGAAAATGTGACTGTGGCTGGAGGTTAGGGAATCAGGGGAGGGCTGTGACTCTGTCTGCAGGCAAATATCTGAACTGGAGTATTTTGTTCCGTTATCTCCTTTTGGGGGTGCATTATCAGCTTCACATCTGCCAAGCAACTTCTCTGCTGTCTGAAAGGTGTAGCTGGTTCCTGAGCAGGAAGTGCATCTTCCTGGAGGGCACAGGGACACCAACTAGATGCTGGATGTGCTGGGACAATGGAGGGGACAATGTGAGCACCCACCTTCACGGGGAGCGTGCAGGGCCTCCCTCCGGTGGGGTCCCTTGCTCTGCTGTATCTCAAACACATGCATTCGGTGTCCTGCATGGATATCAAGGGAAAATTGAGTCAATTATCTCTGTTGAAAGTGGTACTTAATCCTTTCCTTTAAAGCTTTTATCTGACATTAAATGGTCATTAGTTTAAAAGAAAAAAGTTAAGCTGACTCACTTTCCAGCTGGAAAAACCTTTATAATTGCAGCAAAAATGCATCGAGGGTATGTACTGATAACATTGTTTCAGGGAATGAACAAAAACCACCATCACTTTTGTATTCATTATTTTTCTGGGCAAATGAATTAAACAAACAGTATCAGTGGTTTGTAACTTTGTGGGCACGTTAGCGTGTTTACTATTAGAGCTTCCTGGAAATTTCCCGAGTAAGAAGAAACATTTAAATTATAACCAGCTACACATTTCTGGTGGGAATCTTTTCCAGTCATAAATAAGGAAGGGCTTCCTAATAAGGAAGTCTTTAGGCCGATGAGGAGGAATTCAGATTCATCTCCCCAGTGTTTTCAGTCAAACCCAGGAACCTAAGACCCTACTGCTCTGGGAGTGAGTGATGCTGCTGGGGATCCAGGGATCATTGCTCAGGCTGTGGGTGCAATGGTGAAAGCAGGAGACCTGATGCACCTGCCTCTCCTTCTCCATGGACTCATCAGCTGTTTGCATCATTAAGGAAGGAGTCTTTGCTCACCTACACCTACACCCAATATCCACAGCCAACACCTACACCTACAATGTACCACCCTGGAGGAGCTCAGGTTTTCTCCCAGGGCTTCTCTGGCTGGGATGTGTCAAAGAATCACAGACTGGTTTAGTTATTAAAGCCCATTCAGTCCCACTCCCTGCCATGAGCAGGGACACTTTCCACTATCCCAGGTTGCTCCAAGCCCTATCCAATCTGGCCTTGGACACTCCCAGGGATCCAGGGGCAGCCACAGCTTCTCTAGGCATCCTGTGCCAGGGCCTGCCCACCCTCACAGGGAAAAATTTCCTCCTGCTATCCAATCTAACCCTGCCCTCTGGCAGTGGGAAGCTGTTTAAAGGAACAGGGAGGGAGCCAGACTTGGTGGGAGCTACCGGGAGAGTCAGTGCCCCTTTCTGCTCTGACCATGGTGTGACCCAGGCAAGGATGAGGGATGCAGCTGGAGCCCTGGAGAAGCTCCTACCCCACTGTGCACCAGTGACCATCTGCCCTTGGCACACAGGGACACCCTTACTTGTGCTTGGTCCTGGCACCACCTCAAGGGACACCTTCACCAAGGCTGAACCTGGGGTTGGACTGGGATGATTGAACAAGGATGAAACATGAAATCAGGAATCAGCTAGGGGTCTGGTGAAATATGACTGGGAATTTTGTCCTTTGGGCTTTGGAAAGTACAGCTAAAGGAAAAGTATTAAGCTTTGCATTTTTTACCAGTTTTTTTTTTTCTTGGAAAGTTATTTGTCTTTTTCCAGCCTAGAAACAAAAAAAATACTGACATGTGAAAAGAATGCATTTCAGGTCCCAGGTTTTCTGATTTTGACAAAAATACAGGCTTCCTTCAATGCAAAATTTTTGCTTACCTGTAAATGTGTGAAGATTTCCAGTCAGCTCTTACATTGATTATTCAGTTCATAAGATTTGAAATGGCAGTGCTGAATTTTTCCACGGTTAACAGTGCAGTGCCAGGCCCTCTCCTCCTGGCCCCAGCCCTGTGTCACCCATGGCAGGGCAGCACTGAGCCAGAGCAGGGGACCAGGGAGGAGGTCAGCTGCTGGGTGGATCAGGGCTCTGTTGACATGGCCAGTCCAGCTCTTGCCATCCAAATGTTTGTGACCAGTTTGTATACAAAGCCCCAGAGCAAGGTGTACTGTGACCTCCTTCCCAGGATCTGTGTGCTTGGTGCTGGAGGCATCACTTCCAGGAAGCAATCCTGCTCCTTGTTTAATTTACTACTAAATTATAGATTGTGTGGTCCATGAGCCACTGCATTGGTGTGGCTGAATTTACAAGGGACGGATGAAGTTCCTGCAGTGAAACCTCTCCCATGGCTGTGGGAGCTCTACTGTGCCCCATGAGGTCCTGCTGATTTCGGGGAAGGTTTGTCACCAGGTAAGTGACTGGGAACTGACTCCAGCCTTTAGGCCTGGGTCTGTTTTTACATGTGGACACTTTACTAACAAGCCACACGCCCTGCCTCTGGCTGCCCCGTCAATGCTGGGCGAGTGGGTTATTTGCACTTGTTTGAGCATTTTGCTTGTGCTGGCAGGGAGCCCTCCCTCCCTCACTACTGCTGTGCTGCATTTGCCATAGCCAGGGAGCTCGCAGGACCAAAGGCTCGTGGAGCTCCGTGTATGTCCCAGGAACTCAGTCCTGCCAGGCTTTTGTGGCAGTAACAGCAATAAAGCAGAACAGCCATGACGGCAGGAGCAAGAGCAGCCCCTGTCTCTGCTGCTGCTGCTGCTCTGCTGCTGCCCGTGGCTGCCAAGCTCTCCATGTCGGGCCGGGGTTTATTGAGGCTGTGCTTTTTGGGGCTAGAGGTTTATCCAGCATTTAGGACGCCAGGGGCTTTGCATGAGAAAAGTCATGGTAACTGAAGGGCAGGACAAAGCACGACAGAAATTACGAGGAGCATGAGCCCTTTCCCTGTGCACAAGGGCTGCTGTGAGAGGCTGCTGTTTGCATAACGAAGAGCTCAGCTTTTGCTGTCTGCCTGACTCATTTATGCTTTTCTGCAACTCCGAGCCCCAATCCAGCCAGACTTGACATTAGCAGATGCCAAATGAATATTTGCACAAATGTTCACCAGTGAGTTTTCGTGCCGCTCCCTCCCTCAAGGTGGCAAGTGTGGGTGTGGAGAGCTGCCCTGCCCCTGTTTGCGAACATGTCCCTTTGAACTCCCTGGCGGGGAGGGTGAAAGAGAGGGGAAAAGGTTTTCCAAGCAAGAAAATAAAAATAATTAATAAAAAAATTAATCTGAACAGGTTCCAGCCTGTGTCATTTTGTTGTTAACCCAGAAACCTGTGGATACTGAAATCTGGGAAAGGAGCGGATGAATGGAAATGGCCTCAGTAAGAGAGGGAATGTGGTGAGAAAGAAAGCAAAGCCGAAAAAGCCTCAAATTATGAGTTTGCTTTGTTGATATGAAAATTAGACACATACAAATTAGCTAGGAAATATCCTGTTTCTTTCAGGGTGTTGAGGGAGGAGGAGGCATTAACCTTAGAAAGGGAGCTCTCTGGCCACCCCAGGGAAGGTGGGAAGTAAGTGTCGGGTGACGTGTTGACTTTAATGCAGAAAGGAGCCTGCTGCCGGGAGCAGCAGTAATCCCGCATCTGCCTTTTGGGCTGCGGTTGTTAACATCCTCCTTTGTTTCCTGGACGCGAGGGCCCCGTTCCAAGGGTGCCCACACACTGTCCCGGGCACATGGGCCCCTGCCTTGGCTGGGAAGGCCAGAAGGCGCCAGCTGGGGAGGGGTTTGCAGCTGCGGAACCCAAACCTGCTCACCTGGAGGCTGCCCGTGCTGGGCACAGCAGCGGGTGCTTCGGCACACACAGGGAATCGCAGGGATTTAGACCCATCCCCTTCCCGCAGCCCCTCAGAGGCTCAGGTGGGAGGCAGGATCCAGCCGCCTTTCCCAGACCTCCTGAGTCTCCAGCTGGGTTTGCCACGAGACTGGGAGTGGGAGCTGCAGCGAAACGCCCGAGGATGGAAGAGTTAAGCACATCCTGGCAGCGCTCCCCTGCCTCCCCTCCCCAGGCTCATCTAGCAGATGGGGGAAATACTAATTATCCCCGAGCGAGTGGTAGCTGTGTGGTGAGGGTGATGCTGTCCTGGAGCTGTGCCACGCCGCTCAGCACGAGGCAGCGCTGCCAAGGGAGCGGGGTGAGCCTGTCCGGGGTGACCCGCGGGGACTTGGTGCCACCAGCCTGGCAAGAGGATGCTGCAGCAAATTCCGTGTTCAGGAACCAAAGCAAGGGCTGGAAATAGGCTTGGCTTTTCCCATCTTGCCGTAGTCTTGCTTTGGGCACACGGATATCCCTAATTCCTCCCAGGAATTCCCAGAACAAGTAGTTTGTAACCACTGCAGTTCGTCCTTGCAGGTAACTGGAAAGCTGCTCTGGCAGAGACTGATTTATTAAAAAACAAGCAAACAAACAAAAATCCACGGTAAATCCATGTCTGAGATGCCAAAGGTGCCTTGTCACCAGGCAGTTTGTCCCTGGGGTTTGCAGGGTGGAGAGAAAGGTTCCAGTTCTGTCTTTGGCTGACAGTCTGTGCGTCTGCCCCTCCCTTCTCCCCCAGCTCCCTGTCACTGCTCTGGGCTCTGCAGATGAAAGCTACGTTCCAAACAAAGCGTTATTGATTATTATCCCCTCGAATTTCAGAGTGGGCTTGCATTTCATGTACACACCACAGTCCATGGGCTTACTGGAATAAATAACACATGGGAGCTTGTTCGTATGCCTAGTCAATAGGGAGCTGTCGGCTTTCATGCGATTTCACACATTTTTTCAGCTAGCTCAGCAATCCAAATGCAAAAATCCAGCAAACAGGGACATCGTGTTTATTTCTGACAATCCCTGGAGAGGACTGTATCCGTAAACCAATGAATGGATTACACTCATCCATAGATGATGGGGTTTTTTCCATCTGTGACTGATATTATATGGAAAATCTCCATTTAATATCTGATCCAAGAATAATTCAATACAAGTGAGTAATACAAGTTAAAAATGCTGTAAATTCTGCTTAACTCCTTCAGGGTGGGAGGCAGAAGCTGGTGGAATAGAGCTTGTGCATGGCATCTCCACTCAGAGACCTGACATCCATACAACTCTGAGGACCACAGCCTGTGACCAAGTGATCAGGTTGGGACCCTTCAGAAGGACACCCTAAAAGCCTGGCTGGGAAATGAGCAAGGGGTCTGAAATGCAGAGGTTGTAGGTGGATCTCAGTCAATGTTGTCACGATCATCTTCTGGAATAGTCAAGAGTCCTGGAATCAGAGAATCACAAAATTATTTGAGTTGGAAAGGACCTTAAAAATCACCGCATTCCAATCCCCTGCCATGGCAGGGACACCTCCCACTATCCCAGGCTGCTCCAAGCCCTGCCCAACCTGGCCGTGGACACTCCAGGGATCCAGGGGCAGCCACAGCTTCTCTGGGCACCCTGTGCCAGGGCCTGCCTACCCTCACAGGGAACAATTCCTTCCAGTATCCCATCTAACCCTGCCCTCTGGCAGTGGGAAGCCATTCCTTGTGTCCTGTCCCCCGAGATACTTGTAAAAAGTCTCTCTCAATCTTTCTTGTCTTTAGGCTCCCTTTAGGTACTAGAAGGCCACAATGAAGTTACCCCAAAGTTTCTCCTCTCCAGGTGAACAATCCCAGCTCTGCCAGCCTTTCCTCCCAGCAGAGCTGCTCCATCCCTCTGCTCATCCTGGTGCCTGCTCTGGCCTGGCTCCAGCAGCTCCAGCTCCTTCCTGTGCTGGGCCCAGGGCTGGGGCAGCTCTGCAGTGGAGTCTCACCTGAGCAGGGCAGAGGGGGAGAATCTCCCCACCCCTGCTGCCCACATTGCTTTTGATGCATGATATAGATATAGATGACACAGGTATAGAAATATATACATACACATGCCTAAACATCCATAAACACACACATACAACCACACACAGCCACACACCTATTATACATACACATACATATATGTGTGTGCCTCTCTGTATTCATTGGTAGCCTCCCAGCATCCCAAAGCTTTTGTCCTTGACCCAGTGACAAGCAGGAGAGGAAAGGCAGCAGATGGGTGCAGACAGAGAGCGAGTGCAGGGAGAGCCGAGCCAATATTGCTCACTATGATAGACAGTGGTCTTAGCACACCAGCAGCCTAATGCAGTGTTTCTTGCTGTCAATTTTTTGGTGGATATGCTGGCAACGGATGGATTTAAGGAGGAATGTGAAGTGTCAGAGCTTGCTGCTGTTTGCAGGGATCCTCCTGGTGCAGAGGAGGGCACTGGGGCCCATCAGTGTCAGTGGAAAGGAGCAGGCACAATGATTTATTGCTGAAAGTCCAGCTGAATTTAATGTATGTTTTACTTGCCTGGAGAGTGGTTCTCCTTCAGATAAACTGGGAATGAGACCTGGGGCTGGCTGTGGGCAAAAACAAAGAGAGGAGCAAAACAGGGTTTTGCTAGTATGATTTAATTTTGTGTGGGATAGTCGTTGGGTGACATTTCCCCTTTTCATCCTGCCCCTCTGCATTCTGATATCCCTGAGTACCCTACCTTGTCCTGTCAGCCATGGACTCCAAATGACCATGCAGAATTCAGGAATATTTTGGAACATATGTTCCCCCACCTCTCTGGGGCCATATATTTCTTTTTTTTTTTTTCCCTCACAAATACAAGGGAGGAAGTAGCTGATTAACACCTTCATTACTCATTTTTGGTACAGCACAGTGCAAACATGTCAGGTATAGCCCCTGATTTTTGTGGTGAGCACATTACACCCTCCCTGAGCAACAGCTGTGGAGCACTTGGTTCTTAAGAAATTAATTCAATTTTGTGTCTTCCCAATAAGCAAGAATTATACCGTCATTAGTGTGGAGAACATTTGGCTAAACCTGCTGCCTTGAAGATGTTTGTTTATGGTTAGAGCCCTGCCAGCTCTGGTGCTGAGGTTTATGGAGTTGTATAATGTTTGTGTGTGTCCCTGTGCCTTTACTGTTCGATCAGTGAGCAAAGAAAGAGGAAATAAGATTTGTTAGCAATAAAGTAGCTTACAATAGCTATTAAAATAAAGTAATTACATAATTAGCACGGTAGTGGTAACTCACCCAGCACGAACAACAGTAAAACAGGCCCCTGTTTCCCTCAGTCTGACTCGAGCCAGGACCCTAACAAAACTTCCAAAATGGTTATTTAGTAGAAACACACACAAAAAACTTAAAAGCCATCGTAAAACAGAGAAGGGAGGCCCAAAAAAACCACAGGGAGGCCAAACACTTTCAAAGAAACAATAGTAAATTAGGTGTTAAAGATATAAAAGCCTGTTCCCTAACAATTTAATTAGGTAGCATGTCTGTTACAGACATTATGCTGCTAGTTTTGGAACCCATGGCAGGGCCTCACAGCTCTCAATTCACACTAGCCCCCAAGAGGCGAGTTTGTTATGAAGGACTGATGTTTTTGCTCTACAGAAAAGTGTGATGGTAATCAAGTGAAAATGGCAGGTAGCACAAGAAATTACTATTTTTCTTTGCAACTTTCCTTGACATATATTTACAGTAATTAAAAGCCCAGTTTGAAGAATAGTCCTGTGTTTAATTAGCACCTGCTTCAGTTTCATCTGAGCTCATTCCCTCGAAGAAGGATAAAAACAACAACACTTTCCTGGAATGGGCTTGAGTTTGAGCAGTGTGAGATAAGGCTGCCCCAGCTCCTGTCCTGCCTGCAGGAATGGGGCTCAGCCCTTGCCTGGGTGTGCAGCCTTGCCTGAGGTCTCCTTAACTCCTCCTGCAGCCACACAGCATCTCTCCTACTTGAGAGTGAACCTCTTCTTGCCCACCTGAAATCTGGCTGGTGGGATTCTGGCTCCACCCAAAAAAATGGGAATCCTGGTGGCTTTCATAGAGTCATAGTTTTGCCTGGGCTGAGCCCACTGTTAGCGACTTTTAAGATTAAAGTTGAGAGGTGGAAGTGGGGACAGGAGTGCCAGGAGAGGGAAGGCTTTTGCTTGTTTAGAGGCTGCTGTTAAATGGAAGGGACAGTCCAAGTGCCTCAGTGTTGGTCAAAAAGTCACCCCATCACTGGACACTGTGATAAAGCCTCTGCTTTTACCTCTGAGGCTCTAAAGATGTGTTTTTTTCTCTTGATGATTTTTCCTGTTGAAGAGGGTTGTAGTTAATGCTGTAGAAAGAGGGGGATCTTGTGAGAAGACTCTCCCTGACCTCTTCTCAAAGGTAGGACACTCAGCAGTAATTCCTGCTGTCCTCAGGGCAATTTTTAGGGATAAAGTTTCCATCAGAGTGTTGCTTGATGGTTTGTTCTTCCATCACCTCCCAGCAGTGTTTGTACCCAGGAATGGAGAGGCATCACAAGCTGAGGTGTCATTTATTTTTAGTGGAGTTTCTTTGCTTGAAAGTGATGGCACGTCCCTGATGGAGTTAACCAAAGCAAGTGAACAGGTCCTCTCATAAGCTCACTGTTGGTTTTCAGGCTTTGCCTGAACCATCATCTGATTTTATGTCATCCAAAGGTGAATGTGCTGCCCTGCCCTCAGCACACCACCTTTGTGCTGCCTGCATCCCCTCAGTGCTGCCTCTCATCCAGCAGATCTCAAACAAGTCACGTTGTCACCAAATGAGACCAACCCTGTTGGAGAACTGTCTCTGCTCCCTGCAGAAATGGGAATCTTCAACCACAGTTCAGTATTTGTCCACTCCAAGATGCAAACGTGCAGGTCCACTCCAACACTGCCAGCTGGAGGAAAAGTTAGATCTTCTCTCTCTCAGAAGCCTGCACAGGGAACTGCAAGAGCTGCTGGGCTCAGTGCACTCCAGAGAGGGGTGACAGCTCTTCTGTAGCATTTTTTGAGTCTTCTAAGCTTTACTTTTCCCAGTGCGCTTCCAGATCTCTAATCTCAGCTGGAAAGGGGAGCTGTGCTCAGCTGGAAAAGGGAGGAGCACTTTAAAACAGGACAGGTCTGCTTCAAGCACCTCTTTGTTTCTGAGGGCAGGGTATGGGGGCAAAGCAGCTCCCTTGAGGAAGAGCTGCTCCCCACAGCCCAAGCATGGTCCTTGCGTTTTGGAAGCATGCATCCCCTTGCTTTGTATCTAGAGAATGAGCTTGGGCTAAAGTGCCTCTGCTTGAGAGAGGCACTGCAGGGCCTGGGGCTGCTCCCCGGAGCTGTGAGAGCTGGTGCAGGCAGAGCTGGGTTTCAGTAGCAGTGACCAGTGGGGTTGGATGCATGGGCTCCTCTGACCCCACAGCCGCCCAGCTGAGCTGCAATGTTAAGAGAGCACAGATCCAGTGACTTCTCTTACTCTGGTATGCATGTCCAAAATTTCTCTCCAGGCCACTGAGATTCCACTTCTCCTCCCAAAGTAGCTGGCAGCAGCTCCTCTCCCGGGGAGCAGAGGCTCCTGCATTTCCATGTTGTTGTGTGTGTTGCTTGCAAAGAGCTTTGGAGTGAAATCTTTCTCACAAGGCTTTTTTTTTTTTTTTTATTAGCACTTCATTGTTTTTTCAGGGCTGGAAACATAAGCTCACCCACCCCGATGCTATTTTGGACCTCACACCTCTACTTGACCTAAGAAAACTAAGGACAGCTGCAAAAATACAAACAAACAAATAACTTAGAGCATTGGATATGCTTTAAACCACTAATGAGCTGAGGCTAACAACCCCCCTAGGAGGCACATGTTAATTTATATGTTTTCATTAAGTCTAGTCTTCAGCTTCCCAATTTGTCTGTGCAGTGTGGCAGGGTCCTCAGTGAGCAAGGGAGACAGCGCTGGGACCAGAGCTTTGGAGAGAGCTGGAGACAGAGCATTTTCTATTGAACATCTGCTGAAAAGGACAGTGATAGTGTTAGGGTGGTGTAATGGGATGTTCTGGTCAATGCATGTGCACAGACATCAAGCAAAGAGCTGAAAGAATGCCCATAATGGTGCCTGGTGGGGAGGAGGATGGCACAGATCCGCAGGGAGCTGCCTCAGCCCTCGGTGGTACTCAGGGCCAGGGGCTCAGTCCTGCCAGAGCTGCAAACCCCTGCCTGTCTTGCTCCACCTTCTTCCAGCTGAGCTCAGATTTCCCACAGACAAGTACTGAAATTGGGAGAAAATCAACCATTGGAGAAGGGGACGGTAATGTTCCCCCTCATTGCTTCTTGGTGTTACTGGATGTCAGCAGTTCTGGCATAAACAGCTTGTTCCCCCTTCCTAGCTCTATTTTCCAGCTCGTTCCTGTGAAGCAGCAGTTATTCGTGACTTCACTCCAGATCTATTGCTTTGGGATTTGGGAAGTGCTGCCACTCCCTCAGCCCACATCGCTGCTGCGGGGTGGGGAGGAGGAGAAATGGGGAATAAACAGAGCTGTCACCTTGCACAAAGTGGCAGATGGAGCTGCCTGCACTGCCCAACCCAGCTGCAGCCCCGAGGTGGGAGCCAGGGCTGTGACCAGGGCCAGGACACACAGGAGCTGAAGGAAACCATCGCCTCTGAGTATAAATAGCAACATGAGATCCTCACGTAGCAGCTGAGATAGGAAACATGGACACATCAATACCCTGCAGCTCCTCCTCCATAATTCCTGGAGGCTAACGCTGTGTGTTGGGTGGTGCAGCAGCAGGATCAGTGGCTGGTGAGGCTGCTGTAGACTCTTTTGCTCGCCCTGGGCTGTTTGATTCATGGGAAGTCCAACCTGCTCCTCTTACACAGGGCAGATGCAGCCACTGGGCTTCAGGCCTGAGTGGTCTGATGTGTGGAGGCAACACTGATGACCAGGGGGGAGTTGAGATTATCAGGGGGGTGTTGAGATGATCAGGGGGATGTTGAGATGATCAGGGGGATGTTGAGATAGCAGAGGGATACTGATAGACAGGGGAGCCAGCAGTGCTCATTGACCAGCCCCACTCCAGACATTGGTGCTGTCATGACAGGCAGCAGAACAGAGTCCACTGACTCCAAATGTCTCTTTGATTGGAGAACTGAGATGGGTAAAAATAGCAGCTTACTGTTGAGGAAAACTGCTTCCTGTCTGGGCCTGATTTCATCACCCAGGCCAGTGCAGCTGCGAAACCACAGCCTGGCTCTGTCACTTTGCTCTCTCCTTGTACATAGTTACTGCACTCTAATCAATGCATTTCAGAGGGGCCTCTGGTCCTCAGGGCTCTGCTTCAGGGTAGCCAGCCTCAAATATTTGGGGCTCCACATCAGTCACGTTTGAAATACACTGTTTGTTTATTTGCACTGAGATTGCCCTGAGAGGCTTCCTCCTTTGCTAGGAAGTTCCCACCCTGTTTTACTTATGATCTAACCTTGCAGTTTGTAACCCTCTGGCTGGGAATGGGCACCTATGAGAGGGAAAACTCACTGCCCCTGCTTTGTGTTGGGAGTGTGGCCATTTCACAACTGGACTCAGCTCTAGCTGGATGACCAGGGGAAGAGGCTGGAGGGAGGTGGAGATAAAAGCAGGTCACAGACTGGAGACATTCCTCTTCAGTGGGATCCAAAAGCTGTAGCCAGCTTAGGTGCAACAGAATGCTGGTGGGTATAGCAGCAAAGACTGAGGGAACTGGAACCATTTGGTCAAGATCAACCTGGAACGAGCTGATCCTTTAAATTGTCTTACAGGCCAGATTCTTCACCTCTTAGGACTGTAACCCTTGGTTTGCCTTGCAGAGGTGAAGTAATTTTATGGGTGATCTTAGAAACTGCCCCTGGAACAGGATTGAAGCCTTTTTTAAGGCAAACATTCCCCTGGGTGCTACTGGATTTCTGGGATGGCTCCTCTAGAGAAGTGTGGAACCAGTTGTTTGGATCACATTTCATCCTCCCAGCTCATGCTCCTCTGTCTTTCTGCAGATGACTGTCACCACATGGTGCCTGTATGGTCACCCACCCTCTGCTTCCTGCTGTGCCAGGTTATCACCAAACACACAGCGAGGAGCTGCAGCATCTGAAACAGGGCTTGGGCAGATGAGCTCCTGCAGTCACAGGGCAGCTTCAGAAAGAATGGAGCATCTCTGTCCCAAGAGTGCTTCTCTGGAAGAGGGGAATGGCTGAATCTCACCCAGATCTGATGCTCTGCATTGAGCGGTCTCGTGTTTCACAAACACTTGTGTTGTGACTTACACCAGCAAGTGTTTCCTCTGGTTTTGGAGGTATCTTGTGTGGGTTCTAGCTCCTCAGCCTGTGGGGAGGCTGCCTGTTCAGTGTCATATGATATTACAGTGGCCGGAGTTTCTTCACATTCGTGTGTCATCTCCTTCATTTTTGGTAAATCTGTGTTCAGATTTTCTTTTCTTCTTCCCATCTTAGGAGTAAAATAACTCAGAGGATTTGTTCCACTACAATCTCTCTTCCCAGAACAGTAGATAAATATTTCAAGCTGTGTCTGATTTGATTTAAGATCTGATTTCTTTTGCTGAGGTACATTTTCCTTGCACGGAAGCCAGGCTCCATCAGAGCTATGATGATTCACAAAGGGCTGATTTGCCAGTTGTGTCCTCTGGTTGTTGCTGGGCTTGGGAAGCAGATCTACTCTGGACCTTCCCACAGACCCAAGGGTTGCAGCTGGGTCAGGCTGGGTGTTAATAGGAGCTGCTCAGAAGGTGGAATTCCACTGTAGGAGAACCTCTGACACTCCCCAGTTCCTTTTGTTATTGAATCAAGATAAAAAGGTGAAATTTGGAGGTTTCCCACAAAATGTAAGTTTAGGAACTGTTCAGAAAAGAAAGCCTTATTTAAATGATTTGTTCCTACTTTCCTATTATACAAAATCAGGGAAAACCAAGATATTAGGCAGTGGAAAATCTAAAATCTCTAGAAGGTTTGAGTCAATATTCAGCTATGTGCAGCAGTGGAAGCAAAAAGACAAGAATGAAACGAAGCACGTCAATGCCATTGAGAGGAACCAGCGCGGTGGTGATGAAACACCGTGTTTTGACATTCTCCTGGTGTAAAATTTCATTGAAATTGACAAACTGACAAGAAATATTTTGATTTTTAAATAGACTTTACTGGATGAGAAATCGCTCTGTTGAAAAATTTTCAGCTGGCTCTATTGCAAACTGAGTCAACAGCTGATGAGCAGACCATGTCACTGCTGGGGAGGGCTGGAGACATGTGAGGGTCAAACCCCCAGCGCCTGAGTAGCCACTCATCAAATACCATTTGCCTGGAGCAGGAAGCTGGACTGAACAAGAACAACAGTGTTTGGCACCTCGGGAGTGTCCAGATGTCCCCGCATCAGGTGCTGGCTCTGGAGTGTGGACACAACCCAAGTTGTTATCAAGGCTTCTTGTAGCAGCCATTGCAGAGACTGACAAGTCAGGATGCCTTCGCCAGGAGCCAGAGTCAGGTCCTAAATCAGCCTCTAAATTCCAAGCAGATGTAAGATGTGGAAGCAGGAGGAAGATAGTGAGAGGAGCTGTTCTCTGGAACAGACCTCCTGGAACATGTGCTCGCGTCTTCTGCTGGACAGGCCTCTGCCAAAGGAGAGCATCAGATCTGAGGAACTGCTGGTTCAAACTGACACTTGATCTCCTCTAAGGTGATTTCATGTGCATCCATGGCACATGATCTGCTAAGTCTGAAAGCCTACTTTGTTCTGTGGTCAGCTTCAGAGCGAGAGGAAACAATGCTGAATTCCACAACTGCCTCACTTCCAGTAATTTCTTGTAAACTAGTCAAATTATATACTTGAAGTGCTAAAAAATAATAATAATGTAACACTTACGAAGAGCTGTCAGCCAGAAAAATGTGTGCCCTGTTTTTGGGTACATAACCATGTGCTGCTTTGTCTCTAGGTAGAAAACTCAGCCAGCCTCAGCCCAACAAGAGGAGCTGCAGCTGCCACAGGTAGCCATGTGCACGGTCCATTCTGGCCATGGCTACACTGGGAAAGTGTAGGAAGACAACAGACGCAGCACAACCCCCCCCTCTGTGGTTTCTTCAAGCGTTGTGCATTCACGACAGGAGGATTTGTCTGAAGAGTTTCACAGCTGGAAGATGTGTGTGATAGATTCATGGTAGGAGGTAAGACCTTATTGGAATGCCTGAAAAAGTTAGAATACAACTCTGCAATGACATGAGCTGTGTTCCTTTGTGAACCTAATGCTCTACAGTGCTGTGAGCCCAGGGAGGTCAGGGTGCATTTGTGCTGGAGCTTGGCCACGCTGTGGGGTGGGACACAGGGGATCAGTACCTGGAGAGGGGGAGGTGAAAGCTGTTACCTGCCAGTCACAGCCATTGGACATGGACAGTGAACAAAGGCATCCCAGCACATGTGAGGACACCACTCGCACAGAACTTACACTGCAAGAGGGAAACCTACAAAGTTCTGGTTTGCAGTGACGATCTATTGTTTACTTCTCCTGACCCTTAGGAGATAAACAGGTGCTCTTGGTTTTTTCTTTTTTTAATTTTTACGCTGATTTGCTGGGAACATCTTGGATAACTTCTCCTGACTGCCTTTTGATGTGGATTGAAGGTTAGAGTTGGGCAGACAAACAACTGATGGGCTAAAAAGGAGATTTTTGGTGCACATGTGACAAATGCCAGGTCAGAAGGTCTCACCATCAGCCTCATCTGGCTTGATACCCCAGGGCTGCTTGTAGCGACCCTTCCGTTCTCTCTGAAGTGACCCTAACTTTTCCACAGCTCCAGGTATACAAAAAGCACCACTGGTAGCAAGAAATAGGTGGGTAATTTGTAATGAATGATCTAAATAGCAGTGCTGCCTTTTTTTCCAGTATGTGAGTTGTCTATATGAAAAGGTTGGATTTTTCTTTGAGAAACTTGTTATTTGGAAGGTTTAAAAAAAATAATCTCTGAAAAGAAAGAAAATCTTGGTCTGGAGCTTATTAGTGAGTAGTTTGTTGTTAGTGTTTGATAGTCCAAGTCCAGGCTGTCTTGCATGTGTGCACACAGCTCACATGGGCTGATTAAATCCCTCTAAAACCCAGGGAGTTTTCCTCCTGGCACTGCTGGGCCCTGGAAGGTCCATGGAGAGGACCTCTTCATCTGAAAGGGACACAAAAACTCTGGAATAGGTTTCTCCGTGTTTGCATCTAGCTATAGGTATTCATCATGCTTCCTGAGACTCTCCAATATTGGCTCAACATTTGTCTGTTCAGGGAGCAAACCTGTCCAGTAACTCCTTTGGCAACAAGCCTTACTGAGCTTTGGGCTGCGTCCTTATAAGCTCAGAATTTAGCAAGGGATTTTTAACAAGTTTTATGAAAACAGCTTCTTGGGCAGAGGAGAGAAGGCAGCCTGGTACTTAAAGGGCTAGAATTATGTGGGATGAATTTTCTGATAGTGCCTTTCCAGTTTCCAAGCCCAATTCCCACTTTCTTTTCATTCCCCTGTGTTGGCTTGCCCACTCCAGGTCTCATTGCTGACTCTGTTCCTGAGTCCTGGAAATGCTCCTAAACCCTGGAAATACCCAGCTATCCATCTCTCCCCCAGAGCCACCACAGGTCTGGGTGGGCCACCTGTCACAGTGAGCTGCTGGGAGTGGAGCTCCTGGGACATTCAGTCCTGTGGTGCTGCCATCGGTTTCCAGGCCTAGAAGCCCATTTATGAACTCCCAGCTGGAGCTTTCTTGTATCTTCAGTGACCTACAAAAATCTGGTTCTATGACATGAATTCCTTTGACTGTCTCCAGGAGCACTTCAACTCTTTGAAAATCTCCCTCATTCCCTGTTCTTTGCCTGCTGGGGCTTTGGCTCATGGAGCACATCAGGCTCTTTGGAGCAACTGCAACCGAACTGCAGCAACATTTGATGTCTTCTTAGAGCATGGAAAAGCTGAACAAGAGCAAGAGTGCTCAAGGCCGCTTCTTGAAACGGAGTAAGCACTGAAAGGACAAGCTGCTCTCTGAGGGAGAAAAGGGGTCTCTTGCAACCCAAGAAGGTTCAGTGGCCGGTTCAGTGGGTTGCCAGATCTCTTCCGGCTCCTGATCTTTGTGTCATCTCTGAGGCTTGGCTGTGAGTCTGGTCCCCCCCACAGTCACTCTTCCTGACTCTTTCAGGAGTCTCCCAGTTTGCCATCATGATGAAAACTCTGCCACAGCCGCTGCATCCACTCAGCTTTCTCCAGCAAAGCCTGTCCCTTGCTCAGAAAGATGCACCTTCTCCCCCTTCATACTGCGGTCCCAGCTGGCCTGGAGCACAGAAAGCAGGACAAGGTCTGCTGCCCCCACAACATCCCTGTCCACAGTGGAGCACATCTATGAAGGAGATCTGAACAAGAGAGATGTGTTCCAGCCTTTGCCTAACAGCAGGCTGAGGGTTTGCCCTGCTTCCCCCAGCACCTCCTGGGATCCAGGCCCAAACCCATCCCTACTGTACCATTGTCAAACTCTTCTGGAGGCCAGCTTTTGTCTCCTTCCAGTCTTGTCCGCAAGTAGAGCAGAGAGAAGGGGTGAGGAGAAGGTAGAATGGGTGATGTCTTTTAAACTGGAAAGAGGTGATATTTTCTTGGTGGAGTCAGTACACACATGTCCAAGGAGGGACTAAAAATTGGAAAGGAACAGAGCCCAGCTTACATAGCTGTGCAGATAGCCATGGGTTGGCCAGCACGGAGCAGGAGCACTGTGCCATGACAGGAGGCTGGCGTGGAATCATCTCAGATTATTAGTGCCTCTTGTTTTATAAGCAAGGTTCTGGGGGAGGAAATATGTAGTGAAGTGAAACTGCTGATTGTACAGGCACGCCGGCGATTAAGGCTGCAGTGGGTGGGCAGTCTGTGGGGGCTGCTGTGTTAACTCCAGCCAAGGAGAGGCACATGCTTTCCAATCTATGCTATCTCAGTTTCAGTGCTGCAGACAACCCATCAGGGTGTCATTAACAAGCAGTTATTCTGCTCTCATTGCTGCACTTTAAGGAAATATGTCAAAGGCATTTCTCGTGAGCGAGGGCTCGATGCGATCAGATTGCTCCAGCCTTCTCACAGCATTCCATTCAGATTATAATACACAATAGTTCAGACCCTGCTGTGTCCCATTACTCAATTATGAAATTGTTTTAGAAGTTGGAGCTTACTGATTGGCTCCCAATGATTTCATACCCATCATATTTCTGTGTTTGTGCTCTTAGGCTGACTGCTCTGTCTGGTTGGTTCAAGCCATTTCACTCCTCTGTTTTATGCACTTGCACATATTTTATACCTGTCTGTATCATTAACTAGCTCCTTCAATATGCTTTGCAACTTCAAACCAGGCTGTGAAGGCGCAAATTACCTTTGAGGGCTGTTGTTGGGGGTATGGAGCCTTCATGTTATCGGCTCAGGGCTGAGAGAAGTGGGAAGGTGTAGTGAACCCAAACACAGCCCCATGGTGCAGAGCTCCTCTGCCTCCCCTGCCTGGCAGATGTGCAGCTGCCCATGAGGGAGCAAAATGGGGAGAGGATGATGGGGTGGCAACTGAATTTATTTGTGCAGCTTCTGCAAGTCAGACTGAATCCTAAAGCACTTGTCCTCCAAACATCACAACCATTTCATCTGCTAGCCACCACAACCAGCATCTATAAAATTTAACTTTGTTCATTAATTACAAGAGGCAAGGAAAAAGTGATATTGATAGTTGGTGAGACCTGATTTCATGTATCAGGTCTTGACACAGTTCTTTGCCCTCATGGAGTAAACCTTTCTTACTGGTGGAAGATTTGCTGGAGAGAAGCACTGGTGCTTTATGTTAAAACAGGGATTTTACACCTGTTGGAAATAAACCCCAGGAAACCTGAATGGATGTGGTTTGATTCTACTGAATGACCCAGTTTATCCTGTCTTGCATAAAAGGAGAGTGAACAAGAATGAAGTAAGGAGGATTCAGCTTGTCCATCTTTGAGATGGTCAGTCCTGTTTGAACTCACCCATGTAAGAACTGAAGCAAGGTCCTGTTCTAAATTAAAACAGTGTTAAGTGATTTAGTTTAGAGAGGCAAAATAAACTTGGGCTTTGAACTTTCCTAAAATGGCTACAAGTATCACTTTGAGCACCTATGGTTAATAGCAATGTTAATTTTCAGTAACATTTTGTACCACCCAAAGCAAAAAAGCTGAGGCTGATAAACTGATAGTACCATGCATTGCCAGAGCCTATTAGAATCAAATTGTTGACATCTTCTAGGGAGATGCTGAGATTACAAAAAAATTCTGTGCAAAAATGTCCTTGGTATGCAATTAATATTCTGCCTCCTCTGTCAATAAAAGAATGTGATTCAGAGTCAGAGGGAACTGCTCAGGGGGTTGGATGTGTTTGGGAGCTGTGGATGTGGAGCATTTGGATGCCATTGACTGCATGCTCAAGCCCTCAATCTGCTGTTCAAGGCAGGGAATAATAAAGAAATGGACCACCTGAACTCTGGTGGTCCTTCAAGAGCTTCCTTTGGGTCAAATCCTGAAATCCTCTGTAGGTTAAGCCCTCGCTGGAGACATTTAGATACATGCACAAATTAAGATGAATTCAGGACACTGGATCTCTCCGGCTTGTTTTTAAGGAATAGTTTCTTTCCCAGAATTAGTGTTTAGCATTTTTTTGTTCCCCCAGTTCAGATTAGACCACCAGCAGGTTTGTTTCACCCTCTAGGTGTTATCGGGGAATTACTGGAGAGCAGCATGACTTTCTATACCTTTGATGCTGTTAAAATGATAGCCCCTTCTGCCTACACAGGGATGTAGCTAGAAGGTCTTTAAAAGGTTTCAGCTTATGGTTCCAAGATGAGTTAAAGCTTTGGCAATGGCAACAGGATCCTCTCACCTGCCAGCAGATAATGATCATCATATATGTTCACCATTCTGGGTTATGCTGTTCAGCCCATTGAGTACTCAAAAAATATCCAGCATTGTGCCATATACATTTTTCCCTTTCAGGGTTTCCCCTGGATGTGATCATTCTGACAACCTGCCACACCACTAGGTGCTTGTCTTGCAAAGTTATTTCATGTATTTACCAACGCATTCTGTTTACTTATTTAAATACTCTCTGCAGATGAGACATATGGCAATTGCTGGCCAGCTTAGTCTCAGCTGCTCCTCAGATCCAGCTGCTAATATAATTTCATAACTTGGCTCGTGTAGTTCAGATCTGTACCAAAATACTCTGTTTTGAATTACCATTATATTTTATATTAATACTAAGCAAACTCACAGCTGTCCTACATTGCTGTTTCTACCCTCCCTGGAATTCAGCTCTCAGACAGAGGACATAACACTCTTGTATGTCTGTCTCTCAAGTTTTCAGATCTGTCCTGGACTTGTCTTGTCTACAGCAGAGAAGATCTAATTGCCACTGCAGCGTTCTCAGTTTTTCCAAGTTTTTCCAGCAGAGCCACAGCGACTTTCAACTGGGCAGCCCAGGAAAGACTTATGTGCAGACTATCCAACATCTCTGAGGGTGTTTGGGATGGGATTTAAGAAGTATTTAGTCACCTAAAGATGAGGAATGGTATATAGCAGGATTTTTCAAACCACATTGGGCCCAGATCCTCAGTGGGGTTATGTGTCTCAGGAAGTCAGTGGAAGTTAAGCTCTGAAGCACACTGAGGTGAAAGTCTCCATCTGCAGGAGCACCAGCACCTTTTGGAGTCTGGTGATGGTGAGTCCCAGCCTGGAAGCCGAGCACATATCTTACCCCAGTTCTGGGGAATTGTCTCACCTGCACAATAAAACCTCCCAGCTCACCTGCACTCAGCTGTGGTCTGAGGCTCAGGTGTGGGGGGTGCACAGAACAGGCATTTCCAGCTTGCTCCATTACTGACAAATAGCTCTCCTCTGTAGGAATGACATTTCAGACAGCTGTGTGACCCAAATATTTGGTTTTTCCCACAGAGGCAGAGTTGTTAGGGAGAGGGAAAACATCAAACAGTTGGGTTTTTTGTGCTGAGTCCTGGATGAGCAATGCTCACAGCCACCTTTCAGTCCATGGCTGCTGATGTGCTCAGGGCCCTACTTCTTTAGTACAAGGGAGGAATGTGGCCTTCTGCTAGTGAACAGCTCACCTCTTTCCAGAGAGGCAGGGTCTCATGCCTGTACTCACTGAAAGCTGGATATTTCTGTTGGTGACAAGCTAACTGGTCACCTTTTATGGATGAAAATAGAGAAAATATGTGAATCCACTGTAAATCCCACCCTCTGCAATCCCTTGGGATGAAAGGCTAGAAGGCATCTCAGGTGACTTTGGGGTGTGCAGCAGGCTGGCAGCTGTGGCACCAGCACACTGAAATCCATAGCGTTGCCAACAGGCACAAACCTGGCCCCGCAGGGAAATGTGGCCAGATGAGGGTTTGAGGTGCACCTCACCTGGGAGTTTTCCAAGGTACACTGGGATCGTGCTGTGCAGCTGAGAGCCAGCTCCTCACCCTCCATCTTCTGCTTTCTCCTCAGAGAGGATTCAAGTTTATTTAATCTCAGATTTCTTGCTGAAAAATGCTCAGTGAGCATGAAATGCCTTTGAACTCCAGGAGTTTTGCTACTGCCTGTAACAGGGGCGGGAGCAGGAGACGGCCGTTCCTGCAGCCATGGCAAACACCTCTGCTCCACAGGGGCAGGGAGCATGGGATCCTTCCATGCCCCTACACACTTTGGGAGCACACTGGGAAGCATGGGGGACGTTGGGTGTGCTCTTCGTGCCCTGTGCCCCTGCCTGCACACGGCACACGATGGGGGCACACTGAGCTCCATGTGAAAGTGTTTCCAGCCCAGACAACAAACAGCTGCGAGGGACTTGGAATCCATTAGAAAATGGATATCCAGGAAACCCTTTCCATGAACAGAAGAGGTGATTTAGTTGCTGAGTTCTGCAAAGATGCATACATTTTCCTAAAAAACATTTGTAGTGCCAATGTGAAGATTCGGTGCATTGTCAAAACAAGCCAATTGCTTTGGTTTGTTAGACTGCTTTGCTGTGGCATCTCTAAGCCAGCAGAGGTACTGGGGTTTAGGAGAGCTGCTGCAGCCAAACCTGAGATGGCTGGAAATGACTGTGAGCTGAGCAGACACAGGGGATCCTTTGCCACTGGAAGCTGTGCCATGGTAGCTGTGCCATGGTGTGTCAGATGCTGGCTGGCTCTGGGAGCAGAAGGGCTCCTGATGAGGCTCCACACTAGAGGAGGCACAGGAAATTCTCTGGGAATCCTTGATGCCCCCCACTTGCAGACACAGTAATGAAACAGAAGAAAATAAGACAAAAACCATATGCTATTTATTGTAATCTTCTTTTCATTTGACTGAATGTCATGAATAACAAAGACCATTTTGAAGAGGGAGGTCATGGCTTTTATTAGGTTAACTGTGATGATACCAGGAAAGCAGAAGAAGCCTTTGTGCACTTGAAAGCTTGTCTGTTTCTCCAGCTATATTGGGCTAACAAAAGCCTCTCATGCTCCAGCAGTACCACTGCTAGCTTAAGAAATAAAGGTGATTCTTCTGATGTGCTGTTCTGCTCTTCATGGCAGCAGGGTTGTTCCACCCAGACTGATGAAGACAGACAGGGTATATGAAACTGGAACCAGGTCTGACATGTTTCTGGTGGATGTACTAATGTAACTATCCATTTACTACCTCAGCAAACAAAGAATCCTCTGCAAAAATCTGTTGAATGTGTATTTGAAGCTAGAATTATTAATATTGACTTTATTCACACTATAGCACTGGAATTAACAGCACAAGCCAAACAAATGTTAGAACTTCTAGTGGGGTGGGTGGAGATGGCAATTCCAATAGTAAATGTATCAAAAGTCAGGAAGCTGAGAAATAGGAATTCTTCATTTCCTGCTTCTTTATTGAGCCCTTTAGTTCCTCCCAGCTGACATCTCTCTGGAGTCAGGGCTAATGTGCTCCTTTAGATACTGTTCCATCTCCCAGCTGATGCTGGGAGAGCTGCTGCTCTCATCATGGCACACAGAAGGAAACCTGAGAGCTCCTGTTTCGGGAAGAGACTGGTGAAAGCAGAGTGGTTTCAAACCAAAGACATACTGGGTTGCCACAGATGTGATGGTCTGTGCTGGGTACTGGGTGGAGCCTCTCGGCGCTGTCCCATGGTGAACACTTTGGGAGCACTTCATTTTCAGGTGTTCTGAAGTGGACCTGAGAATCCCAAGGGGAAGATGTGTTTCGTGTCAGGGAAGTATTTGCAGATGGCTGAATAGTGACTCTGTGCTTGGTGTCCTGGAAGTGCTGCTGGACATGAGACCTGCCACCATTCCCAGGGTATTCTCCCTCTCCGGGGAGTGCTGGAGCTCAGTCCCTGCCCTTCCCATGGGCTGCTGAGGTACACTCAGTCTTTTAAAAGCAAGCACCTCCAGGAATGCCAAAATTCCCATGATCTGAGCAAAACCTCAGACTCAGCCTGCTTTCTGTGAGCGGTATTCTCTCATCTGAGCTTTAAGGCAAGCTCCCAGCCTACCAGACTCTTGGCAGTAATTTCCACATCAGTTTGCTCTGTTTGGACTTGAGATTCCCCCTTGACCCCAAAAGTCACACTAAAATGCTAAAAGTATTTTCTTTACTTGCTAAAGAAAACACAGAGGGCTTTATATAGTTATTCAGAACTCAGCCATTCTTCAATCACTTCATGATTTCCAGAGATGGTATCTGTGCTGTTGTCTCCCAGCTCAGGCTGCTCAGATCAGCTCAGAGGGGAAGGAAAACTGTTACATTTCATTGTCCTCAAAAGAGGGGAGAAAAATCCTATTCCTGCTCCCAACCCAAACAACTCTGCTGCCTCGTGCATTCTTGACAGCCAGGAAGGCTCTCTTGAAATTGTCTGCAGCCTTTAACTCCCTTCTAACAAGTTGGCCATTTCCATAGAGATTCTTTCTCTACAGATTTATGAGCTTTAATTTATATGCAAGCCTGGAATACTTGCTTTGGGAAGAGTTCTACCTCCAGCCAAGCGAGGGCTGAGATGCAGAGCACTTTGCATGGTATGTTCGGTATTTCCACTGTGCACTCTGCAGCAGCCCAAAACACCCCGATTTCAGAGCCAGCCTGGTTGTAGGTGGTGCTGAGCACTCTCCTTCAAAGACTGTCTGGACCAAGAAGTTGCATTACTGAATTGGGTGGATTTTAGAGCTTTGGAAAGCCTCTGTGTGACCCAGGCAGGCACAGTCTGTAAGTGCAGAGGCACTGCAGCAGCCTGGGCTCCCATGCAGTCCCTGCGTGATCTGGGACATTGTTTGACCAGGTTTCCATGGGTGGTAATGGAATTTTCCAATCTGGAGCTGACTCACCAGAGCCTGGGTGTAGGTAGGATTGTGGTGACTCTGCTGTTTCCTTTGGAAATGATGGCGAACATTTGGTCCTTCTCTGTATCAGGTCAGGAGCTCCTGACTGGCTTATGGTGCCTGGTGATCTGCACCCTGAGGCCTGGTACCATCCCAAACTGCTAATTGCTGCTACTGATCTCAGCTGAAGGGTGGTACCTTCTACCTGAAGGTGGTGGATTTTATCAACACATTACTAATTTCATCATATGCAACGTAGGAGCAACATGCTTTTCATCCACTGGTTTGTTATCACCACTTGTTGTGCTGTGTTACATGTGCACATGAGGGCACTGGCTCCTGGGTCCTTAAAACCCCAGGAGCCACGCTGAAACCTCTGGAGTTTGGTGGAACCTTCAGAGGCTTCAAACTTGACTGGAGTGGAAGGGGACACATGAAGCCCCATAGGTTGCATTCACTGTCATAGCTCTGGATGGAGATGCTTGCACATCCTGGAGCTGGTGAGACCTGTTGGCTTGGTGGGTCACCCACACAGAGCTGTGAGCTTGCAGCAGCAGTGTTTACACCATTCTCAAGTCTTTACCACTACCATCCATTCACACCAACTCCTGCATAAGCCTCAGGGTGCTTAATCTCTCACATTAGGGTCAGGATGTTGCTACCACCCTGTTACCCACCTCCAAACCTGTATGGGAATAAAGAGACAAGTGCTTTAAAGCAGACTCTGCTTTGGGTGAAACCAGGGTGGGTCGGGGAAGGTGGGGAGAGCTGTTGTCTGCACAGATGGAATGGTGAATAGCTCAGCAGTATTTGGTTCTTGGCAGCAGGTTTGGTCTGCTCAATGCCCAAAAACTGGTCCTTGCCTGGGTCACTACCATTGCTAGGTGATGGAATTAATTACTGATCAACAACTGGATGTGAAGTCTGGAAGGATCCTGCTACACATGAGGAACTCCTTTCATCTGTTGGACAGCTTCTCTGACTGTTTAGCTCACGGCAGCCCATGGGGTTACCACTGACTGTAGCAGGCCTCTCTGAAGAACACCAAGAAGGTCTCCCATGCAAAGTGGTGCAGGGTTCATGGAACAGCCCCTGGTGGGGATATGCTCAATCCTGAGGATGCATGTAGGTCTGAATGGAATAGCGTGATGGACATCCCGAGAGGCTGGGAGTGTGGATTTGGATCCAGGCACCAAGGCTTACTCACACCCTTGTGATAAGCCAGCCTGGGGGAGAGGCAGGGGGTTATTTATCTGTTTGGCTGTAGACAAGGCAGTAAAAGGTGATCTTTTAGCAAGCTCAGAATAAAGAAACCTGAGTCAGAGACAGCCTCAGCCTCCTTCTCTGCTATCTGTGCTGCACTAAACAGGATAATTCATCACTCTCTCTGGCTTATATAAAATTGCACTCTTGGATGTGACCTCCCTCATGGGACCCACTCCACCCACGAGTACCTCCCTGACCTCATCTCCCCCCTCCCTTCTCCACCTGGCATTTCCCCTGCAATGCCTCTGCTTCCCTCTCCTCCTGCTGGAAGCCCCTTGCTGCTGGGTACTGAGCTCACTCTTGCCAAGTCTGGCTCCTGCCTTGTTTTTCATTTCCACCTGGGAGTTTCCTCCCCTACCTGCCTCTCACCTACACCTACCTTCCAGCTTTCCCTCTCCACCACTTCCTGATCCTCCCTCTAAATATAGGTTGTGTGGTTTGGGAGTTGCCAAACAAAGTAACAAACAAAAACCAGTCGAAGGTTGTGGTTTCTGCTGATTTTCTCTTGCTTACCTTGAGTGAGAAACCACCTTTCACACAAAGTCATGGCTGAGCACGACCCAGCCCTAAGCCAGAGAATCACCAGCAGGGATGGGATCAGCCATGGGGGGATCAGCTGGGGTGGTCCTTGCAGGACACGGAGCACAGTCTGTGTAAAGCCTCTGCTTCCCACCCTTCCAAGTTACTGTGCTACACCAGCTCGGTGTTACTGGTAAGGAAAACAAAGCCCAGAGGTGGTCATCTGACTAGTTTCTTCATCTCGTGAGGAACATTATTCTCCACCAACTAAATCAGCATGGGATGGATTGATCTGGGTTGCTGCTGGGAAGCAGTTAAAATGTTCCTTGAAATGCCCAGGAACTAAAGCTGTCTTTAGGCATGACACCTCCAGTGTTTGATCAACAGCTGTCTGGGGAAAAGGTCTCGCAACAGCAGCAACAAAATCTAAACACACTAGTATGTATATAAATATATGTATATTTGGTCTGAGGAATATAACTTGTCTGATATTAAAATCACAGTGGGCTGAGGGAAAAAAAACCCCAAGCTTTGAAGAAACAGTGTCTTACATAGCTGTCCTCTAGACCCCAAGGCTTGGCAGGTTGTTCTCATCTGCATCAGTTTGTCTGATAAAATATACTACCTTTATCTGTGCAAATTTCCTTTCTAGAAAGGAAACTGCACAATCTCTATAAATCCTATGGATTAGGAGATTAATGGAGCAACCCCTGGCCTTTAATTTGAGGGAAACCAACAAGGTTTTTCAACACCTTTTGTTATGTCCTTGGTGTTGCAAGGATAGGCACTGCTCTGTAACCTGTACATCATCCTCCTTGTCTGTATTCCTTCTTTGCAGCTCTTCAAGTCACAGAGCTGCATGTCCTGGATTTCTTTGCTTTTTCCAGTGTGAAAAAAAACCCCCAAAGGCTCCATTGAAGACCCCTGTGTCAGTGTCTTCCTTCATCTTGGCATCAGGGCTCTGATTTCCCACTCTGCCACGAGAGCTGAGTTGTGTCAGTGACAGAAGCAGCCCTGTGAGCTGATAGTTATTGATCAGTATTTATGGTGCACTTCTCAGTGAAATGCCAAAAGAAGCAATTAGAGAAAGACAGAAACAATGAAGAACCAGGTCAGGATTTTTCTGTTCTTGATATCTAGCATAAACCTGGTTATCTAGAATTATTATTATACTACCACTTCCACTGAAATGGGCAAAATATAAGCCAGGCTTGTCGCTGGGTTAAATTTTGCCCTTAGGTACCAAAGTAAAAGGGATAATCTGGGATGAGTTTGCCAGTGTTCAAATTGAGCTCTGAACTGTACTGGCTTTACATCCTAACGGTGACAATGAAATGTATTGAGCAAGAAATGGGTTGATTTTCCAAAAACAGGAATGTACTGGAGCATCCACATGATAGTTATGTTGTGCTGGAATGTCCTGAATGATTCTTGGCTTTGAGAAGCTTGTTGGCATACATGGTTAAAGTAAATTTGGGGTTTTTGTGCAATACATTGTCATGTTTTTAGCCCTTGGAGATGAGGCTGTGTTTCAGAGCCGGCAGTGGTGTATGACCATAACTGTGTAAGTACAGGACAAGGGAAACATAAAATGAAACTTTCCATGTTTCAGAGAGTGGAAACATAGAATGAAAAATGCAACACAAACTGGGAAAAAAAAGGGTTAACCGTTTAAAGGATTGAGTCAAACAAAATATATCTGTGCAAGAGCCTCCCCAAGGAAGTCACTGAGACCACATCGCTTGGATCATTTAAAATTGGACTGTACAAAGCAATAGAGGAAATTCTGCAGGGAACAATCCTTCACTGGCAGGTGGGATGGACTCAATGACCTAATAAGCCTTTTCCATCTCTAAGTCCACAAGATGAGCCTGTAACTAGTGCAATATGGTTTTGCCCAGAGTTCCCATGTGTTGGCTGTGAGCAGAGCCAAGCTGCACCAAACTGTGTTGTGTTTAAGTTAACTATTTCTGTAGTTCTTTTACCCCACTCTGGTTCCTCTTTTAGCAGAATTCCTCCCCAGACAGATGACTTTTATACTCCCTCCATTTTTTGGTATGTAAACACGTTAAACCACATCCTGTGTCATATACTGTCCTTAAAATAGAACAAGAGGGCAGGAAAAGAGACACCCAACACCTGTAATGATGGCCCTTTCCAATGGCCATGGACACAGAAGCAAGCCTGCATGAGGAGGAGTAACCTAGTGGGCTGAAGGAGGCTGTGGGCTGTTTTGGGGCTACAGAACCATGCTGCCACCACAAATGAACCCTTTGGATGCTCCAAGTTCACACTTTGGGACAGTGCCACAACCCACATCACCTGAGTTCCAAGGCTGTTTCTCCACCAGGGGTATTTTCCTACCATGAGGCTTTTAAGGGATGCCAAGGCTGTTGCCATCTGTGCCCATCCCTTGGAGAAAGTAATTATCCTTGATCTTTTAGGCTCTAGTAAATACACACACAGTGGAAACCTGGTAAGGATAAAGGTGTTGGTGTTACTCAGTTGGCCAAACATCTTTGTTTTCTACCTGATCCAGGCTGTGTGCTGGGGAGAGGGATGCAGCCTCTCCACCTGCCCCGTCTGAAGTCCAGTGCTGGGACAGCTGCCCCTGTACTGACTGGTATCTCCCTGGTGGCTGCTGCACTGCTCTTGGGCCTTAAGCAGCAAAACTTCCATCCTCTCCTTATTGTTGCTGGCTTTTTTCAGGTTTTATCAGAGGAAAAAACTCCCCTCCCAGCTGGAGGCAGAGCTAAGGGAGGGATTGCAGTGACCAGAGCACACACAGCACCGACAGCACATCCAGGAACAGGCCAGTGGTTGGAAAGGGTCAGCAACAGGATGATGGAATTCTGATTTGTACAAAAATCTCCATGTCCTGTCTCCATACTCCAGCTCATGCCATTATTGCAAAAACCCACAGCTGTGTGAAGTGTCTCCAACATGAGTCATTCATGGCAGCTCTGTTCCTGCACACGAGGCACAGGTCTCTGCTAGGAAAGAAAATTTCCCTTCACAGCTTTTTAGACCTTTTAAATATTTGTTGTGATTGCTGTACTAATTAAATTCAGCTGTTTCAGGTAATATAACTCCTGACAGTTTTTTTTTTTTTTAAAGTTATTTTCTCCCTTTTAGAGGGCAAGTGAGCAGCACTTAAAGGTATATAGTCCATCCACTGGGATGGCTGCTGGCAGAAATGCAGAGCTTTGATTGAACTCCGAAGTCATGACTTTAAACTGTGCCAGTTTGCCTTTGCCCCAAATGGGGAGGGACGCAGCCACAGGGCTCTGATGGGAGGGCACAGATCACCACCTGCCTGGATTTTTCCTTTCAATCTGAGAGACTGGACAGCCAGTGCATGAGATGGGAAGGGACAGTGTCCATGCTGAGCCCTTCCTAGCTTGTCAGCTGAGCCCTTCCCTAGTTTGCTTTGTGTCTTTCTGGCCCTCAGCACCATCAGTTCTGCAGTTGCTGAAGCGGGCTGTGCAGAGCAGAGCTCCCCTGCCACCTTCCCTCTTCCAGAGGGGTTATCCAACATCTAAACCTTCAGCAACGTGGCTCAGATTTGCTGGCAAATTGTACGGATGAAAAGGCAGTGTCTTACAAGAAAACTGCATTTTTGTGGTCTTGTTCTGATGCTGTGCTGCGCCGTGTGTGGGGTTCAGGGCTTCCCGGCGCTCACCTTTCAGCTTGTCAAGGAGAATTTCTGCTTGTCAAAAATGATTCGAAACGCCCTCCCTGTGTGTCCTCCAATGTTTTGAATTTTAAGGAGTAGCCCCGGGGCAGTATATTTAAAACATGATCTCAGGGAAACTGGTTCATTACATTTGGAAGCCTAAAGTGCGAGAATGACAACGATAAATAGACATTAGGGTTTGCGGAGTCACACCGAGGTCAGGCGCTCCCCCTCCCGTCCCCTACTCGCCCCATCCCCCATGATTTGGGCAAGTCTTGCCTTTCCTCGTTCGAAGCCCAGCCTGTTTCTTTGTGCTGTACGATGCCCATCCCGCCAGCTCCTCTCCCAGGCAGGGGCTGCCCCGGTGCGGGAGGCTGCGGGCACAGGGCGCTGGAACCCGGCTGGCCCGAGCTGGGCACCGCGCTGCATTCACCCACCTGCACAAAGCCCTTGATCTTCAGAGGGCTGGAGCACCTGCAAAGCCCACCGCTGCCCCTGGGACCTGCGAGCGCTCCCCAGCCTTTGAAAAAACCAACCCACTGCGTTAGAGACTCGAGATTGGGGTGATAGTGGGTGATTGAGTTATTGCAACTTAATGAGCTGCTGCTCATCTGCCAAGCCACAGCAGCCCTGTGTGTGTGCGTGCACGCACGCTGCCATTCATCCAGCCCTAGGATCTGAGCTAACAGGGTTCCTGCGGATTTGCACTGGTTTGGCAGCGATCCTGAGCCCAGTTACCGGCACTGCTGGTACGTCCTAGCCCGGGAGGTTTAGAGCACTTGAGTTTGAACATCTCCCCTCAAAACACAGCCGGGTATTTTGTGCTCCCAGTGTTCAGATGGGGGAATGGGGAGGGGATGAAACTCCTTTATTTATTAGGTAATCTGGCTCCTGGTTTATTCTGAGTTTTGGAATACAGCAGTGAGTTTGGAGAGAGGCAGAGTTCCTCTGGAAATGCAAGTGGAACTACATTTGCACCTAGCAAAGTGCAAAACCATCCCAGCAAATGCCACTGAGTATTTGAATGGCCGTGAATTGCAACCTCCAGACGTCCTTCAGGCGCTCCCAAATCCTAGGTTTGCCCTCCGGATGTTAATTACACTAACAAAGAGTGGAAGCACTTTTGTGAGAGTTGGTCCTGGCTCCTTATTCCAATTTTCCTTCAATATGGCTCTTAGCTTTTAGTTAAAGCCCATCCACTAATGAAATAGGAAGAAAAAAAGCCTTCTGGATTTACTTTTGGGTCCCTGCAGTGTTTGGCTCTCCACACAGGTCTGTGACTGAGCCATCACCCAAAGAGTTGGGGATAGCAGAACTTGCCTAGGTAATGAGCCATCAGTTTGTCCCATGCTTAAAAGAAGCCTTCTGTGCGCTGAAGAGGCCAAATAATATTTTTTCCCCCACAATTTTTTTAACTTTGGGCACCTTTGCAAATGACTGTTCTGGCTGGGATGGAGCCCCCGAGTGCCAGAACACCACGGGAAGAGGCTGCTCTGTGATACTGCCAGCCTGAGGAGGAGGAGGAGGAAGCGCTGGAAATCCCCTAAGCACGCCTGTTTTCTTGAGACTCCCAACTCAATTTTGCAAACTCAGAAGATTTTATATAACTTGGTTTAGTCAGTTTGGAGGTTTAAGGCACTTGGCTACGCATCTGGATTGCATCTTGGGGGAGGGTTATCCAAAAAAGAGCTCAGGCAGAGCAGTTGGAAATTCACCCATTGCTAGCAAAACCAAAGGAAAGCAAGAGCATGGGAAGGGAGTTTCTTCTTTGGTATTTGGTGTGCTGGACTCTGGATCTAAACCCATGATCTGTCTCAGTGCTTGTCAGAGCCATCAGTTGGTGGAGGAAAGGCAGGGAGTAGTTCAGGCATCTGGATGTGCCACAGGCCACTGTCACCTAACCTGACACCCTGGCTTGTGCCAGTGAAGGGAACTTAAACACCCTCTGCATTGAACTGTCTGTGCCACCTGAGGGTCTTTAAAGCTAGAAAACCAAATTGATGTATAATTCCTGAATGTGCACTACAAACAGAACAAGCACAGCTTTCTGCCGTGGTGGTTTCTGCACCAGCGCCCAAGGGCTCCACTCAGCCTTCCCAGTCTGCAAATCTTGGCCTTAAAAAGCCCTGAAATGAAATGTTTCAAGTTGAAAAGTCCAAGTCAGCTCGAAATAGAAACAAAGAAAGTTAATTTTAAGAGCTCTTTAATTTTTAGCTCATAAAAGCCAAGAAAATTGTGCATTGATGAGACAGTGCCTCGAGACAATTGAAACCCAGCTCAGCACCCTGTTAGGGTGTTGACTATCCTTAGGTCCCGTTGTCTTCAAGAGCTGATAGAGATCAGCACCTCCAAGGTCTGAACCTTTAACCATTTGCCATGTTTTGCCTCACAGGCAGCTGCGCTTCAGCGGTGGGTGAAACGATTCCTCTTTGTCTGAAAGAGCAAATTCTTCTCTTTAGATGTTTGTGCTCACCTCTCATTAACTTTGGTATGAGCTGAGCTCATGCTTCCAAGAGCAAATTTTGGCTTATAATTTCTGCATGCTTGGGGTTCCTCTGGGTACCATATAAATGTAAGATACTGCAATTCAGTGCTAAAGAGCAGAGAAAACACAAGTCCCCAGGAGACACCGTCAGAGAAAACAATACAGAACCTGTGTTTAAAACAAAAAAGAAAAAAAAGGAGAAAGATTAAGAAAAACAATTGAGATTCATTCCAGAGGTGGTTTCACTGCAAGCCAAGGATGAGAGTACACATCTCTTCTGTGATAACTTCCCTGACTCCGCTGCGTTCTGGGCCATCGGATCAGGCACAGTTTGGGAGCATTATTGAAAATGTCTTACCTCCTATATTTTCTGGGTTTTAATCAAACTCACTGCGCTGCCAGAGGTGTTTCATTTACCAGGAGAGGGGTCAGTGAGGCAGCCCTGTGCAGCAGGAAATAGCAAATAAAGAACTGTTCCTCCATGCTTGGAAGCTCTGAGGGCAAGCAGTACTTGGATGTTCATTATTGCCTTCCCTGCACCCTGCACAGATTGGGGGCACCCTGCTGTCTCCCCTGGGGGGCCAGTGGGGCTTGGGAGGGCAGTCAAAAGTTGCTGCGTTTGGGAATTTTGGTTATTGTCTTCTGATTTCACCAACCAGCTCTGTGCCAGTGAAAAGAGCTAACAATGCATGTACTTTATAATTCTGTTTTCTATCTGCTGCCATTTTAGAGTTTCTTGGCTTGTTACAACTGTCATAAAATTACTTTATTATATTTTCCCATCTGTTACATTTTTCCCTCTTTACAGGGGGACATTGCATGATGCACATGGTCTAATTTAACTTTAAAATTATTGTATGACTGTTGTTTATGGAAAACGAATGCTGTACTTGTGGAACAACATGTGACTTCTCCGTAGCACCAAGGAGAATGTCTGAAGTCTGTAAACCCAAATGTCAGCAAAAGGACAGGTCTGCCCCCTCCTCTCCTACCCCAGCCCTTTGATTTTATTTGTGACCTCATCTACCTGAGAGCTGCAATTGCTCAGTACTGCAGTGATCCCTTCTGCATTCCCAGTGCCCAGCTGACGGATGCATTCTCCACTGGACCAGTGCACTGCCTTTGATGGTGAAGCCATTCAAGCTCTGGGTGCAACCTCAGCCACAGAAGTGATTTCACACACACATAAGCATGAATAACCAGCTGGATCTGCTTTTCTTTCCTTGCCTTTCTTCTCTTGTCTTTGATTCTTCTGATTCTTCTGTCAGCTTAGCCAAAGCCTCTTGATTCGACTCTTTCTCATAGGAAGTGTCAATTGGGAAGTGTGAGCTGCCCCCAGTCTCCCGCTCCCATCACAAAACCTGGGCTGTGACACCATGGTCTGGGAAGCAGGCAGGCCTGGGGATGCTCTGAGTACACACTGGGGCTTTAACAAGGCTTTCTGAAACTCCATTTCTGGGTTTTTTTGCTTTTTCACTCCCACTTTTTATTGCCATTTGCACAGCCACTGATGGCACCATCAGCCCATGTTTTTCAATATTTATGAGATGTATATTAAAGACTTGGTACTGTTAAATTATGCATATTATTAGATGAAATTGAGTGTTTGAACTGGGGGTTTGGTGATCTCAAGGGGTTTCTGAATACAAAAATCATGTTTTAAGAGAAAAAAATAGATAATTTCATTTCAGAGTCCCTTTTATGTAAAATCCACTCACTTCTTCCCTTCATCTCTCCTTCCTGCCCCTAGGTGTAATACACAGTACTTTTAAAACATAATTTTATCTACAAGAGAGGAAACAGTAACTACTCCAAAGAGTGTGCAGGGAGAGCCCATTCCCATCACGCCAGTGACCACTGGCATCACTGGAAGGCACAAGAGCGTTTATGGAAGGGATCAGGTTTGCACTGAACAACTCCAAGCAGTGATGTGAGCATCCTGTCTCTGTCAGTACTTGTGAACAACGTGGAATACCCTTTGTGTGCGATTCAATAGCTGACTGTGAAATGCAGGGATGTAGCTGTTAGCTGTGCTTTGATCACAGCTGACTGGGAAGTCCAGGTGCATTTTCAACTTCTACAGTTACCCAAGAGATTGATGGCAACAGATTCAGAAAAGGAACTCCAGGTTTCCCGTTTAGAATAATTCTCATCTGTTGATTGTGGTAAAAAGATTAAAAACCAAAAGAGGGGATATGTCAATACTTCACCTGACCAGGGCAGCTCCAGGTGCCTCTGTGTTGCCTCTCCTTTTCTCTGGCAATAGGTGCCTCCCTGGTGGATGCTGTCCTGCAGCCTGAGCAAAGGGAATGAACAATTACACACAAACCCGTGGCTTGTGCTGGAATTTAGCCTGATGAAGACCTCAGACTGAACTGGTAAGTGGGTTTTGTTTGAACCCTGCAGCCCCTATGCTCAATTCTTTATTAACTTTTTCAATATGTTCTATCGCAGTCAGGCAACAATATGGGAGCTATCTTGCAGCTAATTTAACACCTGTAAATTCCCATGGCTGGTAATGAAACCTTGTATAGGCTAGTAGGTGAAGCATTTGCTTCATATATCAAAGGTCATTAGTTCAGTATTTGTTAACACTGTAGCTTTTATTAAATTTTTTCCTGCCTTTTTTGCATCAGTGTGCTTACAGCCTGATTAATTCTTCTGCTTCCCAAAGCTAGATAGGAATTATGAGTATCACTGACCCAGGACATTTGGGCTAATTCTTTGTTGAAATATGAATTAGCCTGCTAGAAATTATACTTCCAAAGCTCCTCACTCATTCAGGGACAAGCAGATTAGGAGGCTGTGTGAGAAAGGGGAAAGAGGAGGTGAGCTCCTTGCAGCAGCGAGCAACGGCTTTGAGAAACTTGTATGCCTCCCAACATTTAAATTAATCTTTGTGTCAATATTCAGCAACTTGACACCTCTCTACTACCACGGGTATATTTTTATTTCCTGGCTTTCCCATTGTTGCTTGTTTTTTGTTAAGGTAGTTTACAGTTTTGGACTATTTGGAGGCAATCCTTGTGAGACAGAAGATGGTGAAGAGGAGACACAACCCAGCACAACCAAACCAAATAACCTGCCAGTAAGAGATGCCCTCCCTCAGTGTCCTTGGACACACTGCCTGGTGCTGGATGGGTTCTGAAAGCCCCTGATTTAGGGATGGTCTCCAGCAGTGATGGCTTTGCTCAGGCTGGCTGGTCACAGTAACACAAGGCTCATCACTGCCCTGCCCAGTGCTGCTGTTGGAAGTGCTCCTTCCCTGTGCTGAGCAGGCTGTATCATCCCTGCTGCCCTGTCTGTGCTAAAAACAGCTGACACAGGGAACCCCACAGCTGCTTTTCCTGGATGTTTTGTATCTAAACAGACCCTTTCTCAACCCTGTCATGGGCTGGGTCCATCACAGTAGCTAACTTTTCAAAACACAACCAACTTTTCAAAGAACAAATCAATGTTATAATGAAACCAAGCAGCTTCTGGAGATGAAATTACAGGGATTCTGCATACAAAGGGGATGCTACAGCTCCTGGGAAGTGCTGAGTGTCAGCTTTTTCACCTGGAAAGGTCCTGGCATGGATGCTGTTTATCAAAATGCCAACTCATTGAAATACAGCAGGAAGTGCTGTCAGAAGTGTTGAATGAAGCACTGCTGTCTCCAGACTGCCGTGTCTCTGCTGGCTTTTCCAGAGAAGGGAAATAGTGGGCTCAGAACACAGAACTCACCCAGTGGTGTCTGACTCTCTCAAGAACCTGCAGCCAGCACTGCCCCACTGTCACAGATCTTCCAGAGTGGCACCTTCCCCTCCAGTCAGCCTGCAGTGATTCTGGACTCTGCATCTCACAGTAGGTACCACTCATCACAGCTCCCCTCCCAGAATCTGCCAATAATGATCCTGGTTATCAGCACAGAGAAGAGATCCTCGATGAATTCCTCAGACTCCCTATTAATTTAATCTCAAATAACCTGAGCTTTTTATTAACCTCTTTATGCTGCAGCATTTTATAGAATATCAGGTTCTTTGTAAGGCACACATGCTGGTTTTTATTCCTATCTATGTCAGCCTCAGAGCTGGCTTTGTGATGCAATTCATTAATTCACAACTGAAATGGCTTTCTCATTCTACAACATTTAGATGCCAGATATTTTCTACAAAGCTTATTAAAGTGTGTTTTGTGCTTCATCACTCACTGTACTACCAAGCAGCCACATGGATATATTCCACAGGAATATTCAGCTTGCAGAGTAAGAACACTGTCTGAGGCATACATCCCTTTTAGACAAAGGAAAAGATAATTGTTAGCAAGTCAGAGGTGGTCCAAAGTCATCAGCAGCTCCTGTCTGTATTCTGAATAATGTAAACATGATTTGCCATAGTTCATATACACAGATAATGTCAGACAATTCATCTATGCTCAAATGATAAACATCATTTGAGGAACATGACTACCAAACCCACTTTCATGCTAAATAGCAGCAAAGCCTGAGAAGGGCTCAGCTTTTCTGTGATGGCATTGCTGCACCCATTGGCTTGGGAAGAGCTGCCCTGGGACACCCTTGCTAATGCCACCTCCTATGCTAGTGCCACCCCCTGTGCTAGTGTCAACCCCTCTGCCAATGCCATCCCCTGTGCCAGTGCCATCCTTGCTGGGGTCAGATGTGTCACTGGTTGCACTGGCAGCCTCAGCAACCTCAATTGTTGCAGCAGCAGCAACAGCTGTGCAGGGACTGACACCATGATCCAAACTCTAGCTGCAGAAGGAGTTTGAGTGTCCAGGCATGTCCTGCCCTGCCCTCAGTGGGGCATGGGAAGGGCAGAACCAAGAGAGGTGTGTGTGTGTGTGTGTGTGTGTGTGTGTGTGTGTGTATAGGCATGTGCCAGGGGAGGCTCAGGTTGGACACCAGCAGGAATTTCCCCATGGAAAGGGTGCTCAGGCCTTGGCAGGGACTGCCCAGGGAAGTTTGGAGTCCCCATCCCTGGAGGGGATACCAAGGAAGGCCTGGAGGTGGCACTCAGTGCTCTGGGCTGATGACAAGGTGGGGATTTGGCACAGCCTGTACTCAATGGTCTGGGAGGTTCTTTCCCAACCCTGATGATTCTATGATTCAATGATTCCATATGTACACATATGTGTGAACACACCTGGCCCAGGTGGCTCAGAAACACCAGTGGAGAACCAGAAACACCAGCCAAAGAACAAGTGGACACTTTCCCTATGAGCTGTGCACTGAGCAGCCCCAAGAGCCCAGGACTCCCCTGCCCTGGCAGCCCCAGGCCTGGGTGCCAGGCAAGTCCCAGGGCCATATGCTGGGGAGGAGAAGGATCACCTCTAGTCCTGCCTAGCTATGAGCACATCTCCCTTTGCCAGGCTGCCACTGCCCATTGTCCCAGCCCTTCACACTGCTGCCACGTGAGGAAAGGATGCTGGATCCAGCACTGGTTAGAACTGGGATTATTAACTTGACCAGCACACACCAACTCACCCCCAGAGCAGCAGGACGAGGCTCTTCCAACAACAGCCACAGTGAATGGTGGTTGGTGGCTCCTTTTAATTGGGGAATTTAATGGTTTTAATTTAACAAAACCTTGGTTTTGTTGCAATCTCCCCATACGTGTTCTAAAAAGGCCTGAAATAATGCAGGCCAGCCCTACCACCTCTCCATTGGCAGAGCCAGTGCTGTGCCAGGGCTGGCCCGAGCACCCCTCTGGGTTCAGGTAGTGCCTCCCCCTGCAGTGCTTTGATGTGCACTTTTCAAAGCATTTAAACCAAGGCTGAAAACTTATATTTGACAGTGTTTCTGTCTGTTTGATTGAACTTCTCAAGGCTCTCCATTTCTCTTCAGATGTAGAGAGCCTGTGAGCAAAAAGCCAAGCTTTTTCCACAGCTTATGGTCTTGTAAAAACAGCTCCAAGTACACACATTCTGCTCCTCACTCCAGTCAGGCTCCACATGCCAAGTCAAGTATTTATTTTCATTACTTTTGAGACCACCAAAATTAATGTATCTTTCAGACAGGAAGAATTTTATTTATTATGGTGGATTTGAATCCAAGAGATGAAAGAAGAGCACCGTGCATCTCGAAAGCAACTGAGCCTGGGAGTGGGAGGAGATGGCCCAACCTGAGTTCCCCTCCCTCCCTGGCAGCAGCCCCCTCCAGCCCTGATGTCTTTCCATACAGATGGACCACAGCTCTATGAAACCCTCCAAAACAACACCGTAAATCCTGCCACAGTTACAGTAGCAAGGGCAGGTGTCAATGCTTTAATGAATTCCCCATTTTTCTGAGTCGCCAGTATAGCTCCCAGTTGATGGCACAGGTTGGGTGGAGTGTGAGGCTTCTGGAGGGAATCTGCTCATCCCTAGGGGCCATCATCCAGAGAGAAAACAGATTAATTTTTCCCTTTTTCATGCTCTGATCCCTGAGCTCCTGCTACTCATTGAGTAACCTCACCTGTATTATGCAGGTGTTGTCTACTATTTTTTGCTGTTTGTCACAGTATTGATGTTTTTCTCTCCTTCTGAAATCCACCCCAAAACTGCAGCACTGGAACCGCTTGGTGTAAAAGAGCTGGAAGCTGTGTCCTTGAGCCAGCACTGTTCTCTGCAGTACATCTTCATCAGGAAGTCCAGACTCAGCAGGGTTTTGCCTCTGTTTTCCTATGGATCCCATCATGAGCTTCTTTGAAAGTGGAGAAATTAAATCCTAGCTTGTTAAAGGAAAAAAAAGCTACTTCTGTTCCTTTCCTATGTGTTTCACCAAAACATTGCCGAAGTAATTTTGCCCATTAGGAAGAAAGTGGATTACAACTCTGTAACAACTTTAGAAAAAATCACTTCACTTCTAGACCAGAGCCAGTCACAAGATAGATTGGGCTGGCCATTGACACTAGTAATTTTTAGGCAAAAATATCCTACTGAGAAATCTCTTTAATGCCACTGCACTCAAGGCTCTTCCACACAGGGAGGCACCTGGGTTGTGTCAGAGATGAGAGGAAACTGTGGTGGGGCTGAGAGGAGGACAAAATCCATGAGAAATTAGGCTGGGAACAACATCTCGTACAACAACTTGCTGCTTCTTCCATGACACTCACTGAAGCTTCAGACAAGCCTTAAATGTGTTAACAAGGCACCTGGCCCCAGATGTCCTGCTTGAAATAATACCAGCTTGGAAGTCCTTGAGACAGAGCATCAGATCCCTCCCAGGCTGTATTTGACACAATTTCTCATTGCAAAACCTTCAGTGGAACTGTGATGTTTAGTTGCTTTCATCATCTCTGATAACACCTCAAGCCTTGTCCCAGTTCTTTAAGAGAGTAAAGAAAAAAAGCAGTGTCTTGGACACCCAATAAAGGAGAATTTGTAGTATCCACAGTTAGTTTGAATTCAACTTAATTACTCTGAGATCTCTGGAGGATAAAGAATATGGAATAAAATATTTCTATCACCTCAGCCTTTCTCAAAACATTCACAACCTGTTAAACACTAGGGTCACTAACTTTAAAATTATCTCACAATTCGATCTCATTATATTTTAATTGCAAATGATATATTGCAGGGCTCATGGAGAGTGAGAAGCTGGGACCAGGCAACACTAAACCCCTGCTTTTTTTCAATTCTCCAGCCAGATGTACTTCAGGCAGGTGCAACACAAACTCCCAAATACCCTGCTTAGTGTAAGGAGAGCCTGACCTAGAGGGACTGATGTGAATGGGCTTTTCAGCTCATGTGCTTATTCAGTCCTGGCTGGGGAAAGGCTGCCAGCCCCAGCATGTGGTGCCAGAAGTGTGGTGTTTTTTTTAATGCAAAGTTGCAAAACCAAAAACTCCTTTTTACTAGTGACCTTTTTACCAGTAATTGTCAGGGTACTTAAAAAAAAAAAAAACAAAATGAAAAAGAAAAAAAAAAAAAAAAAACAAGAAGAAGCTACTTTGGTCAGAGCTGAATTGACATCCCAGAGATGCTGTCCCAGCAGCTGCTCCTGCACCCCACTGCTGCTTTCCCAGTGTTTGCATCCAAACCCAACTGGGTCCTGCCTAGATGAGTCAGACAGCTTTCTGGGTTGTTGTTTGACTTTTTTCTTGCAAAGCAGCTTTTGATTGTGAAATAAATCACCAAAAAATAGCTGGACTGTTGGAAAGAGGGAGCAGAGTTCTGGTGGGGATGCAGTCAATGCAATCCCTTATCCCAAGGAGGGCCCAGGGCTGTCTCTGCACCAAATGCTGTGTAAAGGTGGCTGCTTTCCTCCCTTGCCTTCACTGTCTCTTTCTCTCTAAGAACACACACGCCTATTTTGCCCAATTTCTAAAGTTTTTTACACATGGCTAGTCAATAGCTACAGCTGGACTCACTGTCCCTATGAGAGTTCAACCAGGTTTTGAACTCCTTTGCCCAGCTTTTACTTCTGATTCATTCCCCGATTCCATTAGAATTGGTAACATGTAAGAGGTGTGTGTGCGAGCAGAGCCTGGCCTACTTTTTCCACCTCTTCTGCCGAGCATTCTACAAAGGGACTGAGCCAAGGCTTAGCTGGGGGCAGTGAGACTCAGCCTGGTGACCTTTCAAGCCCATCCAGTTCCACACTCTCCACACACTTTCATGGAGAATCCCAATTTCAAATGAAAAAAGGAGACCAGTCTATGTTGACAAGTTCCAATAAATTAAAACAACTCAATGTTCTTGGCCTGCTTTATTTATAATTTTTGCCATGTTGCAGTTTTATTGAATTCTAAGGGTTGGAAGGGATCTTAAATATCACCTTGTTCCACCCCTGCCATGGCAGGGACACCTTCCACCATCCCAGGCTGCTCCAAGCTCTGTCCAGCCTGGCCTTGGACACTGCCAGGGATCCAGGGGCAGCCACAGCTTCTCTGGGCACCCTGTGCCAGGGCTGCCCACCCTCCCAGGGAGCAATTCCTTCCCAATATCCCACCTATCCCTGCCCTCGTTCAGCTTAAAGCCATTTCTCCTTATCCTGTCCCTCCATCCCTTGTCCCAAGTCCCTCTCTAGCTCTCCTGGAGCCCCTTTAGCCACTGGAATGGCCTCTAAGGTCTCCCTAGAGCCTTCTCTTCTCCAAACTGAACACCCCAAACTCCCTCAGCCTGGCTTCTTCCCACCACTGTCCAAGAGCCCAGATTGTCACACTGGGTATCTGTTGTCACTTTTACAGACAGAAAATAGAGAAATTTCCAGCTTAAATGAGAAAGAACCAGAATTTACAATAAAGCACTTGATGACTAATGGCTTGGGGATTGTGCTCAGTCACATTCATGTGGTGAAGGAATCTCCTTTCTACAAAGGAATTTTGTTTTTGCTTGGTCCATTTGTTATTTTTAGCCATTGTCTCCCAAATTTTTCCTGTGGTTCAGAAGTCCTAAGGTGATTTCCTCTCCCATTCCAAAGTCACATCTTCCCTGGGTCCAGCAACCACTGCAGGATATCTCGGTTGTAAGCTCAGGGTGGAAGAACTTTCCTTTGGTTTTCCTTCTGTCAGCACACCCCAATTTTCTCTTTCTTTTTTTTTTTTTTTTTTTTTTTTTTTTGTTTTTCACTTCCCAATATTTATAATTATCTCCAGAAAGTCCTCTTGGCCTCCCACTTGCCCAGGCTGGTTTATAGCAGTGCTAAATGCTCAAAACCATCTCTCTGGATTGGCCAGTAGCAGCCCCTGCCTGGCCAAGCCCAGCAGGACAGTGTTTCCTGGAGCACGAAATCTCCCACCAGAGCAGCTGCTGAGGGAGCACTGGGCTGAATGGGAGGTGCTGGGGGGGCAGGACTGCCTCTGAAGGGGCAGGACCAGCCCTGCATGCACACCCACCTCTTGCCTGCTTTCCTCTCCACACCCATCACATGGTACTACATCTTCATGCACTTGCTCTCCAAAGCTCTTTGCTTTTGGAAACATAATTTCAGCAGTAAACAGTTTTTGGGGTTATTTACAGCTCAATTTACTGAGCATCCTGCCGGAACACCAAGGGAATGCTGTGGTGTGTTGTCTGTTGAGTGTGGTCAACAGCACAGGAGTCTTCCCAGAGTTTTTAATGCATTTTGGACCCCACTCCTTCCTCCTCTCCCCAAAGATCTCACCAGCACCAGTGCAAGCCTTACACTGGGAACACTGCAGCTAGAAAATTACAGGAACCCAGAAAGGCAATGAAAGAAAATGAAAATGGGTCTAGAATCACAGAATTCTAGGGGCAACCTGTAATTTTCATAATTTTCAGGGGTTTGTTGTTGTTGTTGTTGTTTTAATTATCCCAAAGGATCTGTACTTGAGATCTGCCAGCAGCCTGGGTAGATGGGCAGTGTGGCAGGGGAAAATGTTCTGTGCCACCACTGCTGAGGTCAGAGGGAGATGCCAACAGGGCAGGCTCCACACCCCACACCAGCTGCTACTTTTTCTTGGACTGGATTTTGAATTTCACTTCTATTACTTTTCAGCCTGACATTTTTCAAGCAAGCTCCCCAAAATCACTGAATCTGAGGCTTAATTTGTTAATGTTCAATTGTGGAGCTCCTTAACCGAAAGCATCTAGGACAGTGCAGAGGGCTCTACCTTAACGAAATAGCAGTTATGTCACAGTGAAGATGGAGGTGGCCTTCCAGGGAAGAGCTCTAAAGATTCATTCTCCAAAGCTGCAGCAGTGTTATGGTGGTTTGGGGCTCCTCAAGGAGTTTGGAGTTCCTCCAAAGACCCCGCAGTGACCCCAGGAAAGGGACTGTTGTCCCATTGAGACACAAGGCACAGAGCTGCCCCTCCAAAGCACCAGCGAGGTGTCTCAGGCCTCAGATCTGGTTGAACAGGCGTTCTCTAGATGTTGTGAAAGGCCCCACAAATCACATGCCAGAGAGGTATGGCTGGACTGGGTGAGTTTGCAAGGAAAAGTCCTTGGGGCAGGATGCAAGGCCAGTGCTGGCTGCAGAGCAGTGGGACAGCCCTGTGCCAGTCCCTGCTCCACATGCCAGGCACAGCTCGGGCTCAGCAGGGGCAGACACTGGGTGCTGGCACAGCAGCTGAGCACCAGCGACAGCAGCCAAATGTGTGAGCTCTTCAGGCACCCAGGAGCTGCAGCTGCCTGGGCTCTGCTGGCCCTGCTGGCTCTGCTGTCCCTGGAGGGGACGCGGTGACATTGCCCGGGGCAGTGCAGGGTGAGCTTGGGTTCCCTCCAAACCCATATGGCTCCTTAGTTCAGCCGTGGCTGTGCCCAGCTCTGCCTGGGCTATGGCACAACACACCCTGGCACCAGGAAACCTAGCACCCCTGCTCGTACAGCCCGGCCCGGCCCGGCCCAGCCCGACCCGGCTCTCGTACAGCCCAGCCCGGCCCGGCTCTCGTACAGCCCAGCCCGGCTCTCGTACAGGCCAGCCCGGCCCGGCTCTCGTACAGGCCAGCCCGGCTCTCGTACAGCCCAGCCCAGCCCGGCCCTCGTACAGCCCAGCCCGGCTCTCGT
>VXAX01002192.1:130725-155409 GCA_013399835.1 Leptocoma aspasia
TGTTTAACCCTGCTCTGGACTGAACACCCAGAAGAGGACTGGGAGCTCACACACCTGTGGCCCACGGGGCCAGGCCCGGGCCACAGCATTTCCAGTGCCAGAGGAACTGATACCAGCCTGGGAGACTGGTGAGCCAAGCTACAGCTCACCAAGGGGACTTTCTGAGTTTGTCATCTCTTTTGGAGTGGCAAGAGGTTTTATTTAACACTGTTCATTTTTTTTGTGCTGGTGACTGCTTTTGCCTGTTAAATAAACGGTTTTTTCCACTTTTCTCTGAGGAAATTATTTTTTCCTGAATCAGTTGGGGGAGGGGCTGCTTGAATTTGCTTTCTAGAGGATTTTCTCCCAAAATTTGCCCTAAACCAGGACATAAGGCCTGACAGCTTTCAGGACATGCTGTCTTTACAGAGACTGGATTCATTCTAGAAGCTCATTCATTTGCACAGGGTTTTAGTGAACCAACCAGACCTCCTCCTTCTCTCTGGGAAGACTCATTAGCTGCAGACAACTCAGTGTGAATGGGAGGTGTGTGTGAGGTACGGGTAATTACACCAGCACCTCTAAAATAAATCACCAACCTACTGTTGATATGACAGCAAACCTGCAACGAATCCTCATCTTGGGTTGGGAGAGGGTCTTCAGCAACACTCTATAAACTACAAAGAAAAGAAAAGGAAATTGACTTTAAAAGCAACATTTTAATAATACTGAGGTGTTGACAAAATCCTCAGAGAGTAAAGGAGCTCCATCACACAAGATGGACTCACTGCTTGGGAAGTGGCTCCTGGCATCTGCTTGGAGCTTTACTGGGGACAGGAATTCACTGGCTGAGGGACTGCTGCTGTCTCTTGTGCCTAGAGGAGATGCTGGGGTGGCAAACAGGCTGCAGGGGTGTATAAACTGGTACTGGTTGTGGCACTGACTGTCCAAGTGCTCTGATCCCTTAAATGTCCATGGTCCAGTAAATAATATCAGCAATATTCCACACTTGCACATCCTCTGTAACACCACAGGTGCCTCTGCTCCCCTCTCTGCAGCTGTGACCACCACCAGGAACAGCACAGGACACCTTCCAGTCCCTCTCCCCACCTGGGCAACAGCCACACCTCCAAGACTCACTTTGTTTTAAGTTATAGGGATAAAAGAACTGCACTTACACATATTTTGGTCATGTTCTGCTATTTCAACCTACCAAAAGGGAAATGAAAACCCTCTAAGTAACTGAGTTTTACAGACCTTCCTGTCCTGAACTTGTGCTGCTGTCCTGGGTCACCTGCAGAGCAAGGTCCTGGCTGAGACTGCAGGAGAGAGACAGCAGAGTCCAGCACTGCTGCCATGCTCTGCTCCTCCCTCTCGTCTCCCTCTCAGCTTTCCTTTCCTTAAACACTTTGAAGCTTCTTTTGCATCGTGGTTGGTTTTCAGATGTGCCATAAAAATGCACGTGCTGGGAATGCGGTGGTTAAGACATGGGAATGCAAACATTGTGGAAATAACTTGGCTTTTGTTTTTCTTTTCCTTCCCCTTTTTTCCTTTCTATAAACCAACTTTTCCACTTCTTCAGTATGTTGGCACTTAGAGCTTGCTTGGCCTGTTAATAGAAACAGGGACTGAAGGGGGTCAGAGAAATGATCTGTTTAGAGAAGTGAGCAGAGGCTGTTGTGAGCTCTCAGCCAGGACTCCAGCAGGTAATTCCATGTGCAAGGACTTGCACATCCAAGCATTCAGCTGTTGGGAGCTCCGTGGCTGTGACTCATGACCCAGCTGGCACTGCCTTCACACCCTGTGTCCTTTATGGACATTTTTGGGGAAAAGTGACAGATGCTGGTGAGTGCAGCTATCCATGGACACTGAATCATGAATTCACAGAATGGTTTGGGTTGGAAGGGATCCTAAAGCTCATCCTATTCCACTTCCTGGCATGGGCAGGCACACCTCCCACTATCCCAGGCTGCTCCAAGCCCCATCCAGCCTGGCCTTGGACACTTCCAGGGATCCAGGGGCAGCCACAGCTTCTCTGGGCACCCTGTGCCAGGGCCTTACCGCACTCACAGGAGAGAATTGCTTCCCAATATCCCATCTAATTCTGCCCTCTGTCACTTAAAGGCATTCCCTGTGTCCTGTCCTTCCATCCCTTGTCCTAAGTCCCTCTCCAGCTCTCCTGGAGCCCCTTTAGACACTGGAAGAGGCTCTGAGGTCTCCCCAGAGTCCTCCCTTCTCCAGGATGAGCAGCCCCAATTCTCCCACTCTGGCTCCAGAGCAGAGGGCTCCAGTTGCTCTTCAGTTTCTCACTCTTCATCAATGTCTCAGGGACATCTTTATGCTGTTCCTGCAGTGCTTTGGACACTGACGGCTGTTCCAAAACTTCTCAAAAGCAGAATAACACCAGGGCGATTTGAGCTCCTTCTCTCTGGCCTGTTGCAAAGTGCCTGGGGAGGTGCTGTTGTAGGCAGATCATAATTAATAATTAGCATTATTTATAGTGGGGCCTGCAGAACCGAATTGAAAGTGTCATCAGATTTTACATCCAAAATATTGTCTCAGTCAGTCCTTTCTAATTCCCAGGCATTGCTGTGGGAAGATACAATTGCACATGTGAATACTTTCCCATGCCTCCTCTCCATGTGCCTATTTCCACGTGTAAAGTATCTGGGAATGCTCATAGGGCCTCATTGGAAATGCAGTGTGTGTGTGTAAATTCTTGCTTGTCTACATCTGTGTATCTAATTGCATGTGAAAATCACTACTTGAGTTGCATCAATGAAATACAACTTTTTGAAAATACAGCTTGCATGTGTTTCTCATTCATTTTAGTGAGGCACAAGATGATCCAGTTGAAAAACAGTAGCTAAGACCAGATGTTCTTCTGCTCCTACAGCGTGAGAGAAGCAGCTCAGCCTTAAGAAACTCAAAGCTGCTCAGCTTATGATACTGCAAGTATCATGGGAGAGAAAGATCATCTCCTCCAGTGGCCTCCCTTCCCGAGGACCCACTGCCAAGGGAAAACGGCAGGAGTTCACCTTTGCTGCCAGGAATTTAGAATCAAGCACCAAGACTTCTTCAAGTGCTGATGAGCAATGGCTGGACATGTGCTCTGGTCATTTAGTGAGTTTGAAGGCAACCAGGGGACATTCCTGGGGACACTGCTGGCCAGTTAAGGCTGGACATATGGCAAAGTTTAATAAAATATATGATGGGAAGGGTAACTTACACAGCTTTGCCAAAATGTCATTTTAAAACTATGTGCCTAATTTCTAAACAATTGAGTTTTAAAGATTTAGTCACTCCTTGAATTTTTCCACAGCTCTGCTGCTACTGTGGTCATATTTCCAAATTCAATGTACCTCTTACTCCTCCACTTAAAACATTCACTTTTCATTTAGACCTGCAGGAAAAACAAAATCTGAATTACTTTCAAATTATTGGCCAAGCTCAAAGAGACATCCCAGTCCCTTATGGGGTGCAGATAAAAGAGCTCAGAGCCCCTGCTCTGCCCGGAAAAATGTTCACTTTCTGTGAAATGCATTAAGAAATCAAATGAAGCGCTTATTAAACTTTTAGATGCAAGAATCTGCAAATTGGACAATGATGCGTGTTTATGTCAGATGCTTGAGATGAGATGGAGCCTGTCATAAACTGCAGCTGGATGCATAAATGAGGGTCCCTGTGCCCTTCCCCAGCTGCAGAGTGTTGAAGTAGGAGCTGGGGCTGAAAGCACGCTTTGTGAGGATCAGCTCCAAACCCTTCTCTTTATTTACCAGCTTGTTGAAACTGACAAAGAATTTGATATCTTGGAGCCTCCAATATGGCTTGGAGCCATATTTGTCAGTGATTCTACCTGCTTTGCCATTTATTTTTCAATGCCCTGACCTGCACACGTCTTCCTGTCCTGTTGACAAAGAACCTCAAGTAAAAGAATCTGCTCCACAGTCTCTTCCCTTCCACCTCTTTCAAAACCCTCAAATAAACCATTCTGGGTGCTCTCTTCCAGGACACGTGAACCTAATCCTTCTCTTTTCAAAGCAGCATTGGATATCCATGGCTATTCCGAAGGATTAGTTATCCTTCTGATGAGAGGTGTTTGAGTTGGCAGAGGTGCTCCCTGCCCACTGCAGGTGTTGGAAGTGCAGCAGCACCCGAGGAAGTGAGGACTGTTAAAGAGTTCTTTTGCCCATCAGCTCTGAGGTCACCTCTACAGACAATCCCAGACTTTACTGCTGCTGCTGATAAACCCATAAGCAGCTGGGGCTTGCAGAGCCCACTCAGTTCCAGCAGCTACAGAAATTTTTTCACTTCTCACTGCTAAACTTACTGCATTTGATCTATAAATGGAGGCAGGGCAGGATCTCAGTTTATAAATGCAAATATGTGAATGGGACTGCTGCAAGTAAGGGTGGGTGTGACTCCAGGTTTACACTCAAAGATGCAGCAGAGATCTGCCAAATTCCCTGGGAGCTCAGTGAGAAAAGCAGTTTGTTCTTTTGCCTTGTTTAGACAAATACAAAACATGCACAACTAAATGGTAGTAAAAAGAAATATCTATTTGTTTTGCTTCCTAAATGACCATATTAAATCATAAGTAAAGATTTGTGTTCATGTGTTCATTTGTGTTCAAGGTTTGTCCTCAAAGTAAGCTGCATGGGTACCAGACTAAGAGAGTAAGAGAGGTAAGGTAAGAGAGACCACTTACCCTGGAATATGCTGCTTAAGATACTGCCTGCTTTATTCTTCCTTTCTCCTGGCAAGGTCATACCCAGCTTACTGATGAATTCTTTTCTAATTACAACTTAAACAGGGGATTTGAAATATTTGGAAACCGTACCTGTACATTTGGGCATATATTTTTGCTCCTGTGTTGACTTCTACCTCATGTACCAGCAGTGAGACTTTCAAGGAGTAAGATATTAAAATTTTTGATTAGATCAGCAGGGATCTCAAACCCTAAAACATCAGAGGTCAGGCTGCTGCATTGACACCAAACTCCTTCATCTGTAGGGTCACTGAGGCTCCTCTCAGCCAGCTGGGCCCTGCAAGATCGTTGGAACTCCCAGGGGCTCCTTGGAGCTGACTGCTGTCTTCCTCACCTGGAGCACTCCAGTGTTCCCATGTTTTGCCATGCATTTCTTTTCCTAGCTTTATGTGGCAGTTCAGATGATCTAAAATCATCTTTAAATGTCCTGGGACATTTTCCATTTGCTGTGGGCGACTCAGCAATCCCACAATGATGAGAAAAAAGTGCCTTGAAAGTCCATTTTCTCCAGCTGCCCACTTGGGTGACTCTATCTCTCTGCTGCTTCCAGTGATGGAATGAAATCCTGACCATGCCACATACCTCGAAGCACTGAATTAATTCCTTTCAGAGCAATTTCCTAAGACTCAGCAGTCTTCAACCAAGTAGGCTCTGGCAGAATGGTGGTCAGAATCTCCCTCCACTCATTCAGAACATGTTATTGCTGGTGTGGGAAGCAGATCCAGCCGACCAGTACTGCCTGCTTCCAAAGAAAACACTCGCTTTACTGTATCTGGTGTTTTGGAATGTATGAAAATAAATTATTTATTATCATTACTTTTGGGCTGAACCTGTTTATATGGGCTTGCATCTGTCTGATCTGAAGACTGAGTCACTGACTGACAGACACCCTCTTGGCTGGTCCCGTTACTTACATTATGTCCATACTGTTCCAACAGCTTAAATAAAAATAGCAAGCTTGAAACTTCTCCTCTGTTGGCATTTCTTCATAGAGACAGGGTGTTTCTTAAAGAAACATCAAATCACTCCTAAAAAGGTCAGATGTGCAGGGTGAAATGGCAGAATTAATGGTGACTCTCCCTGGCTGCAGCTTCCAGCCCAGCTTTAGCCCCCTCAGCTGCTGTGCTGGATGCCAAGATAATGGCTAAGGAGGTTTGGACATTCAGAGCTTCCCACAAATATCAGTCAATGACAACTAAAAACCTGCTCCAGTCCAAAACCTGCTCCAGTCCAAAACCTGCAGCCCTTCTGCCCCTGCCAGCCACTTCCACATCTGGCAGCTGGGGCAAACTCAGGAGTAGTATTTCCACTGAAACCAAGTTAATTCTTTTTCGTCCTTTTCACTTTGTGCCACCTCAGAGCAGTGAAGACTGAAGTGAGAGCTGCAGAGGAGCCCCTTGGAGAGGGGTGGGACTGCAGCAGAACTCTCCCATCCCTGTGGCAAGGAGATTATATCATACAGAACTGGGGAAATGTGACTCAGTAGAAATACAATTTCTCCACTCTCCCAACCGGGAAGGTGCAAATGTCTCAGGACATTACAGGTCCTTACCTGGCCTGTCCTTTGGATGACTCCTTTGCAGTGTATTGAGACCACAAAGAACTGGTCACACAAATTTATGCTGCAATACCCACCAGAGTGTCTGTCTGCCAGGCACCAAGACAAAACCAAACCACAGTCATGCCTTACTACTGCTGGTTTGAATCCTTCAGCATTTTTCATTCTAAATGCTCTGCCCAAATTAGGAGCCCAAATATATCAGGTGGTCTGTGGTGAACACTGTGACTGGCCTTATGTCCCAGAACTCTTAATTCAGTGAGTAGAGCCACTGCTGGGCTGAATGTACAGGTGATCAGCCAGAGGCTTTCCACCTAATACTCATCTTTATGTATCTGAAACAAGTGTCTGCTCACCATTTCTCCCTACACTCACAGGTTGTTTTTAAAGGAGAAGAAGCAATTCAATGGAGTCTCGAATTCTGCAGCCAAGGAGAAGGTGCAAAGATGAAGAGGATCACACACCTTGGAGCTACAGCCAATATCTAAGTGAGTACAATATTCTCCACTTGCTGTGCATATGCAAGCATGGAAGACCATGAGTAGGATGTGTGTTTGTGGTGGAGGAGGAATGCAAGCAATGCTCCGTGTGGATAGAATACGCCTGGTGCTGAAAGCTGTGGGATGGAAGAATGAATGCAGTTGTATCGGAAGAAGGAGGAATGCTTACAGTATTTTGTGTCCTCAAATGTGGATTAGCTTGGAAAGGGATGCAAGGTGGCAAAGACATATCCTGAACACCTGTTTCTACATCTGTACGTTTTTTAACTCATTTTGGAGACAGTGTGCCTTGCTTCTCACTCTCTGTCTTTATTCTGCACTAAGGTCCTTTCCATTTAATACAAAAAGAGTTCCTCCTTTCATGGAAGGCATCTGTCTGTCCAAGAGTGCAGTGGTGTCCATGTGCATGTGTGAGGGCTGTGGAGACTGGGCACACATCTGCCTATGGAAGCACAGGAGAACTGGAGCAGCAGAATTCACCCACCCTGGAACCAAATTTCCTCCTGCTGTTGCTGCTCTGAGTGTGCTCCGTGTCCTCTGACTTCCTTGGTGTTGGTTGGCTGCTGCTTTCATGGGATCACACTGAACCCCAGACTGGATCAGGCTGAAGGGCCCACAGGGGCTCACCTGGTGCCACCTCCCTGCTCCAGCAGGGCCATCCCAGAGCTCAGGGCACAGCAGTGTGTGCACACAGCTCTGCAATATCCCCAGGGAGGGACACTCCACAGCCTCCCTGCCCCATCTGCTCAGGGCTGGGCACTGCCCAGGGCAGGAGTTCTGCCTCCTGTGCTGGGGCAGTTCCTGGGCTCAGCCCCTGCCCGTGGCTCTGGTGCCATTGCTGGGCCCGGAGCAGAGCCTGGGCCTGCTCTGCCCTCCCTGCACACAGGGACACACAGGGACACACTGGGACAGACTGGGACACATAGGGACACATGGGGGGACACCCAGGGACACCCAGGGCTGAGGCCCCTCTCAGCTGGGGCTCCTCTCCAGGCTGAGCAGCCCCAGCTCCCTCAGCCTTTCCTGGGCACGGAGATGCTCCAGGCCCTTGCTCAGCTCCAGGAGCTCCTGTCCCTGCTGTGCTGAGGAGCCAGAGCTGGACACAGCACCCCAGAGGTGTCTCCGGGGCTGAGGTCTCTGACCTGCTGGAAATGGTCTTCCTGATGCCCCTGGGATCTCACTGGCTTTCCTTCCACAATTCAACCTGCTACTGAAGTTAGTGGGAATTTGGCCAAGTCGAGGTATTCAGGATGGACTCTTTAGGGGGGCGAAATTCTGGCAGCCACATTCCCAACATCCCTCACAAATAAGGGATGTAATAAGTTTGCATACAATGCTATTTTTATTTCTGTCAGCAAAAGAAATGTAATTGATTTATCAAGAAGCCAGGGCTAAAAGTCTCTCCAGAGGCAATGGAAATATAAGCACTTTCACTGACCTCTGAAAATACATGATTTATGGGAATACCCACTTATTTACCTAAATTCCCACAAACTGGCCTGAAAAGATTAGCCCTTGATCTGTGGTGGCAAGGGACTCCACAGAGGTAAAGTCACTGAAGGAGAAAGAAGCAACAACAGAATCAAAAGTATTATTGAAAACCAGAAATGCATTGAAGGCATAGAAAGTAGTTTTTCCTAAGCACTGTAACAGAATCTGGCTTGGCAGTGCTGTAGGGCTGTGGATGGACACAGACTTGACTTCAAGTGAGTTTGGTTTGGCTGTTGGTAATTAAGGACTTGAAAGGAAATTTGGAAACACAGTAATAATAATTTCAGCTCGGAAATGCAACAACTCCCCAGACCTATAGCCACATTCCTGCTGTCTGTTCCCAGGGAACCTCCACACATGCCCCTCCACGGAGTGCTGGGCTGGATGAAGTCAAACTGCACTTTGGAAAGTAATTTTTTACAGGATGGCTCCCACCCCTCAACGCTGTGCTGAGTATCTGGTTGCCAACTCTTCCTAATGGATTGCAGAAACATTTAGGCTTTAAAACAAATTCTGTATGAAAAGCTCTACATTCTCTCATGCTATTTCCAGCAAAATGACAGACAAACTCTCAAGATGTCCAATTGAATAATTTAATGCATTAGACTGGACACTCCGTAGAGCCTCTCTCCTGGAAAGATGAAGAGTTTTGTTCATTAAGATTTGGACCTGAGATTCAGAGGGTGGAAATGAGACGCACACACCTGCTTATCAGCCCCCACAGCAAATGCTAGTTCTTAAAAGTTCCTTCAAAAAAGACTCAATGAAATGAACATTCCTCCTTGCAGTCCCAGCACAGCCAGCTCCCCTGAATTCAGTCAAGAAATATGAAGAAAATGAGCCATTTCAGACGTCAGATCCAAAATACATGCTACTCTATGTGCAAAAAAAGCATTGAGAAAATAATATGGGCCACCACCCATTTTGATGTGCAGTTTGACCTGATCTGGGATCTTGTGTGATCTGGGAAGGGAGGAAATGTAAAGTGAAAGCCCAGCAATCATCAAAAGGAGATCAGAACAGAATCTGTAAATACATTTGTCTAAAGAGTAAAAAGTTGGTCAGACCATGCCCCATGGTGGCTCTGAACAGGACTGATGCTCTGTCATGCCCCAGAGTCTCATCTGAAGCCACTCTTTAATCTCCTTATGGTATTTTAAGTAAAGAAGCTGTAGAGTCCATCAGGATCAGGCCATGAGAGCCCAAAGCCAGATTTGGATCTGGACTCTGTGGGTTTGGCTTGTTCCTAGGCAGAAGTGAAAATGTGCTTGGTGGTCTGATCCAAGACTCTAGCAGACAGGTGAGCTGACTTTGTGCAAAACCGCTGCACGATGGGCACCTTTCACTTAGAAAGGCCTGAGCTGCATAAGCCACCAATGAATGACACTGTCAAGGGCTGAGGGAGATTTGGAAAGGAGTTGGCTCTGTTCAAGGTGGAGGTTCTCTCATTTTCATGAACCCAAACCCACACTGGAATTGGAGAGTAAAAGAATAAAGTACCTACCCAGCCCCTGACAGCAAGGAGAATGCCGTTCATCTTAAAACAAACAAAAAAACCCCTCTTAATGTGATACTATTACAATAACTAATTATTTCAATGAATAAACAACACCAAGAAGTATCCTGGAGTCAGAAGCATGAACTTCTAGCTGGTAGGTCAGTGGTAACATATCTTGTTTGGACAAGCCTGACAAAGATCTGCTGAGCAATATCCACTGGGGCCAGCAGTGCTTGGCTGCCTGCGCTGTGGTGGAGAGATGGATGTGGATCACAGGGTCACTGCTCCTCCACTCGTACCAGCCACGCAAAATGAAACATGGCCAAACCTTCTTCAGCTGATGGCAAGAGGGAAATGCTGAAAAGGCCTAAAAATGGCTGTTCTGGATGAATTAGGAGGTGGTTGCAGTAACAATGATCTGGATCCGCATGTCCAGCGTTGCAGCCAGCACAACCCTGGTCCAGCCACTCCTTCCTCTCCAATGGCCTCCGTGCTGTGTTTTCATATGAGCTGCAGAAAGTTACAGGAGTGTGTCCAGCCACAGCTGTGTCAGGGGATGTCTGCACCACAGACTGAAGAGGAACCTGGATCAGCTGTGAGTGACTTCATCAGGGCACCTCTGGCCTAAGAACCTGCTTTGCATAGCCAGCTTCTAACCTTATTTTTAACGCTGATAAGAGCATTATCATTGTGACAGACCTGAGGTGTCTGAGGCCAGGGAGCTGCTGATTTAAACACAAAACACACCTGCCCCCAGAACCTGGGAAGTCCACAGCAAAGTGGATGTGGAGAGACAGAGCACACAGAGATCAACTGGAGATTTGCACTACCTTAGGAAATTCTTGCTGTTATCAAATCAAATTATTAGCAGAATCTGAAGGAAAAAAAGGAGAACAGAAAATTACATAATTTTTTTCTATTTTGAAGGAGAGTTTTGCCTGGCTGTCATCCTGAAAAAGGGAATAAAACTGGATGCACCTGGTACATTCTAATATTTATTAGCTAGGCTATGGAAAGGAGTTTACTTGTGCACAGAAATCCAGCCATGTTTTTGGGGCGCAAGTCCTATTTCAGTCATTTCACAACCCAGGCCTACAGTGAATGAGGTTTTGGCAGTAAAACAGATATCTATGATGTCACCCAGAGAACATTAATCCATTTGCAGACAAAGGTTAGATTACCAGGTCAGCATCAGATTTCTGAGACAAGACCATTTTCTAGGCTGCAAACCCACTGACAACAAAGTTGTGTGAAGCAACACATTATATTGGCCCTGCCCAATGTCTGAGCAGGGACAAGAGAAGAGCAGTCCAGCCTTTACAAGATCCACTTTGAACTGGGAAATGTAGATTCACTCAAAGCCAGTAGATATATTTTAAACCAGTTAAGAACATCCTTCCCTCAGTCATGAGAAAGAACTCTTAAAAAAGTAGAGGAATTGAGAAAACGTAAGACCATAATCATCATGGTCCAGGACCAGGAGAAGGTGATGGCTGAGGTTGACTTCCAGTTGTAACTGAAGAAGTAAAAGGATAGTGTGGCACAGCTCAGTGATTACAACCAATTAATGTAATTAACACTCTTTTCAGTTCCTAGATGTTGGTTTGGCACTATGGATGACCCAAGAGGGAAATCTTAGCATGTCATGGGGGTGGAATGCACTCAGAAGCTGAAGGAAGCTACAAAAAGGAGACTGATACATCTCCTTTCCTAGCAGTGGCTGATGGCTGTTTTCAGTCCTGCTCTTTCTCTACTGCATCTTAGAAAATAGTTTTAAGATTCATCAGAGCTTGGATATCCAGCATAAGTACCATTCCAGCAAGTAGCCATTTATTTTATAAGGGGATTTAAATATTGTAAAACTGGATAAAATGCAGGTGTTTCCATTACAGACAAGTGAATCTTGTGTAAGCTCCACAAAGACGTGACTTCCAGATTAAAAGGACTTCACACAGTTCGTTCTGCCCTGGTGGAGAGGTGGATTTTTGCATCAGCTTGGGCAGAATTTTCTTTTGTGTTGTGCAGTCCCGAATTCCATCCTCTGCTCTGTTTGCTCACCAGGGAAACACGTGCAATGAGACAGCTGGTGGCCATATTGACATCTGCACAATTTTGTTAAGTTGGAAATTTGGCTGGATAACTTCAACACCAGATTGCCCAAACACAAATGATTTTCATCTAATGTCTGGAGCCTCCATGTTTGCTGAGAAGGATGGACTCTAACCCCTGTAATAGCATCATACTGCTATTCAGATGACCCAGTCCAAGTTGCTGCCAAGGGATACAGGGATTAACCAAAGCAGGACCATAAATACATGTGAAAAATAGATCTTCACACTGGATTTTGGTTGCAAGGAATGAATTCCAAATACCTCTTGGAAAGCTTCCCCAATGATCAAACCCAAACCCTCCTGCCCATACAGGATCAGCCTCCTTAAGAAAAGACATTCTATGAAAAGCCTTACAACAAAGTTTAAAGACAATGAATGAACTTCACCTGTGCCAGTTCACTGACCCTCTGATTTACACCAGTAAAAATTAGCACATAGCCAAGGTAATACCGGTTAATTATTAAATATATAATCAGTGTAACCATGCCCTCTAGAGGACTAAGTTTACCTTCATAGAGACAAAACCAGCCCCTGGGGCTAAACACTCTTAAAATCAGGAAAAAGGCATTTTGGATATTTGCATTCCTTCCACATCTGAATCTAGACATGAATCATGATTTCCTCACTGGCACCATACCCAACATACCCAAGATGGCACTGATAAGTGAGTTTTACCTTTTGTAGCCACCTGGTGTCTCTGCCAAACAATTCATTCAGCTAATCCCCATCCAGATATCAGAGGTCTGATCCAAGGTCTTAATCTCAACCAAAAGGAAGGTCACTCACATACATTTGACTCAATGTGTTGAGTGTTAAATAAACAGTGTTCATGTTCTTACCTCTTGCTTTCCCCATATTCCTTTTCTTTTCTTTCTGCATTCACTGGCAATATCCCCAACTTTCTTTGGTCAATGTGGTTTACATTCCCAGATGGCTTGAGCTGCAAAAATGCAAGTGAGCTCCATGTGAGTGCAGTTTGTCTGTAGTTGTTGAGATGGCCCCAGTCAGATGGGGTGCTGGGGACAGGACCAGCGGTGTCCATGGGGACCTGGCTGCCCCACAGTCCTGAAGGAGCCAACAATGCTTGAGGAGGTATTTTTTGGCCTAAAACATCCATGTTTTGAGATCAGAACCCACTACTGTTAGTGTGTGAGCCACAAACAAGCAGCTGTGTGCCAGCTACTTTGGAAAACAAAATCCAGAAAGGAACAGGGGAAGGGTCAAAGATATAATGGGAAGCAACAGAAAGGAACTTCTTATCGGTCCAGTAGGCTTCTGGGCAGAACCAGCCCCTGGATGCAGGGCTGGAGTGTGGCTGTCATTCAGGCTGTTTAGGGAGAAGCACACACCAGGGAGCTCCTGCTCTTGCTCTCTGAGAATATTTTGACATCTTTTCCATGGCACCTTAGCTTAGTGTCCCAAGGCAGGCTGCTTCCCATGTGTTTAAGGGACAGAGGTAGTTGGAGTGCAGCTGCAATTTTGTAGTTACGTTGAGTAAACCCAAAATAGTTCAGACATGAGATTTTCAGAGGCTGTACCATCAGCTTTGCTCTTCTCATTGAGCCATTGGGTTGTAAGACACCAAATATGCTACAGCTGTCAGACATTGGTTTTCAAACACACTTTCAAACCCACTGGGGTTGTTTTCTTTTTCTTCCATTTTTAAATCCCACTTTACGGGATTCCTGTTCTTCCTGACTTCTCTCTCAGTACAAGAATATGTGTTTTTTCCCTTGGTTACTTTGACTCTGCTGACCTGGTTTCTTGCCTTCCTTTGGAAATGTTTAGGTGTCTTGGCGATGGAGAGGATGAATCAGTGAACATAGAGCAGGTCTGGGAAAGCCACAGCAGAAATGAGCGTGTGGGGAGCAGAGGATCGTGCAGCCTGTGGAAACAGCTCGCTGTTGGAGGGTTCTATCATTTTCCCTTCTCAAATTTTCATTAGCAGCCAGCATTGCTGCCCTAAGCAGATGCTGCCCTTTCCCTCCGTTCAGAAAGACCTTGTGCCCAGTTTAAAGGACAACACTCAGAACATTTCAGTGGCAGCTGAAGAGCACCCAGTACATCACAAACTTTCTGTGAATGGAAAACTCTGGGCCTGTTGGGAAGAAGGATGATTTGCTGGGAAGGTGCAGGTCTGGCCCTCAGAGAGGGCTGAACAGGGAGACACCCAGGTTTTAATTCCTTCTCAGAAACACCAAGAGCCTCATTTTGGGATCCTGCTCACTGCTTGGTCACAACCTACTGTGGGTACAGCCATTGGCTTCAGCAGCAACAAACACACCTGAGAAACAGGCAGAGGTTTGGAGATGGTTCATGAAGTGAGAAAACAGATACCTTGGTCAAGTGAATGATGTGATATAAAGGGTATTGAACATTTGGCACACAAATATTGAATAAATGCAGAACAATGTAAGACGAGCTAATGAATTCATTTTTCAATTAAAATAGAGGATGTGATCTTTAGACACTCTCCCCACGAAAAGTTGGTAATAATATTCTAATATATTTGTTATTCTTTTTTTAAAGCCTTTTCCAGAGAAGAAAGTGAATGAAATACAATTTAGGTGAAAAACATTCCTCAAAATTAAACATCCTGTGTCTGGGCCCTGGGACAGGGATGCACAGCATTTGAAGGATTTTGAGTCATTCCCTGATTTCAGCCAGATTAGTCGTATCTCAGCCTAAGCTCAGCCACAAGGACCACGTGCCATCGGACTTTTTATTTCCACAGAGAGGAGCTGGTTCATGCTCAGATTTCCAAAAGATCAATCCATTAAAGCAATCTCCCACACCAGTACCCTGAGCATTTGAAAAGTGCTGTATAAAAATGCAGGTAGACATATTGCAAACAAGGGGTTTTTTTCTCCTATAATCAATTGAATCTGAATCAAATGAATGGATGTGTTGAAACCAGGACTGAAAAACAAGAGTGTAAGAGTTACGTAAAGTGATAGTAGCTCTGCTAGAGTTGAGTAATATTCTAGACCTTTCTCTGAAAAGGGTAAATATTTTTAAAATTCTGAATGTTTGATACAGCTACAGTGACTGACATTCTGGTTTTACTGCATTACTAAATCACATTATAAATGAAATTTAAAGGTAGTTAACAAAATAATCATTATGTCAAATGGGTGAAATGTGGGTTCACCCTTTGAGAATGTCATTCTTTGGTCTTGTAGTGTCCCTTAAAGGCTAATCTAAAAGAAAATGAAATTAATTTCATGCTCACCACCTTTAAATTGCAGAAGTGAAAACCTTTCAGGACTTGCCAATTACTAAGGAAACTTCATAGCTGGATTATTCCCAAATTGCACACCCTTTATTTTAACCACTGAAGGCAAACACATGGTTTTGATGGGTCGTAAAAGAACAAGTTGCTTTTTCAGGATTGAAAGAAGCTGTAATTACTTCCCTTGTTTGGTGATTTCCTAATTTACTTAGGCTGTTATGGGTGATCCCATTCTGCTGAGGTAATTGGAGATGCTGGAGTGCAGTCCATGACCTGGGGGAATGACCAGTGGCTTTTCAGTCTGGGTGACTTGCACCTAATGAGTGGAGCTGTGCTTCCCAGGAAACCAGGACACCATAACTGCCCTAAGTGCTCAGTGCGTAGACTTTAAAGGCTTATGTTTCACAGCCCAAACAAATTATGCCTCTGATTTTCTGAAACCAAGCTAAGCCAGCTCCAGATACAGGGAAAATAAAGGTGTTTTCTTCAGGTAGGAATGGGAGAAACAGATCTCACCAGAGAGGTGAGCCTCAGATATTTCTGCAGGCAACCAAATGCTGCCATACCGACAAAAGGAGATGACCGACAGTTCTCAAATCAGCTCTTGTCTGTAACATGATATGTAATATAGCATGGTTTCAATGAGGGGGTGCATGGTTGCAATGAGTGGGTTACTCTAGTAAGAACTGAACTACCTAAGAGTTAGAAATAAAACCACTGAAGTTTTCAAAGGCCAGCACAGACCGGGTGAGGGCATCGCGCCTGAGCCGTCCTTGGAGGAGAGAAAGTTGTATGCAGTTGTCCTTTCAAGGGCACCCCCTCAACTGAGGGCTCTTCCTTCCCAGCAGGTGACACAGGCAGCCAGCCACCAGCTCAGCAGTGCTCCCTACAAAAGGTACTTTTGGCAGTGCCTTGGCTTAGCTGTAACTGCGGCTTGTTTTGGTTTTTGCACAGTTTTTCAGGTGTGTTATATTACCTTTCTGTTCAAAGGGACAAACTTGGACTTGTGTGCTGTCTGAAGCTGGGATATTGATACAAATCTGTGGTTCCTGATCCAGGGTATCCTGGATCTCAGGTGTTTTGGAACTCATGCTGTCTTGGTTTATTGTTACTTGGAGCTCAGTGCTCCAAGTAAACTGATGGGAAGAGGTAAAATCAGTCAACTCTGAGGATAAAAATCCTATGTCATGAATCACACCCAGCTTTTCCTGTATGACCCCACGATAGTCTGGTGGGTCTATCCAGGTTTGAAATCTTGTAAGGGGTGTGAGTACACACAGGAGCTACAGTGAGATAAATACCATTGTGTAAATTCAGTTTACAACACCTTGGTCTGTTACTCAGAGAACAAAAGCTCACATACTTCTACTCTGGGGGGAAAAGCAATTGGCAAAGACCAAGGGGGCTGAGATGTTGGTGGTGAACAATTAAATTAATCTCCCAGTAACTCAACCCCAGATTAATAATCTCTGCTAGGTCACATATGAGGATGTGAGTGTGCAAGGACAGCCCCAAAAAACAGGGCTCCAAGACACTCAGCATCTATGAGCTGATGTTAAAACACCATCCAGGAAATGGGATGTCTTCAAAGCCGCCAGAATTTGCTAACACTTAAACTACCCAAATCTTACAGCATCTTAATTTCAGAAGTTTTTCGAGAGACATCTTACTGCAAGAGACTGCAGACATTTACAGCTGAGATTCACCAACACCTGCTGGCACCAACAGAAGGTGTCACATACAGTATCCAGATGTCCTGCATGGCAGGGAAAGGCACAGAGAACACAAAATCACCCAGAAGCCACTGTGGAGGGCAGTCCTTAGAGAGACAGGTCATCATGGCAAAGGCTCACTCCCTCATCTTTTCTTTCTCAAAGTTTAACTGAAAACCTTTTCAAGATATTAGAAAACTTGGACATTTATTTAAAGCTTCCTAACAGTTTGAGCCTTCCAAACCAAGTCACTTTTCCAGTGGCTTGCACACAAACTGGAAGCAAAATCATCCATTGTAACATTCTACATCAAGCAGGGATGAAAATTAGTGATTGAGAAGAGGCTTCCTAATGTAGGGAGCTCCAGGTGCCTTTGTTCACCTGATCAGCTGAACATCACCATCAAGGACTTCAAGATGATCTGATTAAAATAAATAAATTCTTTTAATTCATTATGGATTCTGATATCCATAGAGAGGGAAGGATAAACAGAGCAACTGCTGATGATTCTGAAATAACATTTACAGAAGGCAGGAGTGAGAGCAGAAACATGAGCCTGAGCCTGGGAGGGCACACGCAGAGCCATGCAGTGGGGTGAGGAGGGAGACGTAGAAAAGAGATAATGCAGAGACAGATAATAAATTGTAGTTTACACCGCTGTGTATCAGGAAAAAATAATCCTATCTGTTAATTTGGGCAGATCAGATTTCTTTGTGTGGGGTAAAAAAAGGCACATCCAGCTCCCCCTGCCCCCCCAGGGCTGTCAGCAGCACCAGACCCAACACCTCCAGACTCCAAATTGAGCATGTGCCTGCAGTGGAGGTGAGGCCAGGAGTGAAGATGCCACCCACTGCCTCCAGCTTTTGATAGGAGAAGTGTGCACATCTGACACTGATCAGACTTTCAGAGCTCATGGCCACCAAAGCTCCCAGCCTGGCCAAGAGCTGGGGAAGCAGAGCTGTCCTGGTCTCTGAGAGAGACTGTGGGACACCAGGGCTGTGTGTCAGCATCCTGCTGTCATTTCACCTGGAAACACCTCCCACCTCACCTTCCCAAGTCAAACAGCCTCATGGGAAAGCAGTGTCCAAACAGAATCTGGGAAGGACTAGAACATCAGTCCCACATGGGTGAGTAGAGTTGTTTGGGTGGGAAAAGACCTCCAAGATCATAGAGTCCAACTGTTAACCCAGCACTGCCAAACCCACCCCTAAACTATGATCCCAGGTGCCATATTTATGCAACTTTTAAATCCCCCCCGGGGATGGTGACTCCATCATTGCCCTGGGCAGTCTGTGCCAGGGCTGGATAACCCTTTAGGGGAAGAATTTTCCCCTCATATCCAATCTAAACTTGTGCTGGTGTAACTTGAGGCCATTTCCTTTTGTCCTGTCTTTTGTTCCCTGGGAGCAGGGCCTGACCCCCACCCAGCTGCCCCCTCCTGTCAGGGAGCTGTGGAGAGTGAGAAGGTTCCCTCTGAGCCCATAGAGCCTGTAGACATCCATTGCAGCCCTCCAGTTCTGTGATTCATCCCATCATGTTTCCATAAGATATTAATGACCTTAAAGGATGAGGTTTGGGATTATCTTCTTTGGTCGCTGTAGAATTAACAGCCGAATTTATCAGCTCCTAGGGTGACACGTGTCAAAAGCTACTGGAAAATCCATTAGGTCAGCAGTTACCTGGGATCTTTGTGGCCTTCAGGGAGACAGCCATCACCAGCCAGACCAGCTGGGGCTCTGGCTGTGCCGAGAAGAGGCACAGCACTGTCCACGAATGACATAGCCTGAGCTCTCCAGGACAAACACAGGCTTGGGACAGAATCCTCCTCCCTTTTACAAACCCCCCTGAAGGAACAGGCACCACTGGCAGCATCCCTGGGGGAGCTCCCAAGTGAGGGAACCGATGCTCTCTGCTTCCCTGCCCACCTCCCCTCCAAAACAACCTGACATGCCCAGAAAGCAGAGTGTGGGAGATGATGATGAATAGCTTTTGTTTACTTTTTTCTGATCTGTTATAACAGACAAGGAGATAACATTTGTTGAAATACAGATCTGTCATAAAAATAAGCAACCAAAAATACAAGTAAAACAAAACAGTCTTCATGTCTTAACTTTCCAGATGTAAGTTTCTGAGTTCCCACTTGGGTTGTTATTATTATTATTACTACTATTACAATAATAATAGGATTCCCAGTCATGGAGTGGGACCAGCACTCGTATAGAAGCACGAGACTGGAGAGCAGAGGTGAGTGCAGCCAGCCAGGGGAGCAGATGTTGCCTCGCCTGCTTTTTTCAACATGCTGAGCTCTCATAACCACCACGTCCACCGGAGACCCTCGGCAAGGCCAGGCAGGCTGGTGGGACCCTCACTGCACAGGGGGCTCCAAACCTTCCTTTAGTCACAGGTTCTGAAGGCTCAGGCACACAGAAAGGAGGAGGAGGAGGCAGCTCAGGAGCAGCCTCAAACCTCTTTAGGGAATGTCCCATCCCTCTATTGCTTCCTCTCCAAACATGGGCTTAAACTGCAAGGTCTGGAGTCAGGCTCAGGTGGTTTCAGTGCTCAACTTTCCCCCAAACCTGGGTCAGTTTACATTTAGGTATTTGGCGCCTGTTTGTCAATGAGAAGGGCTTGCTGCAGACTTTGAATCTGAATTCAACCCTTCCCAAACTTGTGTGGGAATGCTCCAACCCATCTCTATTTGTCTTGGGTAGGGGAGTTGCTGTGATGCTCTGCAGTGGAACTTTCCACTAGTAACAACACCAGAGACAAAGAGCTCATGCTCTGACCTTTATGAAACTATTCCTTAACAAAATTTACTCAAATAAAGAATCCACAGTCCTCATTGGTTTTACTCATTTAATTGATACAGACATAAAATATTTTGCGTTGTTTTAATAATAGTTTGGTTTTCTGCTATTTAAAAAAAAAAATTTCATTTCTCCGAACATATTTTTAGCAAAAATATTTTGCTTGAACTTCTTTCCTCTGCCTTCAAAGCCTGCTGCACAGTTCTGGGGTGCTAAATACTAAACTCACATTCTATCACTCCATCTCCTCCCATTTGGATGGTAATCACAGGATCTTGATGCCAAACTCTGGAAGATATTTTTTCCAGCAGCAGCATCTGGCTTCTTGGCAGACCCCACGAGCAGTTGTGTTGGCAGTAGTGGGAGCTGCCTGAGTCTGTCATGTGTTTAGGCTGCTGCAGAGCTGTCTGAACTGCTTTGTTGCCTTAGACACTGTGTTCTCCTGACTCCCATTCCACCCTGATCAATCTGTACTCTGTGGTAATGGAGCTCTGTCCATCCTGATGGGATCCCTCCAGAGCTGCTCTAATCAAGAATAATAATGGATGTTTGTGCTCTTTTCAGGCCACCAGAGCCCAGCTCCTGCTCCTGCAGACAGGAACTGCTCTGTGACCTCTGCAGAGGAATTGGTTTGTGCTCAATTGCAGGAGCCTCGGGCCAGCAGGAGACCCTCGAGGGCCAGGCCCTCTCCCACTGCCCTGCCCCACTCCAGGAACTCTCTGACTAATTCCTGTCACAGGGACACCAACCCTGCACTGTGCACACTGCCTGATGCAGCTCCTTTGAGGAGCCCCTTTCTGCCTCCGAGTACCTCTAATGCTGTGTTCTGGTGAAGGCACAGCAGGAGAGATCCCCACTCCTGCTGCACAGCCTGGCAGGGGAAAACCTGGAACCCAACGTCCTTGCATGCTAAAGATAGATCGTAAAATACAGAGGAGTAAAGAATGGATTTATTTCCTGCAATTCAAATTCATAGACATAATTGTCGTTTCTGGAAAAAGAGGCATAGGAATAAAACCCTCACTGCTCAGCTGTAAAAGCCCTGTTAAACCTGAATTTCACTCTCAGTTTCATCCACTCAAAAACCCACCAGGGTGCTCATCCAGCTCTCCAGATTGTGAATAAATCTTTGCTCTCCTGTTCCCACTGCTTTAAGAAGTATATTTCTTTAGATATGCACTTTTTTTTCCACAGGCTCAACACTTTATGGGAGGATGAAGAGTTTATTTTATGACATGGTTGTTAAGGATTTCGTTTAGCACTAGAAAGGCCCTGAATGGAAATGCTGAAGCCCAGAATTCTACCTGTGGCTCAAAATGGCTTTTTAGTAATTTAGTGAAATGGCTTAAATAGTGATTTAAGAGATCACTATTTTGTTGAGGTTTTAACACTTATTCAAGATTGCCATCCTTGCTTAGTTCTAAGAACACAGGTCCAGAAAGGTATAAATTGGTCCAGAAGGGAAGGGTGAGGCTCTGTTCTAAACATATGAAAATAGTAATAAAGTTATCATCATCATCATCATCATCATTAGCATCATCATCATTATCATGATCTGTGCAGGATTTCCCACAAAAGCAAAACAGAACCACGCTGCTCCAGCCCCAAAGCTGATTTCTATACAGAGACATTTTAAAAGCTTCTTGTGGTTTGACACAGTGTTTAAGAAGAAAACAAAACAAAACTTTGGACACCCCTTGTTTATTTATGAAGTCTGAATTGGGAATTAATTTTGTTTCCCCTGCTTTTATATTGCCTTCTGCAGCTCTGGCATGGCTGAGGGATTTGTGTAACTATCTCCAAAAGATCACAATCATATCAAATTCTGGAACAAGTTTGTTCTTGTTTATTTACCAGTTGAATTCACCATCCCTAATTTCTCAGCGCTTGCTGAGATATGATAATATCCAACCATGTAAATCTGGATGTTTCAGAATGTCTGAAGGAGAACCCTGACTCCAAGTCACTTCCAGGCAGTTTTACTGACATATGTATCCAGAGAGACCTGATCAGGTTTCAGACTTTTTCAGTTCTTTCCCTAAGATCAACACACATGCCAGACATTTTGTGATTCACTCATCACTAATAAACAATCATTTTACTCTTGCAAAACCTCATTCTCCTGCTGTTCCCAGCCCCTATCAGAAATGCTACTTTAATAAACTCAACTCATGCGTTTCATCTGGATTCACAGGAGTTCCTCCAGGGGTGATTTTGGATCAATATATTGAATTTGTTTTGTGGCATAGAGGAACATTCCTTCCTCATATATGTGGTTTATTTGTGTCTATGCATTCTGCAAAGGAGAACATAAGTCATTTAAGGAGCCAGCTTAAGAAATGTAAGGAACCACATTAAGAATTTAGGGAGATGGATTACTTGGAGAGATTCCTTTAAGACCAGAATGGTCTAATGGAAGATATTTTGCTGAAAACCTTTATGAAGAACTAGCCCATTAAGTATCTCAATGTATTCCCAGAAATTCCAGAAATGTTTAATCAGATATTTAGAATTTCCAATATTAACCAGAACCATTGCCAGTGGAAAGTTGGACTTCTAGCACAATATTTTTGAGTTATTAAGACAGATTTGCTTGTTGTTAAAAGGTGTTACTTCCTGGAATTCTACTATGGAAGGGCTGGAGAAGGAACCACTCATGGCAGTTGTGGATTTTTTAAATACCCAGAAATTATAAGCAAATCTTAAGATGTACACTTTGGTTTTACTAAACAACAGAGAGGTACCAATATGAGATTCTAACAGGAACCTAAGAGATCCATGTCATTCCCCTGAGTCCAAACATTTCTGGTACATGTGTCTCCAGTTGTCTGCTGGAAACCCCAGTTTGTATCTCAGCATTTGAAAGGTTTTCAGTGGAGCACCTGGGATCGGTGTGATACCTCTGCTAAGACTGTGAAGGGCTGAACACTTTCCACTGCCTTTTTTCCATAAGAGTAAAGCAAGGTCAGCTCTTCCCAAGAGCTGCTGAACCATGCTCAGGATCAGGTGTTTGGGCAGGAAACGGCTTTTGCAATATGGGTCTGGCCTGGGTAGGACAAGGGCAGAGAACCCAAGTGAAATCCTCACTCCACTGACTTTAATCAGTAACCTCCAGTGCCTTCAACTGAACCAAAGTTTTGTGCAAATATCTGTGCATTTCCCAACCTCAGAAATTGCCTGGTATCCTTTCATGTAGCTGACACAGATTCAAGGATAAACTTTGCTTACTCACCTGGACAGGTTCCCTCTTCCATTCAGTCAGTGCTTCAGGTCACCATCAAGCCTCTGCAAATTGAGGGAAAAGTCTTTCTAAGAATCCACCCTAATCCTAAATCATCTTTTGAAGTGCACCTGGATTATTCTGGCAGTACAGCTTTCCGTATTCCTGAAAGGCTCAGAGCAATAAATCCAACACAAGTATGGGACAGGTGGGCATTTACCAGCCAGAAATACAAGCAACGCGTCCGATCTCTCTCTTCTCCCTGTGGGCAGTCAGGGGGTTTTGTAGCTTTGCTGTGGAGAGCGACTGAGATCTCAAATAGATCCTGACTGAGGCATGAGACAAAGCCAAAAGGATGTTGGACAACAGAAAAAGCACAAGCAGACAGAGCTCTGAAAGCCAGCATGCCTGCTCATCTGGAACAGGTTTCCAGCTCTGTCAAATCTTCTCCTACATGCCAGTCACTTTGGGCCATCCCCAGGCCCGGGGCTGAAGCCAACAGCTCTACAGTGTGGGGCCACGGTGACAAACACACAGCAAAAGGTGACATATGGCACTGACACAGAGAAGGCTCCTGTTCCCTGGAGGGGAACGATCTGCAGCTTTTGCAGAAGCACATGGACATCTACATAGAAAATAGGATTTCTTTTTAAAAAATAATTTAGCTGAAAGTAGGAAAAAGTATTCTCACAGTAACCTGTTCATCAGCACTGGCTAATTTAGCATTAAATCCCATACTCTCCCTGGCACTGCTGCAGAGGAAGGTATTTCCTGAATAGCTTGTTTCAAGTTTCATTCATAGGTATTGTCTAAAATTAGGTCCACCACTTTCATTCAGGTCCAAATCCTTTGCCTAGTGCAACATTTTTTAGAAACAGAAACTCAGCTGAATGTGCTCCATCCCCTGCCCTATTCACTGGAGCTGGCAGAGGGCTGCACGTCCCACCAAGGGATGCCCGAGAGCTGGGCTGGCAGCGGGGGGCTCTAAACCTGTGCCTAAGTGCAAAGTACCGGCTTTTGTAAACCTGGGGCTAAATGCAAAGTACCTGCTTTTATGGGTGATCCCAAACTCCAAAGCCCCTCCCTTTGAGTCTGGACAAAGCACATCCTGTGCTTTGGGGATGGAGATAAACAAATGGCTTGGTGTTCAAAGTCTGGCCTGGGAGCTGGGCTCGGGTGCTGGAGCTCTGAAATGTGCCCAGAGGGTTGTCTTGATCACTTTGATCACGTGGAGCTGAGAGCCTCGGGAGACACCGAACTGCACATGCCACACTGGCTCTCCACAGAGGATCTGCATTTCTGATTGAGGCAAGCTGCAAAATCCCTGAGAGGGAAGGCTGGACACACCTACACCCTCACAGCACCTTGGATTTATTTTTACCCCAGCTCAGTAACTTCATCCACAGCCTTTGTGCTTGGAGTTGATTTTCGTTTTGGAGTCTCGCACAGGGGTGTGAGTGGCACCATCCACTGGACACTGTCCTCTTCCCAGGTCAACACAGGTAACCCTGATGGCTGTGGCCACCTCATGTGAACTGGACACCCCAGTGCAGCCTCTGCCTGCAGGTCTCCCCATCCCAGGTGGGGCCTTCCCACCTGCCCCAACACAGAAAGGAAAAGCTCAGACCTGGATCCTTCAGAGCTGTCTTGGTGCTCCCAGAGAGGGAAGCCCCCAAGTTCCTTTGGTGCTGGGCTTTAGTGGCTCCTGGATTGTGTCCCCAGTGTGGATGTGGGGTGCTGGAATCCAGCCATGGCAGGTGGGTGATGCAGTGTGCCCAGGACCACAATAACAACACCAGAAAAGAAAA
>VXAX01002192.1:155483-354269 GCA_013399835.1 Leptocoma aspasia
AAACAAAAAAAACCAAACCAAAACAAAAAAAACCCCTGGGGTGTTCCAGCCGTGCACCCAGGCCAGCTAAGCCCTGGCTCAGGCAGCTGGCACTTGCTGAGGGACAAACGTGCTCCGAGGCCAGATGTAGTCACAGCAGCAGGAGGCACAAACTGCTGGCAAACAAACAGAAAACAGGCACTTTCTTTCTTTGGCAAAATCCAAGAGAGAGAGCAAGCTGCCCATTTTTAGCACTCGTTAATTGTTTTAAAATCCATCTGACAACAGCTGCTAAATAATTTAGCATTTTGACCCATATGTCTGAAGCAACAAATAACAATAAATAAAATGCTGCCTGGGAGGGCAATGGTGGCTGGGAGCTGCAGCATTCCAGTGAACACTCTGCACCACCCACAGCTCCTGGCAGGGTTCAGACAACACTGAGGGAAGGCCCTCCTTGTTGCCAGGGCTGGACTCTCCTCCTCTGTCCCTTGTCACCGAGGAGAGGGACGGTCAGTCAGGTCAGCTGGTGAGGCTCTTCCATGATCATGGAGATTGTCCTGCCTCCTGTGAACACCTCTGAGGATGGCACTCCTGCCTGGGGACACGCTTCACAGGTACGAGAGGGAGCCAAAATTATGAGTGCAGACCAGAAGTTTAATTTCAATTGGACAAAGTAATTTGAGCTTTTTTGACCTGAATATCAGGTCATAGCACTCGATATCAGCTCCACAGCACTCACAAGTGGGATGTTTCTGGGGAAATCCCAGGGCCAGGACGCACAGAGCACACAAGGATAAGATGTAAGGAGCTGTTGCTGTTTTTACATTCAAGACCTTCCAAACCACGGAGTTGGGAAGGTGCAGGCCGCGGCAGGGCTGGCCCCGGAGCCTCGCCGTGCGTCACACCAGGGCTGCTGCCCTGGCTTTGTGTGGGCATTCCAGCACCAATTGGACACAGCCGAGCATCTGCTTTGTGGAGAATGTGTTTCTCTTGCATTTAACTTGAGATTTGAAAAGCTTTTGCCTCCCTCCTCCCTTCCTCCTGGAGGCTCATGAATCACAGAGCCGCCAGACGAATGAGTCACCCAGCCAGTTCTTGGTCAAGCGTGCCAGTCTGGGAGGCTCTTCTGGGATCAAATGGGAGCGGGCCGGCTTTGTCCGTGACTGGCCATGTGTTGAGCCGCAGAAACTGCTCCTCGGGGTCATCCCCATCCTCTTTGTGAGCTGTTTCTGTCAGGCTGTAATTGCTCTTTTGTCAGGAAAACTTGTGAACGTCTAAAGGGAGGGCGTCTGGGGAGAGGCTGGGGCGTTTCTGAGGAAGGGCAGCTTCAGAAGCCTTCCCAGGATGGTGCTGCCAGCCAGGGCAATTGTTCTCCAAGGTCTCAGTTCATTGAGCTTGAACTTCCAAGCATACCCAGCGCATCCTTGTGCCTGTGAACCAGCCTGGGGACACGGCTCACAGGCCTAGGAGGGTTCCACAGCCCTGGGAGGGTCCCACAGACCTGGGAAGGTCCCACTCACCCCTCCAAGGCTCCCCAGCACTGCAGGTGCCCCAGCCCAGCACTGAAACCCACAATTAAGGGCTCTCTGGTGGTGAGCACTGGTACAGACCACACATAGTTTAATAACTGGAAATATGGCAGGCTAAAAAACAGTTGCCTCAATTTATTCCAGAGTAGGAAACTTCAAATCTGCCACCAGTTTGTCAAAATGTCTTTCTTTGTTGTTGCTGTTTTCCTTTTTGGAAAAAAAAAAAAAAAGAAAGAAAGAAAAAGAGAGAAAATAGCTGGGGTTCCAATTCTCCCATGTTAAAATACATAGTGGGGTCCTGTTCAGGCATTCAAAGAAGAGTCTGATCTCCCTAGGAATCATCTGTTTCATTATTGCTTAATTTGGCATGGACTCTGCTCCCCTTGGAAGCCAGTTGTGCCCTCTCCCGTATCTCCCATCTCTCCTGCTCCAGGAACAACCATAGTGGGCAGGTGACACATGGAGATATATAAAGAGGGATGAAGGAAACGGGAAGAGGCTGCTTGCAATCAGATTCCCGAAAGTTGTCAGCAATTTGAACTCTATCCTCAAACAATTTGGGATATGAGAAAATGTGGCCATAACCCTTTCTTGCTTAACATCCACTGGCAATTATTCACCTCTCACTTACCATTCCAAACAAATCTTTAGAAAGCAAAGCCGCCCATCACCTGAAGCACAGACCAAACCAAATCTGCTTCACAGCCCATTCCATTACAATCCTCTGCAAAGGAAGAGAAAACATTAAAAAAAAAAAAAAGTTGCAGTGAAGTGATTTACCTTAAAATCTATTTCTGTGGAAGGAGTTGCTGGTCTGTGGGGTGAGCCTAGCTTTGCTGTCTCTAACACCACCTTGGTTCTCCTGTTCTTTCATGCTGCATTACAGAGGTCATCTCACGAGTCCCCTGGAAGAGCCTGGATTTACACTCATGTATTATCTTCTCAAGTCTTTGGATGTAGAGATTCATGAATGTTCCAGAAAAGTTGCACCTTAATAAATTTCTATCAATGTTTCTAAAATGACAGTGAAAGATTTGCAGCTCCAGACATGTTTCTAAGCTTGATTTTCTACAAAGGAACATCTTGCTCCTTTTTTTCTCCTCATTTACTGTAAACAACAACGTCAAGGAAGGTTTGATAGCTCTGGGATTAAACATTTATGAAGACAGAGCTCTGCACACCAGCCAAATAAAACTTGCTTTTAAATAAGGAATACTTACCTACACCAAGGAAACTTCTTCGTTGTCCTGTTCCTGTCTAACGCTGAACTGCCTTTTCAGTGTAAGTGCTTGTTTTATCATCATTTACACACACAAAACCATGGCAACAAGGAAACCCTACAGTTGTATTAATAGGAATGTCTGATGTCTACTTACCTTCTATTGACCTTTTGCTTAGGAAAAGGAAATAATCAGAGCTTCAGCTGATATTGAAGAAAATCAGACTTAACAGTGCCTAACAGTGTATCTGCCTTGAAGCATCCCCTAACATTTCTTCAGAGACTTTTATGGAAGCTCATGGACACAGACTGCACATTCCTGATACCTTCCTTCTGACAAAAAGCATAGAAATATCAAGAAAACAAAATTACAAAGATGTGTAAAGAGTTTCCCAAGGATCACAGCATTTCAACATTTTCAAGATCCTTTCAGTGATGAAATTTCACAGCAAACATCTCAGCTTCTCATTAGGGTCTATACAGGAGCAAGGGAGGCTGCAAGAGCCAAGAGACATCAGCTCAGATTAAGACCCAAAATTTAAGGCACTTTTGAAGAAAAACTCCCTTGTCCCATCTTTAGGCAACAATTTGAAAGACATGCAGCTTCTGCAGCTTCTATTGACTCTAAAATGATCCCCAGCTCCATAAGGAGGAGGGTCTTGGTTGTATCCAAATTTACTGGCACTGGTAGTTGGACAATGTAGTTTGCTTCATCTCCTGTCTGCAGCTGTCCCCCACAGCTGTTGTCTCCTCAGCTCCACACAGGAATACTTGGGAAGAGACACTGCCAGCCATATACCAAATATACAGATATAAAATTTTAAAATAATCATCTTTTCATATTCTAATGGGAAAATAGCACATGGAAAAAACCCGAATTATTGGTGAATGTCAAGAAGATCAAATATCCTATTCTTTAATTTTACTACTGAGCTCAGAGTGGGCAAAGCATCTCTGTAGCTTTGGACATGAAAGTAAAGCAAAATGTTCTGGAGGAAAAGAAGACCGAAAATATTTAGGAATTTAACTTATTGCATCTGGTGACTGAGTTAACTGAGATGAGGTGCATCATTATGAAATAAAAGTCCTCTTGCTGCCTGTGAACTGAAGCTCTTCAGGAGTAACAGAAGCACCTCCAGAATACTTTCCTGGACACTGAGATCAGATACAGGATCTACACTGCTTATCTGGCACTGGAATCTCTTATTTCTTTACTCATTACTGAATCAGTCAAATGAAAGGATGATTTTTACCAGTGTACACTTTTTTTTCTCCTGTGACCAATATTTAAGAAAGTACTCATGACACAAACTTCACCATCCAGCAGGTGATAATGTACATAATTTCCAGTGAATAGATTTTCAAATTCTTAGTCTTTGCATTTCTCCTAAGTCTTCATTTGACTGTGTGACTTTGATAAATCTTAATAAAGCTGCCTAGCAGAATTCTTTAAAATATGCCAAAAACATGTTTTCCTTTCCTGTTCCTTTTGTGGTTTTCTGTTCTGTTTCCTTTTTCTGCTTTATTTTTCAGAGTGGGAAAAATAGGGCTGGATCATTTTGATTAGAATCTTCTTGGCATTAAATACTGCAATTAAATAATCTCTTGGTGTCAATACACAAATGGTAAAATCCTGGTTTCAGGGAAACTATACCTTTTATTGTGGCGAAATCAGTTGGGGTTTTTTCTTAGTTCTTACAATCTCCCCTCACAGGGTGATTAATCATAAGAGGAGGAAATATCTGACTGTATGTTTGTGAAGAACTATTCAAATATGTGCCACTTAGCAACTAAGTTTTGTTAAACTTTTTTTGTTCCTCTCTGAGTTACTTTATTCCCAACAAGATGTTAAGACCCAAGAAAAAGAAAGCTTTTCCCAAGAGAACGATTACTGCTTTAAAGCAGTCACCTGTATGTGTGTAAATTAATTGCATGAGGGATTATTTATTCTCTTGATGGTACTTTCAGGTAATTGTTTTTAAAGATGATGAGGAAGGGCCTGGAGCATCTCCATGCCCAGGAAAGGCTGAGGGAGGTGGGGCTGTTCAGCCTGTAGAGGAGGCCCAGCTGAGAGGGAACACAGGTAAGGGCAAAATACCAGACAGAACATTATTCCTAATGAAATGGCCATGAGTGCAAAGTTTGGGACGGTCCCCGGGCATTGAGGAGAGCCCACCAGCCCTTTGGAACCCTTCTGCAGAGCATCATCAAATCCCAGGCCAGCAGCTCCTGTGGGAAAGAGCAATTCCCAATGTGGGAGCCTTTCCTGTCCCTGGTGGTGGCATAACTCCCTCACCATGTAGGGGACAGACTCCCAGGTGTCACTGGTCCCTCAGTGGTGTTGGCAGTCACAGACAGTGGTGAGTGCCTGCAGAGGTGATTTAACCCCAGGAGAGGGGAATCACCCCCAGGGGCTCCAGCTCTGCAGGGAACCCAAACAATTAATGCAGACTGGTTTCTTAATTTCCAGATTTCTGAAGTGAAGAGAGGTGAATCCCACCCTTTTTATCTTTCTGCACCAAGAACTGGAAAGGGATGCAAACAAAACATGCTCTGGGAGGAGGGGTGTGAGTGAAGAGCTGGTGTGGAAGGCTCCACACCTGGGTTTTGTTTCTGAAACCTTTCAACAAGCTGCACTCTCATGGTGCCCAAACACTGTGTAAATGGAATAAAGAGAATTTTCTTGTCTGTTTGGATTATAAAGTGTTCACTGTGAGGGTGTGTGACACCTGGGAAGTCCTGAGTTTTACTATGAGACAAAACCCCCCACACTTCTGAAAATGATTTCATGACTGTGGGAATCAGGAGGACAGAACGGATAAGGAGCCAAAGGCGCTTCATGAAAAATGACAGTGGAAGTCTTGTCCTAAATCAGCAGCTCACAAACAGCTGGCAAAAGGCAAAGAAATTAAACCTGTCGCTATTCCACCACCACCCACGTGAGCTCTCTATGTGGGCCAGCTGTACTGTAACACTCATGGCTCTTGCACATCCACAACTTCATTTGTAGCTTATAATTTTGTTTTCCTCGAGATCTTGTTGTCTCAAGTTTCTCTACTCAGTTCCTGAAGAGAAATCACAAACAAAAACTCAGTCAGAACTGTGTGAGTGGTAGGAGCATGGGTGGGACACCTGACATTCTGGGAGTGAGGGAACTCCTGGAGCCCCAGGTGTGCTGCAGCCAGGGACACACCCAGTGCTGCTCGTGCACTTCCACCAGTACCTGGCACTGGGAGAGTCTTGTGAAACTGGAGACTTGTGCCTGTAAAAGCAGCTACAATGGGCAAATGGTTTAAATTAAAGAGCGAGCCAATCCAAATTTCTCCCTGAGAAAAAGGAAAGGGATGGAGCACAGCTATCTGAGAGCAGCTTTTGGGAGTGCTGGGCTCCAAACAAAGCACTCGCAGGTGCCCAAAGGAAGGATATTTGCACTGTGCTGACTTATCAAACCACATGATTTACAGGGATGTGGGCAGACACTTCTTGAGCCATCTCAAGTTTAACTAGGCTGGGCCCATCCCTTTTATCTTTTGAACAAACTCTAGCTTCAAGTTTCACTTCTTACTAGATGTTGCTTACGCCCTGTGGAAAAAAAGACAGATCCTGTCTGTTCCATGCTTGCTCATAACCAGATTTTTAGTAAATCAGATGCCTCTGGCTCTGCTGGGATAGAGCCTGGTGCTGGAAATAGGTGTGAGAAGGAAGGATTGTGAGTTAAAAAGGACTGAAAATATGGAAAGAGAAGGTTTCAAGACAGAAGTTCAGCCTCTATTATCATGGCACAGAGAAAGGGAGGGCACACATTCCCTAAAAAGTTGCTGGGGCAGGTAACCTCAGATTTCAGTAACAAAGTCATATTGGGCCAGGATCAGTGCTTATAGGGATCAGTGCTTCCCAAACAAACTTGCCACATGCCTGTTTTCAACACCAGCCAGACGGGGGGTGGGGACTGTTGGGTGACTCCTCTCAGGCCAAACAGCAGCATTGAAGGGTTTGATCTGTTATTGTCTCAGCTGCCCAGACCAAATTGTCCAGCTGATAATGATACATCCAGTTTTTCTACTGGTGTTCCCAACATGGCCTGGGATCTCCAGGCCAGGCTGTTTGTTTGTTTGTTTGTTTGTTATTCTCTATTCCCATGTAAATTATCCCAAGCCCTCAGCCAGAGGTTCTGGTCCTGCACAGAGGAGAGGAGCTTTTTGGTTTGGGAGCTTTACTGCATCTGAAAAGATAAAAGGAAAAGCAGCAAACATCCATTTCTGTCAACAACCAGCAGGAAAAGCACGACACAGACCCACCCTGGATGCTGAGGAAACTCCTGGTCTGTGGTGTCATCCTGCTGCCTACAACTACACTGAAAGTAAACATTTAATGGGGCAACCCAAAGATAATGTGACTTTTAGAGCACTTTTCTCCTGTACCTTTGGCCTATGCCTGTATTTGTGTATAAACCACTGTACTTTCCACATTTGGCTTCTCTTGGTCTCCAGTCTGCTACTGAACTGATGTCTGACAGCCGCTAGTTGCCCCCCACTGACTCACTCTCATGCTCCCTGGGCTGCTCAAAAACTGGATGAGTTTTATTATTTAAGTAGGAACTAAATAACAAACAAGGTATAGAGAAATTGGGCTACAACCGCTTCTGCTTCTTTACTGGATTTTCACAGGGGTTCAAACGTTAATTTTTGAGCTGGCAGGAATTCTGTGCTTGGTTTCCCAGACCCAGGAGTGGTGGTTGCACGTTGTCCCCCCATGGCTGATATGTGGAGTGCACAGATCTGTCACAGCCCATTGCTGGAGAATGGAACTTTTTAGCTCTCATTGCTCAGGTCTGCTCTTCAGTGAGCCCAAGTGCCAGCTTGTGTGGGAGTTTGCACGAAATTCAGGATGTGAGGACCTCAGAGGTTTGGAGTAACCCAGAGGGAACAAGCCAGTCCTGGCACAAGAGTCACCATCTCACCCATTGCTTAATGGATTCCAGATTTGCTTTCTCAGTTATTTTATTCACGAGGAAAAGATTCAGGATGCAGATTGGTGTTAGCCAATACTCCCCACTCTCTTGCCATCAATCCCTTCTTCCATGTTGTTGCTATTTTGAAGCAGTGAAGGAGAATGGTTTGCGGATCTACCTTTGCTTATAAGCTGACACCTTAGCTCTGTTCTTTCCAGGGAAAATTAAATCTAGGGACTATTTCCCTAATGTCCTTGGCTTGGTAGAGAAGAAGTTTCTGTTTTGGTTTGTCCTTGCCAATCCTGGAGCTGAGAGCAGTGTCTCTGACAGGGGTTTAGAGCAGTGGCTCTGACAGCTGTGTCCTTGCTGCTGTGAGGAGACACACTCAGCCAGAGCCTCACTGCTGAGCTGGGACTTGCTTAGACCAAGGCTCCAACAGTCTGAAATCAAACTGGCAACACCAGCGAGGATTTGAGGACAAGAAAAAGGAATTCATGCAGTTAAAGCACTGGGAGCAGAACCTGCAGTGTGATGCTCACCTGTGCAATGCTGGGTTAGTTATGGAAAGTCTGACTGTTCAGCAAGAGGGACTTTCAAGATTTCAGTTTCAGAGACTGAAAAGAGAACTTCCAGACTGAAATCATCATTGCTGCTCATGCAGAATAATGTGACTTGCATTACTTAGTTTATTTTTAGAATAAAGAGATGCTTTCCTGTTTCCATCTTAGCAAAGCCACTGAGAAATTCTGCTTTTCCTGTGGAGTTCATCTTTCACAAAATCCTTTTGGTAATACCTAAATATTCTTGTTATCTCCATGACTTCAGGAAGCCACAATTCACCCACAAGTACTGCAGAAAGTACCTTCATGCTGTAGACCAGAATATTTTAAAGTCCCATCTTTAATCTCCCGAAGAACAAAGCCAAAAATTAATTAAGTAAAACGGGTAAATGCTTTTCCAAATTATTTTAATACTGCTGTTGGGAAAGGGAGGGTGTTGGGCATGTTTAGTAATAGTAGATAAAGAGAATATTTTTGCTTTAAAGAATAATTTTGTATATGGTGACCAATTCAAATGATATAGCAAGACTGGGGTGGATGCTTCAAAATCCTCAGCCTTGTCCATGGCATCCCAACACCATCAGCCCAACATCCACTCCTGGACCCACAGCAGCAGTTTCACCTCGTAAAGAGTATTTGTCTGTTGAGAATATCTGCTAGAAATTCATCACAATATTTAGACTGGATTCTGAAACAAAATTGAAATTCCCACAAAATACCAGGTTACCTACAATAACACTCACTGTGCCAGTCAAAAAATACCCCTATGTTAAAAATAAGTATTATTCAGATCACCTACAAGTACTGCTTAAGTACAAATCCAGGGAAGTTCCATTGAGGAAAAGTGAGGTTATATTCTGCTTTGGGAGAATTCATCTGTAGCAAGGTTTTTCTTTTTTATCTCAATGCTTTTCCACTCATAATTTCCTTCTCGTTGAATGAACCAGAATTGACAAATTGGCCTGGTGCTATCCAAGCTACATGCTGCTTGACTTCATGGCACTTGTGGTTTTAGGAGATTCGTTGTTTGCAGAGAGAATCTCTTTTTCTGGGAAGATCAGACTTCTGATGCAATCCCATGAAACACACAAACCACCTCCTTGTTCAGACCTTCAGGCTTGGGGTAATTTTTCTCTTTCTACTGAATTCTTGGCAAATGTGTCAGATCACAGTCCATGACTAGAATTCTGAAGAAATCTGAAAAATTTGTTTGGCAAAATCTCTGGAGATCGTTCTACTTAATCTGCAGAAGGCTCATTTCAGGTGCCACACTACTGCGGAAAATGGCTTTCCTCTTAATTGGTGTCCCCACCCCTCTCACCAGGGATACACTAGTGAGGAATGAAAATAGATGTGTGCCTGGAATATTTGAGAACTCCAAGAATAATTCTTACCACCTGTATCAAGCACATTCCTCTTCAGATCTCTTAAAAGAAGCACCTAATTCTCTTTCCAACATGCCAAACTGAGTTTAAAACTCAAGTTTTGTATTGCCCACCAAGGCTGGCTGTAGATGATCCTCCCCAATCCATGTGGGACCCAATTGATTGCAAGGACGTTCCTGCTTACCCGAGGGATCAAAGTGGTGTTTATGTTGACATAGGAAGTATGGGACAGGTTTTGGTGCTGAAATTGTGCAGCATTCCCCATGAACACCACCCCCAGGGATATGGATGGCAGTTCCCCTTTGGATGTAAACCTGCAGTGGAGAAAAGGGGTTTGCTTTGAACTGGTGCCTCAAGTCAGCAGCCAGCACTGTGCAGACAGACAAGAGCTGGATTTTCACAATATCATCTGTGTCCTTTATGGACATTTTTGGGGAAATATACTGGTGTATATAAATGGTGTCAGATACTGGTGAGTGTAGCTATCCAGGGACATCGAATCACGGACTCACAGAATGGTTTGGGCTGGAAGGAACCACAAACCCATCCCATTCCCCCCCTGCCATGGGCAGGGACCCCTCCCACTGTCCCAGGCTGCTCCCAGCCCCAGTGTCCAGCCTGGCCTTGGGCACTGCCAGGGATCCAGGGGCAGCCACAGCTGCTCTGGGCACCCTGTGCCAGGGCCTGCCCACCCTCCCAGGGAACAATTCCTCCCCAGTATCCCATCCAGCCCTGCCCTCTGGCAGTGGGAAGGCATTCCCTGAGTCCTGGCACTACATGCCCATGTAAACAGTCCCTCTCCATCTCCTTATGGATTTGGCTATTGTCTCTGCATGCACTGGTGGTTTTATTTTCATTCTTGTTATTCTGGTACTGAAGTCACTCGATTCTCTGCTCAGGTAGAAGAACTAAATCCAGCATTGTTTAAGGAACCAGCCCTATGCAATAGATAGCAAATAACACATCCCATGCCCCTCTAGTGAACACTCTGAGCACAGGGTGCCTTTGCACACACCCTTAGAAAACGTCTCCACAGCAGCAAAAATGAAAATCTGCTTGGAAATAATTTGTTATACAGGAACCAGAAATCACAAATATGGATCTATAGCATTTTAAGAAACAGCCAGATGCTCTATAAATCCTCCCCAAACCCCTGTTCTCCCATTCAGATTTTGATTCCCCAAACTCTACCTGACTACCACTGTAATAAACAGCACCAGGAGGAGGGTACAGTGAACAAACCCAGAATAATGACATGTGAAAAGCTGCTTCCCAGCATGGCATTGTGCCAGAGTTACATATGGAAATTAATATCTTAATTAATAAGGGTCATGAAGCACTAAATATTGAGGGCAGGCAGAAATTGCTGGAGTGCTTCTATGGCACGACACACTGAGGGCACAGAGTTTGGCAAAGATATGGTAGATGTACAAAAATATTTGGAAAATTTTCCTGTCTTTCCAGTCCAATCCTCTGTCTGAGGATTATGTGCAAGTGTTTCACAGCACTCCAAGCCAATTTAGAACGATGTGATAAACCAACTACCAAATCCACTCTGTCTCTCCATGTCCAGCATTCTTAGACGCTGATGGAGCAAAGAAACTAAGGGGAAATAAACTGATAAACATGCCAGAAAAAAATTTTTGAGGGCTCATAATTCAGATCCAGTGAAAAAATTCTTTTTCATCCCTATTTTCTACTTTCCACCAAGAGGTACAACATCCAGCAAGTTGAAACAATGTTGGTTGAGCAAGCCCTGAGCCAGGTAAAAGCTGCCCTTCCACTGGGAACACAGCAAACAGGTTACTGGAGTTTCTGATGTACCCCCATTCCAGCTGGTTTTCTACCTAAAAGGAACAATGCCAATTTTTACTACAGGAGGATGTAGCCCAGACAACTCCAAAATGGAAGATGTAGCCAGATTGTTTGGGGGATTGTTTGATTGTTTGGGGTTTTGCTTGTTTGTTTTGGTGTTGAATTTTTCATAGACTGATCATGGAAAATATTAATCCTGAAATATTTTCGAAAGAGGTAAAGTTATAATAGAGAAATCCTCTGGCTGCTCCCAAGAGTTAAATCAAGGAACAAGAACTATCCTTCAACAGCAGCTCTGGTATCCACCCAAGAAAAATTCTATCAGACCAGCCAAAGTCATGACTAAGAAGAGACTGAATTCACAAACATGTTATATGTGCAAATGTTAATCTCATGGTACAATCCATCTTCCAAATCCAGTTGTGCTTTGCCAGAGCCCCTCGGGGCGGGAAGGGTTTGGAGCAGTTGCCCACTCAAGGTTTCCACCCAGCACTTGGCCATGATAAAAACGGCACGTGACCAGGGCTGGGGAAAGAGATAAGAGGGAATGAGAGCTCCAGTGAGACAACCACTGCTTTTGTCATCTCTGGGAGGGACAGAGAGCTGTACACAGCAAAACTGCCAGTGGCAAGGCAAAGGAAACAGAGCTGTAATCAAACAATGTTTGAATCACTGGTACCAAACCTGAAGCGAGGAAATGTCCTTAAAAGTAGGCAGGAAAGCTGGATTGTAATTCTGAGCTCTGTGCCTGCCCTCAGTCGCTCCCTGTGGGCCTGAGTGGGAAAATATCAATTCAATGCCCTGGTTTTCAGGAGCCACACAGGACTGGGATGGATCTCACCTGAGGCACACAAGCAGCAAAATGCAGATTTTTGTCATGCTGTTGCAGCCAGCTCTGGGTGAGCTGGATTGGTGCTACTTTCTCTCCTGCTCAGTGGGTTAAAGGCACCAGGCTTATGGTAGCAACTAAACCTCCCAGAACTTTCTCAGGAGTGGTAAATTACACTAAATAAGCCTCATTTTATCTACACAATTTTCCATTTTCTTTGAAAGGTAAGCTGCTTCCTAGACAGACTCCCACAGCAAAATCTTTGAAGCCTCTTCTCGTGCCAGTGGCTTCATCCCCTTTACTCATTCACAGACTGATGTCTCTGCAGCCTGTCCTGCATCACCAGTGCCCTCACTGTCCCAAATCTCAGCGGTCTTCTGCCAGGTGACAGGGATCTGTGGGTAGCTGAGTGTCTCCCCTCTGTCTCAGAGCCCTTCAGAAGGGAAAGACTGCTGGAAGTTTGTATTTCAAGAAGAGACCAGATGTCTTTATGGGAAAGAAACCCCTGGAGGGCTGGGGCACAGGCAGTGCAGCCCAGGAGAGACTGCAGCTGGAGGGGGAGGAGCACTGGAAGAACAGATGTGTCTCAGATCTCCTCTTCAGGCCTTCCTGAAGTTCAGCTTTGGAGAGAGGACCTTTGGGCTGAGGAAATATTTGAGGAAATATTCTTTTTATTTGAGGAATAAGGAGAAAGAACATGTTCTTGTCTTCTCAGCTACTTAAGAGAACTGTGCGGGAAAACATGTCCTGCTCCCCAGCTGCCAGGCAGGTGCTGGTGCCTGGTGTCACCAAAGGCTGGGTAGAGCTTTACCACAGGTCTGTCCAGCTGAAGGAAAGTGGTGAGGATGCAAAAGTAGGATGTCAAATCAAAAGAGAGAAACAACAGCTCTGGACAACACAAACAGCTGCTGCAATGAAATGTGTCAGATGATGTTGCTTCCACTCCAGGACTCCAATTGTCCCTTTAAAACTGGGTTTTTTTCAGAAGAAAGTTTTTAAAAGCTCACTGAGCTCGCACAAAATGTCACACAGCAAAATGTCTTCTTCAATACTGTTTGACTCTGGAAGAAAATCTGGTTTAAATTTTAAATCTCTGGAAAAATTGGCACATGTCATTACAATACATTGCATGCTGGATACTTGACCCAGTGATGGGTGAACTGCAGAAGAATGGAGCTTATCCATTGGTTTTTTATTCCAGAAATAAGGCTAAAACCATGGGGGTGTCAAATTAATCAGAATTTTAGCCCTTCCTGGCGTCTCTAGTCTTGGTTTCATGATTGATGCTAAAAGAGGGATATAAAATCCAAATTTTTACAAGGTAGCTGACCAACCAATACCTAAAGCTTGGAGAGAACCCTCCCTGCAGACTTCATCAAGCCGCCTCACAACCCACAAGAACAGTGCAAGGAAAATCAACTACAGAATGCTTTAAATAAACAAAATATAAATAATATGAAATCAGAAGCAGGGGATTTTAATATTTCAATCAAGAAACTAAGCCTTAATGTTAAACTGCAAATTCTGACCATTACACAGAGAATAATTTGGAGAAAGGTTGTTTATAACATTTCTTGAGGACCTAGAATGGACTTCAGAGAGGAGCGAGTTTGTATAGAATCACTGGATGCTTTGGGTTGGGAGAGACCTTGGGGATCATCTCCTTCCACCCCTGCCATGNATTCCCTATGTCCTGGCACTCCAAACTTACTTGTTAACAAGTAGTTTCTCTCTATCCTTTTTGTAGGATATGAGACACAAAAATCTCCCCTCTTCCTGAGGTTTCATCAGATCCAGTTTCTCACATAAAACTCCAGGTGACAGAGGCTCCATGAGCTGGACTTCCATCCTCATGGACACAGTCCCTGCAGACCTGAAACACCTTCCTGGGCCCAGAACTACACACTCCTGAGCTGGAAGAGACCTTCTTGTTGCTTTTTTATGTTTCTTTTATAAAATGTATTTTGGGGCCTCTGTTGAAGTGCCACGGGTGACAGAGAAAGCAGCAAGTGAAGAAGAAAGAGCTGCTGGCAGCAGGCTGTGGATGTTGTGCAAGAGATCTCAGAGTTGGAGATGGTGTGCAGCACAGACACCAAGCACCCCGTAAAATGTTTCAGATCTCCTGAGCACAGCTCCAGTAGGCTTGGAAGTGTTGACATCACATAAAATAAAATGCATTTCTGACCAAATTATCCCATTGGTTTTCCCCCCCTCTCCTCACTTTGATGGCTTCTACAAAGCATTTTATATGGTTGAATAAATTTGAGTAACTCTTTACAAGTAAATGAAACCAAAATGATTTTAAAAAAAACCTGGATGCTAGCTACAAGGCTCTCTCAAAAAAATCCCGTGTGTTTCCAAATACTCTGAGTACAAGATGGTGTGATGCAGCCTGGTGGGTAAACAACCCTGGAAATGAACCTCTCCAAGGCACTGGGGTTTTTCAGCCTCAGACAATCACTGCCTCCCAAACTAAGGATTAGCTTGGTGATTAATTGACAGCATCTATCAAAAAATCAATTCTCTTTCCTCTCACTTACATTCTGTCTTTTTGTGCAAGTGGTTGTGCGAGATTTTCAAAAATAAAATTTGCAAATTAAGATTAATTTCTAATGGGATCCTTGGCCAGATCTCCCCCTCTGTTGCAGCAGATGGACTTTTGTGTGAAATATTTTTCCTTAGTTGCTATAGAAACATGCCAACATATTTCTGCTGAAGTGATTTGCTGGAGAACTGTTTGTTGTGTTGCCCAATGCTGACAGGAGTGAATCATTTTTAGTCTTCAGTCAAGGCTGATTAAAACCTGGTCTCTGGGTGTCTAACTACTGCAGACTGCTGCTTACAGGGGGGATATCCTGCTAAAGTCATTATGGCTGGGACATTTGCAGCATGCCTTGAAGTAAACGAGGCAGGTGGAAGGTTAAAGCTACAAAAATTACTAAAAGCTGAGAAAAACTCAAGGCTGAAACACAACTGGATATATAAAAAAAGGCAGAAAATTTATGATGACCTTTAAAAAGGTTATTTATAGGATAATTGGTTCTAGAAGCCAGTTATGATAACAACAATCCCCAAATGACATTTTCACATAAAAGGATAGGTCATGTGCCTTCCAAAAGGTGTTTGAAGGAATTAATCAAGTCCATCCATGTCAGGCACTGCAAGGACCCTGCCCACAGCCAAGAGCAGCAGGTCTGGCCCCATGCAAGTCCCACACCACAAATACAGCTCAGGGCATCCCACCAGTGATGTTTTCTACTAAATCAGGGCTGAAATGCTTTGCTGTTCAGACCCCACTGAACCCAACCTCATCAGCAGCAAACTGAAGATGCTGGAGGCACAAAATGCCAGAATGGTTTGGGTTGGAAGGGACCTTAAAGCCCATCCAGTGCCACCCCCTGCCCTCGGCAGAGACACCTTCCACTGTCCCAGGCTGCTCCAAGCCCTGTCCAGCCTGGCCTTGGGCACTGCCAGGGATCCAGGGGCAGCCACAGCTGCTCTGGGCACCCTGTGCCAGGGCCTGCCCACCCTCACAGGGATGGATTCCTTAAGCAACAGTCAACAGTGCAGGTGTGTGGCTGAGCCAAGCATTTCCTCTCTGTGAGTCTGTGTTACAGACAGACAACGGGCAGCCTCAGAAATTGAAATTAAAAACTGTTGCCCCTCAGTTTCTCAGGAGCTGGTGCTGAGGGTTATTTCACCTGTTCTCTCCCAGCCTGGCTGTGCCTCAGTTCTTCCCCTGTAAAGCTCAGCAGAGGACACTGTTTACAGTGTTCACTGGTGTGGGACCTACTCCTTAAATCTTCCTCTGAGATGGAAATGATCACACAGTGTTTGGTGGTGCACAACATCTCAGGAAGGTGTGTGGAAAGAAGCAAACCCTGAGATTAGACAGAGGAAGTAATTCCCACTTGCCTCAGAAGCCAAGCTGAGATACAGCCATGTTATTAAATTGCTTCTTAAACTTAAATATAAATTTCCTTGTTTTAACAATTATCTGATATGTAATTGAATGTTTAAGATATGGTTTTTAATGAACTTTCCTGCAGAGCTGGCTGCCCATCCCGCCTTTTGTGGGCTACTAAGAGATCTGCTTCTTGGGGTTAGCTCTGAGCCCTGTGCTGGTGAGCCCTCAGAGTTGTTTATAATAGCCTCTTTAACTGGCATTTATTCCCTGCTTTAACATTTTCCTCATTTCTGTCCTTATTTTTGAAGCACACTCCCACAGTGGCAGCTCTCCAACTCCTTTTACCTCCAAGAGAAGGCAGGCTACCAGCTACCTTTATAGTTACAGCCAATTTTTCTGCTTGGACAGCTTACAGGGGATCTTAGTTGATGGAATAGTTGATTCTCTGCCCATGGCAAGTGTATGAGTCATCCCTCCAAAAAATATAACCTTGCTGTCCCTCTCTGAGACATGGAGAGGCCTGAGGGGCCAAGAGGATCTCTGGATACAGCTAAGGTTGTAATGTTATTTCTGTTATGCCCAAGGTTTGTATGATTTAAAGGTAACTTGGAGGAAATGAAGGACTAGGAAAGTCCATCCAGAAAGTGGTTTGGTTCTTGGTCCCATTAAGGTGAACCCATAAGTTGTTAACTAGATACTCTGGAGGAGCACAGGCAGAAGAGACAAACACTGCTCTCATCCAGGCTCCTTCACTGCCTAGCTTGGAGCCCTCAAGGAGTCAGTTGGATTTTCATCATGTGGTGCTTCCATGCCTTCCAACACATGCAAACTCAAACCTCCACCCTCTGTGCCAATTGGGAAATTTTTATGCCATTTTTATGCCTGAGGCATAAGGATCTGCAGCAGAAGACAATTTCTTACAAAGAAATGTTCAGATGTGTCCCCCTCCGCCTTGCTAAGCTTGCATATCTACAAGAGGACACAATCCAGTCAGGAGCAAGCTCACCTCATCACAGAGTTAGCAGAATTACAGCAGGGCTTCAGCCTTGGGAGTTCAGGTACCCTTTGATGGAGGCAGAGGCAAGTTTGGAGACATTTATTAAATAGATTCTCCAGGTATTTCTAAAATAGTAACAGTAAAGAAGTTAAAATTCCCTCCCAGTCCTCATATATCTCTGTAGTTGTGGAGCATGAACTTTTTTGGAGGCTCCAGTCCTGGAAAGTGTGATGCGTGTTAATTTGGACAGGTAGATTGTCCCATTGAACTCCATCAGATGTCCTGCAGACTGATGGAAAACACTGCTCTGCTTTCTTTGGCATTGGGTGACAGCTGGGAAGCATTCTTCAAGAATTATAAAACAAAAAAAAAAATGTTGGCTGAATGTCCTATTTCTGAAGAGAAATAAACTTCAAATGTTCATCCTCCTGAAAGACACCCCCTCTGTCAGAGATAGGAACTGGGCAGACCCTTGCATCTCCTCCAGGGTGGGATCCTCAGGCTCTTGGGTTCCTTGGTTTGCCAAGGTCATTGTGCCTCTCCCGTGAGTTTCAGGGAGCTCTCGCAGTCATCAAAGCATGGTTCTGTTCTCCTGCTCTTTGCCTTTCAGCACTGATGGAGACATAGATGAGTAAAGACAGATAAGGGGTAGGCACAAAGCAACAAACTCCAAATTTCCTGTGAATTTAATAGCAGAGCATTTGGAAGGGTAACAGCGCTCTTGTCACAGGAACTCAAAGCGTGGATCAGGTCTCATTCAAATTACAAAAGTGTCCAGTTTGCTTTTAAAGGCTTCTTTTGAGGGAGACAGAAAATACCAAACAGAAATGTTTGGTGAAAGCTCTGAGGTTTCGCCTGCCACAGGAGATGGAACTTTTTGGGGAGTGAAGTTCTACATTATCCTTTTACCCTTTCTTCATGGAAAGGGTGGTCAGGCTTTGGAAGGGGCTGCCCAGGGAGGTGTTGGAGTCCCCATCCCAAGCCCTTAGGATGCATTACCCGAGGACTTAGTTCTGGGAAGCCTCCAAAAGGAAGGATATTTTTCCCATTATCCCAGAAATCCTTTGCCCACTCTGGTAGGTTCTTCTGCATCTACCAAGTATCTTCCTCCCTGCTGATTACTCACCCTCATAATTATAACAAATTCTTCAACAAGCACCCCCTGCATGAAAACAAATTTTCATCATAACCATAATTCCAGCTCAACCATCCATTATCTCAGCTTATTCAGCCTCAGAGTTAATATTATTTTATAGTGCATTTGAAGCAACCGTAATCCCCATCCTGATTTGATTCCTGGGTTTCTGTGGAAGCCAGCAACCTCTGTTTCCCTGCCAAGGAAATGCCAACTCATTATACACAAGGTCTCTGGGAAGCAGCTGTGACTGTCCCTCCTCCAGGAATATTTTTGACAAGGCAGAGAGGAAGCACACTTCTAGGCTGACTTGGCTTTTCCCCATGAACACACAAGTCAGAATTTTTCAAGACAAGAGAATACCATCTTTTTTCCATGTTTGTGCCTATCATGGTAACATTTAGCTGTGAAAATGGCAGAGGAAATTTAATTTGAGAGAAATTCATAAAAAAGAATTACCTTATCCAGGGCAGAACTCTGTAAGTTCTGAAGTGTTTTGGAGGTAACGTGGTGACTCTTTCCACCTGTACCTTCTGGAAGGGTCAGTGGTAGGTGTAAGAATGCTGCCCCTGCACACAGCCCCTCTGAGGAGTCTCTGGGCTGAGCACCAGGTGTTTCTATCAACCAGCAGAAGGGAATCTTTGCTTTGGCTTGGGTGGGAGGCTATGCTATAACTACAAATACTGATTGTTACTGTGTTCAGAACTACAGTGATGAAGAGGAACAGAGACTCAGGAGCTAGGCAGAGAGACCCAAGGCTGTAACTCTCTGGACTGGGAACTGTCTGCAGATCCAGTGGGACCTGCTTCATGAAAGTCACAGCTGGTGCTGCCAAATGGTTCTTAGAACAAACTGTGTGGAACTGCACCAAGACTGCACTACTGAGTAGCACCAAATCCCAGCAACTGCAGGATGCTCCATGCAGGGTTTTCTGTTAGTCACTTGGAAGTAGAACCAGTAACAAACTGCATATAGCAGAGTAAAAAGATATTTTTTTAAATGATATTTTAAAAATGCTGATGAGAATTGATTATGCTCTTAAAAATGCCAGCTTGATCCTTGGCAGGGTCACTCAAGCCAAAGCTCCATGTAGGCAGTAGATTATTAGGAAAAAACCTGTAGTGTTGCAATGATGGTGGCCCAGGTACCTCACAGGCTGGGAGAGGGACACCAGTGACCCTGTGCAGAGCTGGCAGCCTGTCCTGCTGCCCCCAGGCTGGGACACAGATGTGCCCCTGGGGCTGTGACACAGATGTGCCCCCAGGCTGGCACACAGATGTGCAGCCTGTGGCACTCGGCCAGGGCTCCCCTGCTGATTTGGATGCATTTAGAATGCAGGTTGCCACTACATGTGACATATGTCACCAAAATGAACATCTGACAGCTATGGCAAGAGCTGCAAACATTGGTTTCTCCCCTTCCCCCGCTTTTTTCCCAATTTGCAAATTCATTTTGATTGTGCTTATGTTGCTCTTGGGTTTTATTTTATATTCACTCAGATACTCATTCAAAGCATAAAATGCATGAATGTTCACATGAAAAATGCAACATGAGATGCAACACCAGGTTGCATCAAAGCTGCTGCCAGACTCTGACACAGAGACAAACAATCCAGACAGAATTCATGCAGAGCTTTCCCAACACAGCCATGTACGTACATGCAATTACATTGTGTGAAAGCAAAACCCACAAATTTTATTTTAAGCTTTTCTCCAACACACCTTCTGCTATTAGTCTAGTTTTCCTGGATCCCTCTAGGGAAGACAGTCTACTTTTTTCCCCGTGCCTTCTCCCAATTCTCTTGGTTATAACAATTATGCTTTATCCAGCCTGGGAGCAACGAGCCCTCATTTGCATTAATCACAAGTAGCCAACATATGCAGAATTCCAAACATGGAGTGAATCCTGTTGGAAAAATAATTCCCAGTGAGACATGGAAATGTGCTTTTATTCACCATGTGCTCACACAGCATTAGCAGGACAAGTCCCTGGGGTTGTAAAAGGGATCTGACAACCCAGTACTGGAGCAGCCACTGCAGCAGGGAGTGGAGAGGAGGCCATCAGCACTGCTGTGGGTTCTGTAGGTGAAGGGACCCAGTCCTTGCTCCCAGGCTGGCGGGGGTAGCCCATGCTCCTGAGGATACTTAGGGAAAAAAGCTCCACCCCTGATCAGCTGTGGGAATGAAGAACTCTGGTGACAACATGACCTGAGGAGTTTTACAGAGTATCTTGGATGAAGTTCCTCAGCAGCTAGAGCTGGAGTTACCCTGATAGTTCCTGGAGTAAAAAATGCTGCACAATGGAAAACTTGGAAAACAAGTTTGACACAAATCCTCAGCTTGTGCAAGTGCCCATGGCCCCTCTGACTCCACCTGAATTGCATCCTCTCTTCTGGGTGCAGCTCTCCCCCATCACTTTAGGAATGCTCAGGAGTTGTAGCTGCTGCCATTTACTCCCCAAAAACCACACTATCTGCTGAGGTAAATCGCTCTGCCACCACAAGAATGTCTATCAGCAGAAATCTGACTTTAAGTTGCATTCTCGTGCAGAAGCATTACCTCGGTTCCTGAAAACTGAGCCCTCAGAGTGTCCCAAGGTGTTGGAGCTAAAACACTAAAAAATCTGGGGGTTTAAACATAGCCCAGTCCAATGTGCTGTATTTATGAATAGTACCTGAACCCACCACCTCCCACCAGTTTACAAAGAGCACTAAATCAAAGACAGTGATGATAAGAATATGCTTCCTTCAGTCTGGTCCTTAAAATTCCTTACTAAGTCCTTGGAAACCTGAAATGAAATATTATTTATTAAGTCCTGGAGTAAGAGCACAGTCAGGGTGTGATAAATTACTAGCAGCAAGCTAAGGTTTTCATTTTTTTCCCAAACACAGAATCCAGTCCCTCGTGTGAACTCTGTCTTCCACGGCTCTGTCGCAGAGGTCTCTGCAGGATCCTTCCCCCACTTCGGCCTCCTCTGGCTGCCAGCAGGAGATGCCAACAGCCCAGAAGGGCTGAGCACAGCCTCGGGGAGCAGCTCTGGTAGCAATATACAGAAAAGGCTGCACAGGAAGAGGGTCATGCAGCAGGAGGGGACAGGCAGGAGAGGAGGGCAGGTGTGACCCCCACTCGGAAAAAACCTCTCATCTGGTGGCTCAAAACATAGAACCATGGAACCCCAGAATGGTTTGGGGTGGAAGGGACATTGAACATCATGTCATCACTATCCTAGGTTGCTCCAAGCCCTGTCCAACCTGCCCTTGGACACTGCCAGGGATCCAGGTGCAGCCATAGCTTCTATGGGCACCCTGTGCCAGGGCCTGCCCACCCTCCCAGGGAACAATTCCTTCCACATATCCAGTGTAAATCTTCTCTGCTTCATTTTAGGGCCAGTTCCCTTTGTCTCATCTCTGAATCCAACACACAGGCAAACCCAGAGGGGATGAACACATCTAGGGACAGTTCTGGGGGGCATGGTGGGTGCAGCTGCTGAAGAAGCCGCATTTGTTGAAAGCAGCTCACACTTTGATCAGTTTGTACAATAGGAACAAGAAAAGTGTCAGGGTCCCTATGTGCCAACACCTCACTCCACTGTCACCAAAGGACTTACAACCTGAACAGCATTTTAACTCTAATGTTAATGCTAAAAATATTCTGCATTCAGTAAAAATATAAAGCTCTTGTTTGAGAAGCAAAATTCAGGACCATAAGCAGAACTGCCTTTAACACTGCAAAAACATCCATCCTTCTCCAGCAGAGTTCTCCCTGAAGTCTGAGCACAAATGACAGCCAAAGCTGTGATTGTTCGATTCCATGTAACCATGGGAAGAACAATTCACCACAGTGAACATTCAAAATTCAGGGCTGCTGCCACCTCTGAACCAATTTTGACACTAATTTTTCTGCCTTTCATAAACCGTAAGTTTCATCTGTTCTGGGGCTGAGTAATGATTTTCTTCCCTAAATAGAAAGGTTTTCATGTTCATTTTTTATTGCTTTAATATGACAACTATCCTATATATGAATCCAGGTAAGAAAACCAGGAAACTTTCCAAACACAGACATACTTCATCGTTCACTTATTCCACGTGGTTATGAAGTGGTGCTCAATGGAAACTGTATGGGAACTGAAAGCAGAGCACATATTGTGCACCCACGTAATTGAGAAAATATAGGGGTGGAAAAGGACAAATCAGATGGATGATGTTTACATGTTCCTGTAATATAACTTGGGCTAGAGACTATAGAGTTGCACAGTCAAGTTCTCAGGAGTCAGCTTAAATTCATTAAGTTGTTAAAACTTTCCTGGGTATGAGATGCACTGGTAGCACTGTTGCATTGCAAGGCAACCAACTCCTAAAATATCATCTCCTCTTTCCCCCAGAGATGAAAGATGCAGGGTAACAAACTCATAACTGAATCATATATAATTGGCATGAAAAAATTGGTTTCCCATCACTTAAATTATGTGGATTAACTGGTAGGACAAGATATAGACATAGCTCATATCTGACATGGCACAGTAGACATTGAAGCAGGAGACGTTAAACCTGAAACCCTATTATCACAAAGTTTAATAAAAATACATTTTCCTCCAGAGAAAGAGGTACTTTTCTAGGCTGTCCCCTTCACACTCCTGTTTGGTCAGTAAAATGTCAAGTCACCATTTATTCTATGAGTATTTTGGATTACAGTCACGGGGGGAATCAAAAAGCTGAAGACAGGAGTTACACAACTCCCATTTGTGTGTAATTTGAAAAGAAAATAGAATATTGCATTTTTAGTCATAGCTGAGAGGTGAATGGGAGCCATAGGTTAGCGTCTGGCCATGAACTGAGCTCTGCATCAGCACTGAAGAAACAGACCTGGAGTCTCCCCAGGACAAGTCAGCCCCAGTTGTGGAAAGGAAGGACAGAGTGAGACCCTTTGGATTCAGCACAGCTCCTCTGTCCCTGCTGCTGTTTCAGGGAGAGCCCTGGCTTGGAGGCAGACAGTGCCAGCTGCCTCCCTGCAGGCACCCTGCCCAGAAATGCTCTGGCTCTGCCAAGTCAGCTCCAAGGGAACTCAACTGTCCACAGACACATAGCTCTTCTTAGAAACACTTTTTAAAAGAAGCCCCTACCCCAACATTCTCATGCACTGATTGGATTCCAATATCCCATCTCTGCCATCCAGGGCAAAATCTTTGCTTAAGTGGAATTGGTTTGCTCCCAGAAACCAAGAGCTTTTCTGGGAATTTCTCTTTTCTCCTACATTGCTTGGGAACCACTGCAAAGGCTCTCCAAACATGAAACACCCTGAGCCTGAAAACCTCAGCAGCTGGCATGAGGGTGTCTCCAAGTAGTAGCTGGTGTTGGAGAAATATGTTGGGCTGACGATAGTCTTGGACACAGGCCCCTTTGCACAGCCACAGGACACAGGCAGCAAGTGGCAAGTGACATCTGCTGTGGTTCCCTTCCCTGACACAGCTTTCTCGTGCCCTGGTGGCTCAGGAGAGGGTGGAAATTAATTCAAACTATTTTTATTGGCCTGCTTGTTGCTACACAACACATCCTTCCATTAGAAAGAGGAACATTGTAGTTCCTCTCATCCCCTTCCAGAGACATTTCAAATAGGTGGAGATTTAAATCCCACAAGTGAAAGCTACAGACGTAAATTCCACATTTGTTTGTGTGAATCTGTACATGGCCAACCTTACAGAATGCAAACCAAACCCCAATAATGGGACCCAGATTGAAATGAAAACCAGCTCTCCACAATGAGAGACAGATTCTTGTGTCTGAGAAGTTTGCAGTCAGCTACAATAAAAATCAAGCTCTACAGCCCGGCCAGCCCCCGAGCCTTCATAAATATCACTTTTCCCTTGTTTTATTGTTAGCAGAAGCAGCTTGGCAGTGGATGCCACCACACTATTAGTAAACACACGTCATTATAAACACAGAACAGAGACCATAATAACCAGCAAGGAAAAAGAAGGAATGAATTACACAACCCACCAACTCCTAAGAAAACAATTTCAGGAATACAAGGCAGTTCCAGCTGGAAATGTCACCGTGGCACCCCACACCTGACACATTCTGCCACCTCTCCCTGAGCTTTGATGCTCAGTGTGAAGCCAGAGAAGCTGTGAAAAGGACCTGGTGGGTTCCTGTATTGTCTGAAAATGACTCCACATCCAGAGACACTTTCTTCTCTGCCAGACTGGCAGAACTAGCCAGGTTTACAAGAACCAGGCTGTGATCCTTCTGCCCTTTAACCACCACAAACCATAACAACACATGTTCTGAGAATTAAAATAAGATCGTGCTTCTGTGGGATCCATCCATGCAGGGGACAAGAAACTCTTGGCTGCCCAAGCATCTGTGACCTGATGATTCTCAAGGAATGGCATTTGGATTCAGGACTCCAGGGAATTCCTGCAGAATTATAAAGGCTAAAACTGTGCACTCCTGATGCTGGTGGGCTCTGCTGCCCCTCAATGGCCCTGCTGGGAGGGGAAGCTCTGGGCAGCTCATCCCTCTCCTGCAGGTCTCTCCTTTCCTTTGGCAGCTGGCAAGAAAGCAAAACGAGTGTGGCTATACAGCAGGACAGGACCAAATGGAGCATAACAGAAAGAGGAGCCTGTGACTTGTCCTTTTGGCATCATTCAGTAAAGTTTTTTGTTTCCTACATGTTCCAGAGTCCTCTTGGACCTGTTTTAAGTAGATGGCTTTGCACAAATGTGGGTCAGTGTCTGTATTCCTACAGAAAAGGAGATGGAAATATGCCTGAGAATCCTCTGCAGCCTCTACCTGGGAGGAAAAATTATCCCACAGTTTGTTAAAGTTCTCAGTATTGGATGCAGATGAGTGACAGTTTCTCAGCAATTTTAGCAACATCCCTAAGGAATTCAGGAAAATGGTTTGAAGTGGTATTTTCCAAGAGGAATTGCTGGAGAGAGCTTCTAAAGCCATCATGTGCAGTTCAGAGAGAATACCACTAACTGGGCTGCTGCAGCCTATGGAGCACTGCTCCTCCTGTCCCTGTCCTGCTGCTGGACCATGCCAGCAGCCACAATTGCCTCTGGAATGTCCTCTCCCATGGAAGGGACGTCGGGAAAGCCCATACGAGGCTGGACAAGACGTCCATGTGCCGGACATCCCGTGGCAGCAGAGGCTGGCCCTGAGCCTTGAAGGGCTCACACGCAGACTTTGAGTGTAACATTCCTAAAATAAAGGGGTATTCACACCTCTGGGGGCTGTTTTGCACTTGCTCTCCAGACTCAGCAAGGCAGCAATGGGGGAAATTTAAATTAAAGAACCAAAGGTACTACGCAGATTAAAACAAAGTTTAAAGAGTGTAAAACAGAACAAGACCTGCAAAAAAAACGCTGTATCTCTAGCATCCAGTACTCCAGCACAGGAGAGCTGGATGTTCTCAGTCTTGATTAAAACCAAGGACTCAATGAAGCACACAGGTGTTCAGTTCATGATTTGGGGTTGGTATAAGGCACAATAAAGTGGCTGTCACAGTGTCACTATCACAGGCTTGTTTAAAGGCCAGAGCAATAAAGGCAGATGGCAGCAGAACAGCAAACAGGGTTTAGTGCCTGGCAAATGGTAAATTCTTCTCTGAGCAGCTCAAGAAAATCCGGGTCTTTCAGTTCCACAGAATTTTCTACTCTATTCCCTTTGCTGACAAAAATGTCATATTGTCAGGAGAGACATTCACAGTGAAATGCTGACCGAATTTTGATACAAAATCAGAGCCAGGCCTACAGAAACTGAATAGAAAGACATCTTCTAGAAGTGGATGAATCACAGCAATTGAGCCTCCATAAACTATTTGGGGTTTGATGCTGTATTTATCGTAACAGTACAATTGGACATTACTATTAATTCTAGATTGAAAACATCTCATTTTCTTCCCCACAATTTTGCATGGATTTACCTATAACTGTTTGGAATGGACTCGTAGCAGAATTCAAGTGATGATATGAACAGGGAATAAATTCAAATGTGTTTTCTTGACTCTGATAAAGAGAAGATATGTCTGGCAGACAAGACACCCATGCAGCTGGCCCTTGAGACACTTGGGGAATAGGCCAGAAGAACAAGAAGGAAAATATCAAGGCAGTTCAAGGTAAAGAAAATGGATTCATGATTTAAAAAGAAATGATATTTGGCTTTGACACTGCTTGTGGTGTTGGTGAGTCACCCATAATAATATGCCCAGGACAACAACAGTGACAGGCAGCAGGTGAAGATAATTTAAAAGTCTCAGTGTAGATGCAAAGTTAAGCTGAACCAGCCTGCTTTAAATACAACTATGTCAACATATGCATTTTCACAATAATTTGTGATTTAAGATACAAATTTTTGCACATATTCCCCATTTAAGAGAAAAAAATAGCATTCACAGTGACTACCTTTGCCTATGCTAAAGATCATTATTTTCATATTCTTCTAGCTACCAGAAATAACACCAAGAACTGGAAGAATTGCTTCTGGAACATGAAAATTGTGTCCTTTTTCCCAAACACAGCCTGGTACCAGTGATGCCCCAGCACCTGGGAATTCCCAGACTGGAATGCACGGGCAGCTCCTAGCAATTCTCACTGTAGTGAAGGTGCTCAATGCCTTGGGACAGCACAGACAAGAGAAAGGGTTTCAAGTAGAACAGTGTAACTTCATTTAAAGGACTGGTGCTGTGCTAAGATGAGCTTAGGACCAACTAAAATTTCCACCCCCTCCTACCTTGCCCCTTCCTCACCTTCAACACATGGACAGTATGAGGATTATGGACACTTTTATTGACTAGCATTAATTAATTATTATTTCTCTATTAGGAAATTAACATAGGAATAGAAGACCATATTTCTTTCCATTAAAAAAGGGCAAAAAAGGGGTGAGGCTGTTTATGAATGTGGGTTGGGAGGAGCCTGGCAGCACAGAGGAGCCCTAATGCCTTAATGAAGATAAGCAGATGAAAAGGGCCACTGTGGATTCCCACTGCCTTGCAGTTAAGTGGTGGGTTTGGAAAATAATTCCTCCTGATTCATCTTCTGGTTACATTCTGGTTCTTCAGTCAATTATATGTCACCACACAGGGTTTGAGAGCGGATTCCTGAGCAAACAGCCAACAGCAGACAAATTAGCTGGGAAACCCAAGCTTTATCACTCAAGTTTTGATGAGTGCTGATCTGAGACAGTTCCGCAGGTGTGTCCATGCCTGTCAGGCTCCCAGATGCTTTGTGTGCCCAGATCCCCAAGAGGATTTTTTGGCAACTATTCCCAATACGCTCCCAGCTGCTCTCCCACAAAAATAAGAATAGGAAATTTTTTCTGCTCTGAAAACCATGGATGGGGGAGAAGGGGAGAACCCCAGCCATCAGTTTGTTCAAAGATGTGCCTTGGCATTGGGGGAGCTGAGGGAGCTTCCCTCTGGGGCAAAGCCAGCAGGAGCCCTCGGGGCTGGGACCAGCAGCTCCCTGGCTCTCCCTCCAAAGAGCCCTCGTGTCCCTGCCTTGCCTGGATCCTGAGAAGGAGCTTTTCCAGAAGGGGAACGATCTCGCCACTGTAACTCATGTGGAGAATTTTCTCTCCTCTGATTAGGATGTTTAACCTGTGCAGTCTTGCCCCGTGCAGGCTCTGTAATGGGAGCAAGCCAGGACTGGGATAAGGCAAGGAATGCAGGCTCAGGGGGAGATCTCAGCTGGTTTTCTTTGTCCCCAGGGCTGCCAGGAGAGAGAACCTGGGCACCTGGAGGTGTGCCAACCCTGTGCCTCCAAGTCTTGGGCATCCACATCCTTTTGGGGTCCAACAGCTCCATCACCTGCAGTGCACCCCACTACCCTGGCCTGGTTACAGGGTCTTTGTGGGACAAGGGGCTTGCCTGCACTAATCCCACCTCCAGGTTTATAGAATTGGGCTGGTTGGAAATGAAAACTTGTTTCTCATAAAACGTTGCTGTGGGTTTGACAGTGTATTTCTGGTGGCTGACGGCTTATGATAGTCTCCTGTGAGTGAAGGTAACAACATGGGCAGGTTGACCAAGACTGACATTAGAAAGGGACTCCTTTGTCCTTGTTCTGTCCATGTCCTGCTTTTCTTGATGGTTTCGACCCCCTCACATCAAATTCCCTAAGCTTCTGTCAGACAAGGAAATTCTAGGCAACATTTCTCCTAAATAAATATTTTTCTTTCTTTGTAGAGTCGATATGCCTTTCTCAGCTCAAGATTTTGTGACTTGCCTGTATCAGACTTTGTACCAAGTCAAAGCATTTCATCCCCCCAAGGTTATGTGGGAATCCTCCAACATTCCAAGCAGTGACAGAAAGGAGGCAGGAATTACCAAGTGCTCTGTCACTACTGGTCCAGCTGTGACACTAAAAGAGCATCAACCAGCCCAGCCTTGTGCCTAGAAATACAATCTAAACACCTGGAATGATTTGGCATCCTTAACTACACCTTCCTTCCCTGAAACATTCGGTGCAGAGCTCATCCTCATGACAGGAATGTACCTAGAGAGAGACAGGACGCTCTCAGCTGCACGGGGGAAAGAACACGTTCAAGCAAGATAATCCAAACATCACAAAGTGCTGCAGTCACAAAGCTCTGGGCTGCTCTTAGATGCATGTGGGTGCGCAAATGGAGGGCAAAAATGATGGGTTTTACCTTTTGTACCCACCCAGACACTTGGACGGCTTTTCTTGTTTTTACGAGGGACCACTTAAAGCCAAGAGGGGACAGGAGAGAGATGTGTTGCAATCATCAGATAGGAGACACTTTAATGGCTGTTGGCTTCTGAGCTGATAGAGCAGAGTTCTTCATGCACACAGAGTTTATTTTCCTATGGCCCCCACTCTCTGGTGAGCTGGCTTATGCCGAGGGCAGGCTGGGAGAGGTGAGGCCAGGGATTCCTTGGCTTTAATGCACAACTGAAAGATGCTTTCAGTCGGTTGCAGCCTGGGTGCCAGGTTTTATTTTTTTCAGTGCTCTCACTCTGGGGTGGAGAGGGCCAGCCCTCTCCTTCCTCATGCCTCCTTCACTCTCACACAATCTTTGTGGAGCTGCAGAAAAGAATGTTCCCATAAATAAACAAAATATTGAGTTACACACCATGTAAGTGACGACAGAAGAGAGCCCCAAGTCATCTTCTTAATTTCTATGCACAAGCAATGTGCCAGCTCTCAGATAAAAGATGCATGAAAGAAAATGACACTGCTTCCAAATGCAGATAGTTTTGAGCTCAAATCACCAAGCCGTCATTTCCCGTGTGCTCCTGTGCACACCGGGCAGGGCTCAGCCCTCCCTGCCCACCTCCAGCCTGGAGCTGCTCCCGGTGCTCCCCCACCCATGTCCTGCTCCAAGGTCTGCTCACGTTCCCAGCCCCCAGATCACTCTGTTTGAACTCCTGCAGGCCAGCAGATGACTGGTTTTGGGGTCAGAAGGCAAAGTGCTGACTGGAGACCTGGCACAAGGCAACGCCCACATCCTGCTGCAGTCGCAGCTGCAGCTCTCCTTCCCCTGCTGGAAATCAGGCCTTGGCTGTACACACTTTAATTGGGGACAAATTGCTGCAAGGGTCTTTGCAAAGCCCTCTTGCACAGAGGTGGTTCCTTCAGATTCTGCTGGGCAATTTACAATTAGGCTAGTTTTAAAAATAATTTGATAGCAGAAACACTTCACTGAATAATTTTCAGGCTCACTACAGACATTATTCATGAGAAAGCGATTCAAAATATTCAAGAGAGAAATATAACACGACCCTGGTGGATTTGGTTGTCTACACAGGCTTTGCTGCTTTGCTTTGGGCTCTGGTGCGGACTCTCACACAATTCAGCTGTGAGGAAACATCCTGAAAGCCAACGTTTTACTTGTAGCAGGAGGGGCTGGGATCACACCCTGTACCACATGAACCAAGTGCCACAGGGGTGCCCTGAGCCCTGGGCACAGCACGGGACAAGGCACAGCGAGAATGTCACTACGAAGCAACCTGAGGTCCACGATAAATCCAGGTTGAGAAGGAAAATGAATGCCTGGGAAATGAAATAATTTTCCAGAGTCCCCAGACAGCCCTGGGAAAGGCAAAGGACTGAACCTCTGCACCCTCAGGTCCAGGGCAGCATTTAAAACCATGCCCTGCTTTCTGCCTAATTACACGTCCCTGTGTTAGACCTAAAATCACAGAGCTCATTGGAAAACCTTTATCAAGGCTGCTCTGATTAAGAAACTCACATTGCTCATGAAATATCAGGAACATTTTGCTCACTCTCTCATGGGACATGCCTCTCAGTCCCTGTCCTGAGGGAGCTTTGGGGAGGTTGTGCTGCAGCTCTGCTCTGTGTCCCCCTCAGTGCAAACCTGGCTCTGCCACAGGCACTGGGCTGAGGTCTTGGAATCTCAGGCTGGTTTGTGTTGGAAGGGACATTAAAGCTCATTTCAACCCATCCCCTGCCATGGACACCCTCCACTAGCCCAGCCTGGCCTTGGACACTTCCAGGGATCCAGGGGCAGCCACAGCTTTTGTGGGCACCCTGTGCCAGGGGCTCTCCACCATCACAGAGAAGAATTCCTTCCGAACATCTAATCTAAATCTCTCCTCTCCTAGTCTGAAACTTTGTCCTATCACTATCTGTAGTGGTGAAGAAGCTACTTAATTTTCTTTTCTTTTGTAACTTTGTTTGTTTGGAATGTAATTTTACCTTCTCTTTTGCTTTCCTTGGTCTCATTTAGAATCTCTTTCTTTCCTTGGTCTGACTTAGGCTGCAGTTCCTTTCCCCCTGTCCTTCAGGAGTATCCCCATCCTCTCTCTTTTCCTCCCCAGAGTTTCCTCTGGAAAGGCACTTACACCCTGCAGCTGCTCTCTCAGTATCCATTTGTTCCTCACACTATATCAGAAGCTGGATGGGATGGACTTTTGTTTCTTATTCTCTCGCCTGTTTCAATTTTTTCATGTCTGATTTCAATTTTTTTCTTAAAGAGAGGAAAAAATAATTCTGGTACTGACTTAATTAAAAAGGGAAACTGAAGCCTATTGATTTAGTAGGAGTCAAAAGCCCAGATGAATTTAACTCCCTGCTCCTTCATTTCTAACTTGAAGTTGTCGCTAATAATTTGCTGTATTCTTTAAAATTTAATTTATGGAACATCATTGAAATTTGAAAGACCTCGCAGTGACTTGAACACAGCAAGAAGTTTATAGCCCCTAACAAGAATAAACAGACTAGAAAGTCCTTCATGTTCTCCCAGATAACCATAGAAACAGGCATTTTTTTCTTTTAAATAATCTCAAGGAAAAGTTAGTGAAACATAAATTAGAACAACTGCCACTGATTTATTTTTCTGAATAAAAAGAACATTCAGTAGCAAGTCATTTGTTTTTGTTTTCTTTCAGAGAGTAAATGGAAACATATTCTTACCTCACTTTTCTCACAAGTACAGTAGATCTCCTAAGCTTGTGTCAAGGTTTGATTGCCAGGAAAAAGTGGTTGAATAGTCAGCATTTGTAATGAGGGCATCACCAGACATGGAATACAGCTGTCAAACTGGCACTCTCATTTTCTAGGCATTGGCTGATCAGGTTCTGATCCTTAGTGTCATTGTGCAGGACAGGTAATGATGAGCCTCTGGGTTTCCCTTGGAGGTGATTTTTGGAGAAGGTGCATTTCTGAATGAGGAAGTGCCAGGCCCTGGTGACAGAAGGGGTTTGTGAGCACTGACAGGAGCACTGAGCATTCACCCTGCTGACAAATTACAAAGTCAGGGTGATCAAGTGCATTACAAATAGGACTGGAAAATCCTGGGTTCCTGTTCTGGCTCCGTCCTTGATTATCTGCTGTGACCTTAAGCAAATCACTTGAACTTCTCCCAGCCAGATTCATTGCTCCTGTAATTCCATTTGATGGGATAAATGAGGAAGTGCATGGCCCTCTCTATCTTCATTTCCCTATCTGTACATGTGGGTGAATGCTTTTGGGATGCAATTATTGCCCACGGAGATGTTTCAAATCTGTGCAGCTCTTTGATGTCTGCAAACTTATTTGTTGATATGTGGAATACCTGTGTGGTAAGAAGTTTTAGAAAAGCTCTAAGCTTTCATCCAAGAGTGGGTGAGAAAACATTGCATCTATATTGTATAAGTTTAATCTTGTTTTCAGCTTTCTTTTAAGTGTAAAAATTTGCCTACTATTTTGTGCCCAACAGCACAAATATGCCTGAAATATCTAACAACATCTGCCCTGTTAAAAAGCAGCCAAAAGCTTGGCTTCAATATTGAAAAGCCCTTAAGAAAATTGTATGCCTGTCTGCATGACTGTGATCAATGAGACAATACCAAGGGTGATGTCCATGATGCACTTGGAAAGCACTGAGCTCTTCAGAGACTTATGGCAAGCCAATTTGAATTATTTTCAGCTCTCTTTTCCAGCTGGGAGGCAGCTGGTGTCTTTTTGTGGGCTGTTTGGGGTGCACATTTTCAGCCAGGCTTGCCTGTCCCAGCAGTTTGGCTCTCCATGGCACCTGGGTGCTGGGTGCTCTTGGGTTGTCCAGAAAAAGCTCCCTAAGGGCTGTGGGTCCTGCCATGGCACTGGGAAAAGGAAACTGGAGCTTGCCAGAGCACTTGCTGGCAGCTGTGCTGGCATGTGAAGTCTGTCCTGCTGGGAGGCAGAATTCCCTATGGGAACACATCACACACTGAGCTACCAGGACTTAGATCCATGTGTGTGGGAGAGAGAGCCCCTGGAGACCCACTGAGGAGTGTCCTGAGGTCCACTGTTCAGAGAAAAATAACGTTTCTGGAAAGAGATTGTTCCTAAAAAGAGCCAGAATTGACAGCTCTGTGTAGATGTGACAGCTCAGAGTTTGTGGCATCAGAACTCCAAACCAGGGCCTGGGAAGCGTGGCCAGGGAGCTCTTCTGGTGGAATGGTGGTGCAGGGGGAGGCTGGGGTGGTGGAGGAGGCAGACACAGGCTCACAAGGCTTTGGCTCTCTCTCAGGGTTCCAAATGAATCCATTGCAAGTGAAGTAATTTCCTTCTTTCCTCTCTCCCCCAGGTGCCTGGAGCCGGCAGTCCCTCGGTGTGCACAGTGCTCACTGCAGTGAGGCTTTGATCTCGGTTAAACAATCCAGACTTAGAACAGCCCACCATCCTGCAGTTTGATTCCAGCATTGCTGCAGGGGTGAGCCCTGACTGTAAGCCAGGCTTAGCAGGGTCTTTTTTCAGCCCTGGAGCACCCAGTCACAGCGTGGGAGCAGCAGAAGCCACAGCATTTCATGTGCTGAAAATCAGAGGTGGAAAAGAGCCCTAGCAGGTCGTTCATTTTGTTGGCTCTGGGCAGAATTACTCCTGGTGCCATGCTCTCCCAGGAGCTGATCCTGTCCAGTTTGGAATAACTGTAGCCCTGGTGCTACAGGTACCTTTTACTTTGAAAAACCATTTCAGTGCCTAAGAGACCTTCTGGGTAGGAAACTCAGACACAGTTGGGAGCAGTAAGTGATTCCTTGAACCCTCTGAAGCAGTTCAGCCTCTCTCTTGGGTGGCTGTGCCAATGGAATCCCTCAAACCTGCTAAACTGAGCTTTAGTCACCGTTTTGGCCCAGCTCCTGCAGTGTTTGATCTTTCCTTGTGAACCTGCCCCTCTAGGCCCAGAGATTCCCACACAGCTGTCAGGAATGATCAGTCAAAAAAATTATGCAGTAGGACTGGTCTGCATTTGCCCTAAGCCCTTTTTAATAGTTGACTGACTATGTAAAGGGTCCTTAAAAATGACTGTTTTGTGCTGCTTGTTTAATATCAATTTATAAAGGGAGTATTTTCACAAAGTACAGTAAGCACTTCATCAAAATTACAGCTTAAATCCCCATTTCCTGGATTCATGTGTTTATCAACAAATCTCTCTTTTTCTTTTTTTCCTAACGTACATATTCCCATTCCTCATTGCTGTAAAGGAAAGTTTTAAAGAGAAGAAAAATAAATGTCTTGAAAGATCAGAGGCCACTAGAAAAAAGAATAATAAAAATGTTGGGTTTTGCTCTTTCCCCTCTTCTATATTTCATCTGTCACAAGCTCTCTGCAACCTGGGGTCTCAAGGCTGGAAGCAGTGGAGATGGTTTTGCCATGATGGGGCTGTGGTATGGCAGCTCTGTCCCAAAAAATTAATAAGGAGGGAGTTACTGATAAACAGAGAAGCTGTGGAAGCCTCTGGGTCCCTGGAAGTCTCCAAGGCCAGGTTGGACGGGGCTTGGACCAACCTGGTCTATGGAAGTTGTCCCTGCCCATGGGAGGGAGATTGAAAGGATTTGAGCTTTAATGTCCCTTCCAATCCAAACCAGCCTGGGATTCCATGATTCAGGATTTAACAGTTGCTCTTAACAGAAAAAGAGCATCATATTACACAATGCCTCTCAGGTGGCAGGTACAACTGCATCTTAAATATTCAAATGTAATTTTTCTTTTTTATCTGAAAATGTTAATTTAATCACAATGAATCATTTTCCTTTATAAAAAAACATAACCTTAATGACTTAAAAAAACCCCTTTCTTCTACTTTTTTCATCCAGGAAAAAAAAAATTAATTTCCTTATCAGTTCTGTTTACCAACCACATAAGTTTATTAGTTGCAAGTATTCAGTGCAGAATTGGATTAACAGCCCCTCTACTAATAGGGAACTCTGCAGAGTTGGGGCTGCTCCAGGAAACCTTCTGCCTTTACTGGGAAGATGCTTTCCCAGCCCCACTCCCCATACCCCAGCCAGCCCTCAAGTCTCATTCTTAGACCTGACCCTTGCTTAGGCTTGTGGGAAATGCTAAAATGAAGCAGAGGCACAGCTATACCTCCTAAAGAAAGGCTGGCTTGGCTGTTTCACCACCCCCAGATTGGGGAGCAGGAACAGGGTGAGGAGCAGATGGCCTGGCCTGCAGTCACATCTCAGTGCTTGTGTCCTTCAGGTGCCTTTGGGTTCTGCACACATGGGGTCTTCCACTTAGCCTACAGTCCAGTCTGGTGGAAAGTGCCCTCTCTGCACCATGGCTCCAAGGCTGGGTGGGCATCGTAAAAAGGTCAGATGGCCTTGGCTTAATTTGCAAAAGTCAGGCAGTGCCCTGTTAATGCAATAAAAGGGGTGTCAGTGTAAAACAGGCCGTGGAAACAACGGGGATTCCCTGGTTTACATCCTTTGTCAGGTACACATGCATTTATTAGGAACCCAAAGTTCCAGCAACTTGACCATTGATGATGTCCAATATGGCCATTTCCAGAGCAGCAGCACTTTTGCCTTGTGCTGAGCTGTACTCGCTGTGCCTCAGGCATGGAGTGGAGGCTGTCAACAGGAGCAGGGGCTGCAGCTCACACCTGGCTCCACAGCCCTCCTCCCCTTGTCCCTTCCACAGAAGGTCCCAGGTGTGTGACACTGCAGTGCCCAGGTGTGTGACAGTGCAGTACCCAGGTATGTGACACCGCAGGACATGGGTGTGTGACACCACAGGACCCAGGTGTGTGACAGTGCAGTGTCCAGGTGTGTGACAGTGCAGTGCCCAGGTGTGTGACACCACAGGACATGGGTGTGTGACACCACAGGACCCAGGTGTGTGACAGTGCAGTGTCCAGGTGTGTGACACTGCAGTGCCCAGGTGTGTGACACCGCAGGACCTGGTTTGTGACCCCTGTCACACAGAGCCATGTGTGCCTGGGAGCCCCTGCCATGGCCACCGGCCCCATGGCTGCCTTCCTCCGGGGAAAACACTGCAGGGAAAGGGCAGGGCTGACTGCATTTGGTTTTGTACATGGGAGCAGAGGATTTTTGGGAAATGGTGCCTCAGGTTTGGAGGGAGCAGTAACGAGCCCACTGTGGTGATGGACAGTGTGAGATGCAGCCCTGGGACTGCACACGTGGGGCTGTTTATGATCTTAGGGCATTTATCTCCCCTTCCTTTCCTCACCTTTGTCTTCAGCCTCTCTCAGACCAGAAGGAAAGGAACGCCCCAGCCCCCAGGCCCCTGACCTCTAAACTGAGCTCTCAGCCGTATTCCCCCATCACAGCTCCAAGGAGCGCCACATTTCTGCTTGGAAGGGGCAGATTTGAAAAACAGAAAATATATTAAATGGAAAACACAACAGGTCAGAAGAGCCATTCTATAAATTATGAGCCTGGGCAACAGAGATATTTTTCTTTGGGAATCAGTCCCTCGCAGTCTCCAGGCTACACGATGTGTAAGAAACAAAAAAGCTAAACAAAGAGAAAAAGTAAAGGATTTTTAAGCTGGCTCAGGAAAGGCGTTTTTTTCAAAACTGAGGAAAGGAAACTTGAAATGCCAGTGAAAGACCAACAGCAATCAGGCCCATCTGGGCACTGAGATGGAAACAAGCAGCCCTTGATGTGTGGGCGACACAGGGGGTCTCCATTGCACTTGCACTCCTTTGGTAGAGATTATCTAACCAGAACTCAGCTACCTTTACTCCTTAAACCATGCTGGGATCATCTCATTGCTGTGAAGATCATCATCACTCCTGGCAGCATCACTTCAACTGCAGATTGGTCATGGCCCCTCCTGCAGTGTGTGGCAGAGCCCTCTGAACCTGTGTCACTTCACTCAGGTAAACCAGCTGGACTTTAAACCAAATTTATTTTTGCATCTTGCCAGAACTCACAGGCTCTCCCAACAGTAAAGCTTGATTCCTTGCCATACACAATTCTGTATGAATATTGCTACTCTGGATGGGAGGGGACTCATGGAGAGCCTGCTTGGTGCCTCCCTAAGCATGGTCTCATAAATATAACAGGACTGGGATCTTCAAATTACTTCAAGGCAGTCAGACATTCAATTTCCATGGTATTTTGATGTTATTAGGATATGGAGCTCGTCAAGCTTCTCTGAATCACTTAGCTTAGTATTTGGCTCCTGGAGGCCATCCCATCCTCTGAACCAGCTGGAGAAATTCCAGAGCATCTCAAGATACAAGTTACTCCTCGGGCTTTTTGCAGGAATTTGCTCATGCCTTTGGAACTGCAGCCACCTGCTGATTGAGCTGACACAGGGATGGAGGGAACCAAGCAGCAAGGGAAGTACAGCCTGGCTGGGTGAGTACAGCCTCAGTGGTTTCTGAGGTGAGCTTTGTCTGAGGGCAGGACGCAAGGGCTGCAGCCCTTCCATAGATCAGGCACCAGCTGGCAGCTGCTCTGGCAGATGTGATGTTGTCCTCATCCTCTGATGTCCCCTCACTTTGCTTTGTGCCGCTCCACAAAGTCACCACGAGCAAAGAGAGGCTGGTAGGGACCAGAGAGTCAGAGCTCTCTAAAATGCCCTCCTGCAGTACTACTCCTGAGCACTGCCACAAGCATTGAGCAGGAACTATTGTATCCTACTCTGTCTGCTTTGGGTATTTTAAATTAATGCTCATTCAACCAAAGTAGGAATTGATTTTTTTCTATCTGGTCTTGAAACCAGAACTGAGTACATCAAAAGAGTTTTGACACTCTGTCCCTGCCTCCATGTACCATTGCTCTCCCAGGAGTGGGTTAAAAAGGCTTTGAGTTACTAACCTGCCTGGAGTCACACAGTAATCCAGCTTCTGAATGAAACAAAAACCCTGCATCTTCTGATTTCTGCTCTAGAAATTCCTCACCAAGACCATGGAAGCTGGCCCTATATTGATAGCAGCAAGAGCTTTTAACTTCAGAGCACTAGTGCAGCTTTGAAGCAAATCATAAAATCCTGGAGTGGTTTGGGTTGAAGGGACTCTAAAGCCCATTCCATTCTACCCCCAGCTGTGGGCAGGGACATCTTCCACTATCCCAGGGTGCTCCAAGCCCTGTCCAACCTGGCCTTGCACACTTCCAGGGATCCAGGGGCAGCCACGGCTTCCCTGTTCCTTCCTTCCTGAAGGAAACCAGACTAATCCCAGCCCAACATTAATCCCAAATACATTTGGAGGAGGCTTAGAGGCCTGAACACCATCTGGTTGTATCTCATGATGTGTTCCTGTTGCACCAAATCACCTGCAGACACAGCCAGGGCTTCTGCTCCATTTACTGATGAGGTTTAACCTCACCTCTGACTGATAGCTGTCACTGCAACCAGCTTGGGAACTCTGCTCAGTATCTGAGAGGAAATATTCCCTCCACAACTGGAGCCCACTCTGCAGCTCTCAGTCACAATGTCTAACCAGGTTTTTCTCTTGTCCTTCCAAATGCTGCTCAGGGATTGCACTTCAGAAGCGCTCAACAGCCTCACCCAGGTTTTCTGATAAAACTACATCAATTTGGTGCTGCAAAACGAAATGGTCAATGAAGATCCATTGCAGGGATCTGTGCACAGGGACAACTCCAGTCTCCACCAAAACTGAAATTCCTGGTAGAGAGGAATTATTTCTAATTTTTTTTTTTAAGCAATTGTCAAGATTTTTTTCATCAGACTTAAGTCATGTCTATGATTTCGATTTTAATGTGTAACAAGGCAATGAAGAACTGAAGACAGACCTGACCTCTTGCCCAGCAGTTTCCCTGGGAAGGGCAGGGTGTGCTGCAGGCCCTGGCTCTCACAGCCCCATGGAAGGAACTGCACCTTCCCCATGCCGGGAGCTGCAGGACCCGCACCCCTGGAGCACTGAAAGGCAAACTGCTCCTCTCCCCCTCAGATCCATCAGCAACAACCCCAATACAAGCCCTTCCTTTGCTGTCTCTCTGTATTTATGAACAGGAGACAAGGAAAGCACTCAGGCATTAAACACTTTGGGTTGAGTTCACTTCCCCATGACAGCCCTGCTCCTCGGAAATCAACGCTGGCATCAAACTGGAGTGACACAGGAGGAAAGGACATCCCTTGAGCTGCATTTTGGGGCTGTTACCCCAAAGGAACAGGGGGTAACTGTTCCATAACGTCCCTGAAGCTGCAGAAAAATAACATATTGCAAAATTTGGCCTTATTTTTGCAAATGCATCTTTTAAAATTGCGCATCTGGAATTTAAGTTCTCTTCCAAGCACTGTGTGTGATTTGTTCTTGCCAGAGAAGCACACCTGGGACTAAGAAAGGAGTTTAGATAAGTGCCTTTCCATATGGCCCACTGATAAATGATTCATTCTGCACAGCTTAGCTTTGAAAATAAATTCAGTATTGTTAAGATATTAAGATACCAGCTTCATATTTCACCTCATAATTGCACTTCACATATCACAAAAAGAACTGGGCTGTTGTTTTTGTTGCTGCTGTTTGCAGATGCAGCCTGCAGAGCTCTGGGTATTGCATCACAACTCACTCCCTGCTTCCTCCCATTCCAGCACACAATTTGCTCTTCTTCTGAGGGTAATTTTTAGGTGGATCAACACCAACACAACAAACAATCCTGTAAAGTACAAATTCAGTATCCTCAGATGAAGAAATAGATAAATACAACTTTTTAGGGTAATGCCGAATTAAACGTGTGATGGGATTGGAGATCACTCGGGATTAAAACAAGATCTAACAAAACAACACTTCTTTGAGAAGCAGGAAGCCCCACACTCCTCACCCCACCATTTTGGCACTCCTGCCAACAACAACCTTGTACAGATGCTCCTCTCTTTGCTATCCCATATTCAACACAGCTTCAGCATCTTCATCCTCGGGGTTCTTCTGCCCATGGACTTCCAGTGTTCCCACTGGCACAGGCCTCTGGAAGGGTGAAACTGGCAGGAGATTTCCCAGTCAGAGTCAGAACATCATCACATTTTCCACTTGATCCCTAAATACAAAGGAATGGGTTCCTCCAGCCCTTACAGGTTTAGGGTTGCAATGCACCTGGTAACGTGGTGGGTGAGGCTCTGATTTACTTTTTAAGGGAACCAGAAGCAGAACCAGTAGCCAAAGAGAAAGACTCTAGGACATGAAGCTACATCTCCATCTCCTGGTCCTGATCATCCCAGTCCATCTGTTTAATCCCCACAACAGCCCAGCCCAAAGACAGCACACAGTGAGCTGCAGCCCAGGAAAAACAACACATAGTGAAAGCATCACCCATAGATAACACCAACCACCCTGGAGCACACCTGAGTGTTGCCAGGGCAGGGAACCAGGACAGTACAGCACATTCACAAGGGCAGTTGGTCTGGTGCTCTCAAGACACCACCTGGACCTTCTCACAGGCAGGTGAGGACCAGCAACAGCCTTGGATGAAGATGAAGGGACCCTGTGTAAATCAGCCCAGCTCAGATGACAGAAGGCATTGAACTGGTTCACATGGTGAGGTCCTGATGTGCCAGAAGGAAAAGCAAGGACAGCCCCTGGGAGATGCCCTGAGCCCCTGCAGTGCACACAGGAAGGTTCTGCTTCCTCAGCAGATTTAGGGGCCAGGTGAGTGCAGTTTCTGCATGGGAAGAAGAGCCAGGCTCCAAATGTTTCCAAGTCTTCATGGACAGCAATTCCTCCCAAAGGTTGTTTTGTGTTTTTATTTTCTTCAGCCATTAATTCTTTTCAGAACCAGTGGAAATATTTCCTTTGGTCCTACCAGGCTGTGGCATTTCTGCCTGAACATATCTTATGTGAAAAGCACACTCAGAGCCACTGGGCACAGCGAGGAGCAGCGCTCAGGCTGCACATGTGGAAAATATTCCTGCTGGTGAGACCTGCTGGAGCAGGGAAGGGGCTCCCCAAGGAGCCAGGGGTGACCTGACATTGGCAGTGCTATAAAGTGGACAAGGCCAGAGCCCCAAGGAAGCCGTGGCAGAAGCAGGAATTGTTTGATAGAGGAGATGCCTTCTCCAGCTGTGCTGGGGGATCACAGAGCTGCCCAAGGGTATTTTTCCTTGCCTGGTGCACAGGGACAGGCACAGTTTCCCTGCTGAGGATCTTCAGAAGGAAGGTTGAGAGGCAAAAGACAGCAAAATCCCAGCCTGGGATTCAGGAGGGATCTCTCAAGGCACACCTTCAGCTGGCACAAAGGAGTGTAACCCCAAGAAAGCAGATCTGTGCCAGTAGTCCCCAAAAATAGGGCCTTTCTGATCATTATCAAAATCCAGAAATGGTCATTTCATGCCTATTTCAGAGTTTACTGTAAACAGAATATTAAAATTTGTGTTAATTGCAAAAAAAAAGGCCAGGGAAATAAATATGACAAGTCAAATTATGATCTTGGGTGCTCCTTTCAGGGACAGACAACTGAGAAATATGGCCAGAGCGGAAATCTACTTTCAATTTCAGGTTAAATCTATACAAATTTAGGCACATGATATTTTTTTCTATCTAAAAGCAGTCCCAGGTGAGTGTTCATAGATGATATATCTAGAAAAAGGAACAAAAAGGGAAAACCACCAAAAATAGCCTTGCTCTCTCTTCCAAACAGCTGCCATTTTTCTTAATTCTATCAATTTAATTTTATCGCTGCTGAAATTCCCCAGGTCTGCCAAAATGTAAGGAAAGTTGCAATGCAGATGAGTGTTACCAGCAGAGAGGAAGGTTCAGAGAGGAGCAGGGAAAGGAATAGTGAAAAGGACAGATCCATCATTTTCAGTGGTTACAGCAGTTGTGGGGAAGCATCCTTGTGAATTACCAGTGGTAAAAAGAAAAGCAAAAAACAAAGCAAGAAAATCCCTGCCCCAGAATAATGGATCAAGTGAGTGCTCTGTTGTTTGTTGTAGCAATTGTCTGAAACTGGAAGCGTTTGGGGCACTGCAAAGCGCTGGAAAAGGTGATTTTGTCGAGAAAATCCTGCCATTTATTCCAAAGTGCACCCAGAAGGAATCTGAGGAGGGGAAGGCAGTGGCGAAGGGCTGCAGCTCAAGTCCAGACACCTCTGTCCCAGGGCCCCTGCTCCTGCTCCCCTTGCTCTTTCCAGCTCTGTGCTCCAGCTGGGCCCTACTGGGTCAGCCTGGGAGTTTTCTCCATGACCTCCTGACTGGAATCAGCCAAATGGTTCAAAGGTTAACAGAAGAAGTACAAAAGGACTGAAGATACTTTGACATAGTCCATAATTTTCAAGAACAGAGCACTCTTGCAAATCCAAAGCTTTCATTTATCAAAAATTCCAGTTGAAAGAAACCAAAAAATTTTAAAACGTTCTTATAAGATTTGAAGTACTTTAACCCTATTAACATTTTTTTTTAATCCCAGATTTTTTTTAGAGTAGGAAAATTTGCCAAATTGACATTTTAGATGTATTTAAAGACCAGTAATTTTTGGAAGAGTTATGTTAGAAACATCCACCAGTTCTGCTCTACACTAAGAATTCGTGTTACATAAAAAGCCAGATATAGACAAATAACCCAGAGAAGCCCACTCTGCAGAGCTGAGCCCAAATGACCCTGTTTATTAAATGTACACTGAGAGCAATGAGTGCCTCCCCTCTCTCACTCTATAGCTCGATTTGCATGGCTTTTCAGCCACAGAGTTCACTGAGAGCTCTGTGAAGTGCTCGTTCCTGGATGCTGCAGTTCCAGGAAGAAAGGGGCATCCAAGCAGGAGAGAGAGCAGCAGCACAACCAGAGGCCCCAGCCGAGTCCTGGGCTGAGGACACAACATCCATTTCCAGGAAAGCCACACCAGCAGGAAATGGGGGGGTGGAAGCAGCTCTTGTAGAGAGCTCTGACACTCTAAGGCAGATGCATCTGTATTTTTCCATTGTATGGAAAGCTTTGTCCATATTTACTGCTCAGGGATTGTTTTTCTCCCTGCTGTTGTCCTGCCAGCAATGAGCACCGAGGGCCGGAGCTCCGCAGTCCCTTGGCACAGCAGAGTGGACCTCGAGGCCGGACCTCTCTCCACTTGTGCACTTTGTCTCTGCTGGGTTCCCCACATCATCAATAATCAGCATTCCCAGGGCATGGCTGGCTGGGAATGCTGGAGCACACTGGGCTGGTCCTGCCCTGACATGGATCCTGCATCCCACAACCCACTGGGAAAGGAGGAAGCCCTAAATGTTCCTCAAGCGCTACAAACCTCAGCACCAGGCATAGCACAAGGGCACTGACCATTTGTTGGGGATCAGGTAATCCCTCTGCCCGGATGCCAGAGGAAAAATGAAAACCTGGCTCCAGGAGGGATTTCCAGGCAGCTGCCTCCCCACCTGAGCAGCAGTGGTCCCCACAAGGGCTGCAGGCTGGGCACCAAAAGAAGTCTGAGCTGCTCTGAGCTCAGACATCAAAAGTCATCTCAGCTGCTCTGAGCTCAGGTACCAAAGTCTTTTTCCAGTTGTTATTCCGTGAATTTAAACGACAATTTGCCTTAGCTGCAAACATAGGAGGTTTTTCTTACACAAGTGTAAGAAAAAGGCAGAAATTAATACAAGTGTCAGGAAGGGGCCAGGCTGCAACACTGGTGGTCCCTAGTGGTTCTTAGATGTGTGAATCAGTGAAAATCAGAAAGGTATCATAGCACTAAAGCAAAAACTCATTAATAAAAGTTCCAGTAAAGGCTCCAAGACAAGAAAAGTTACCCAAGAGCAAAACTCTAATTACACTTGGGAACAGCCTCCCCTAGGACAGCAGCACAGTCCTACTCCTGGAAGTGCTTTATAACCAGCTATTGTTGTGGCCCGATGGCAAAACAGAACTTTCTGACTCCAATATCAGAAGGCTTAATATGATTTATTAAGGTGACTCCATTGTTCAGAAGGCTTGGGCTATTATGTGCCCAGATACAGAGCTCAGATGCTTACTTCTTCATACTCAGTACAAGAATGCTAGAATGCTTACAATTCAGTGATAACAGTTCTCCACATCATTGGTTGAGAGAAAGAAAACCCCCATCTGGAGACAGGGCAGGAAAACACCACCTGTGTCCTTGAACACACAGCTCAGAGATTTGTTTATAGAATTCTGTGCTGAGAAAGTGAGCTTTCCCCTGGGAAGAAAAACCTCAGCAGGCTTGCACCCAGGAAACCCATAAAATGTCAAGATGACAACAAGTCTCATTCATATTCTTGGGAAGGTCAGGTTAAGAAACATATTTCTGGGCTGCTGTGTCCAGCTCTGGCTCCTCAGCACAGCAGGGACAGGAGCTCCTGGAGCTGAGGAAGGGCCTGGAGCATGTCCGTGCCCAGGAAAGGCTGAGGGAGCTGGGGCTGCTCAGCCTGGAGAGGAGATGCTGAGGGCACGGTGAGGAGCAGAGCCTGGGCCCTGCTCAGAGCCCTCCCTGCAGACAGGGACCCAGAGCTGAGGGCCCCTCTCACCCGGCTCTGCCTGGCCCTGGCTGACTCTGCAGGGTGCAGCTCAGCCCAGCAGAGATGCTGGTGGTACCTCTGGAAAAGCAGATTTAAGAAAGGGCAAGGCCACAAGATAGGCAAAGAAGAAGGGAAAAAAAGATTGCCTGTTTTAATGAGCAATAACTTAATTTTACCCAAGTTGAGTGTGTTCTGCCCATGACAGGGATTGCTCAGGGGCTGTCTGTCAACCAGCCCTGACGTCTCCTAACAGAGGACCCCTGTACCCAAACCTGACACCCACTCACAGTCAATCAGTTTCCTCAGCAATGCTGAGTGAGAACATCTTCCTTTTAGCCAAACATCCTTCACTGCCTCTTGGAGAAACGGCAAACTCACCAACAAAAGCCCTTCAGCAATCCTCCTGAATTATAAACAGCTGAACTCTTATATTTATGATAATAAGATGACTTGAAAACACTTCCATATTAAAAAACCTATTAATACTTTTCTTATCTGACAGACTTGCAAATATAGTTCTGCTTTGTGCTTTTGGCAGCAGCATTCAATGGCCAAGCGTTTTCAGAAATTGAAAGTTTTCCTGACCTTTCCTGCAGCAAAAAGTCACCAACTTCCCCTGCTGTGTATTTGCATAGGGAGTGCTCTTAAGCCAGCAGCAGTCAAAGGAGATTTCAGTAGTTATGTCCAGGACTGTATCCTCAACTAGAAGTGAGTCCTACAGGAGTTCCTCCAGCCAAGTGCTTTAGAACCTGGAGATTCAAATTTTATTAATTTTGCCCTTTTTTGTATTCCTTATGCTTTTGTTACTAAATTCAAAGTCGTTGTCACCTTTAAATGGAATTTATCAGACAGTGGTGTGTCCAGAAGAGGTTTTGGGTTATTCAGAGCTGGATGATGAAGGGTCACAATCATCAGCCTCCTGCCACTGACCTCTCTGGATAAATCCTGGCTGTGCATGATGCTTCTCCCACACCTTGCAGTGCTGCAAGGACTGAGATACAACCTTGGGCTGGATTAGTCTGCCCACTAACCTCCCTTACTTGAGTGGTCTCCTCTTGGCTTTCTCAGTCTTGTAGAGCCAAGCTGTGGAGCATTAATTTGCTGCAGCTTTTGTCATTTATGAACAGCTATTTGTATGTTTTGTTCATTATTAGAGCCTGACTTGTGCTAGGGCTGTCACTTCTAATCATCGCTGTCCTAAACACTCAGCTTTGAAGGAAGAGCCCAGCCCTGTGTGAAGCTCTCGCTGGTGAACGGGGCTGTAAATCACCCTGGCCAAGTTCTCCAGTTCTCTGGAGCAGCTGGGCAGGAAGAACTTTCCAAGCTGGAAATGCTCCCCCACCTTCCTGCAGGCTCTTGGGCTTTTGATAAACATGAGCAATTAGCACCTTTGCAGACACATTTTCCTTCTGCACTGATGGAATATTGGATCCCCAGAAGGAAAGTGGGCCTTGGAGGGAGGCTCCAGGAAGGTGGGCAGGATGGTGGATGGGATGGTGAGCACTGCTCCGACTCATCCACGGAAGGCTGTGCTCACACATCCTGTCTCTCAGCCACATCTCCCTGCCCCTGCAGTGACAGCAGCTCTGACAAGCCCATTTCTGTCTGATGGGAAGAAAAACAAACATTGTAGTGGATAATCAAACAAATGTGGGCTCTTCAGTTCTTGGATGGGAACTCCAGCTAATGTCATAAAACATGGGAAGAATGCTCTGTAATTAATTCCTCCTCTGGAAATATTTGACTAAGTTTGGGATGTCCTACAGGAACAACACTGAAGTCAGCAGCAGCAGTAAAGGTTGCATGAGTCTGGAAACTGAGGGATTTTCCTCAAAGTATGTACTTGGGAGAAGCTGGAGCTGAGATGCTGTGGGGTTGAGCAGGGGAATTTAGTGAGAGATTATAAACACACCCAAGCAAACCTGCATTTCCTGCTGCTTAGATCCCTGCAGCCACCTGGGGAAAGCTGTACCTGCAAAGAGGAAACAGTTTTACACCTCTGCAGCCACTGTCACACACATCTTTCCAATGTAGGGTTCAGGTCCTGCTTTCCTACTTCCTTCCCATCTAATCTGCTTCTGACCATGACAGTAGCTCAGCTATTGCCAAGAAAACCACATCATGGTTTAAGTGATGCTGTGATCACTTTACAGCCTGGGCCACAGAGCTCTGGTGTGTGACTGCAGCAGTCACAACAACAGCATCCAGGGCTGGGCACCTCCTGACAACAGGATGGATATCCACAGTGTTCATTAAACCAACCACAGCCAGAAAATGCTGACAAGAGGAGAAAGAAGTCATGAATCCTAATGGGGCATAGATATATAGGAAGCTGAGCCCAAGAAAACTCTCTGACTGTTCCGTTCTGGATCCCAGCAGGATCTGAGGGATGTTCCAGAAGCATGGAAGCACATACAGCCATATTTTAAAATATCCACACCTCCAGAGCTGCATCTCATGAGGGTTCTATTTTTATTCTGGACTGTGAGCTTCCCTTCTCCCCAGCCTACATCATTACACAATTCCTCTGTTCATCACTAGTTCCTTTCCTCTCCAGGTGATGAGAAATGGGCATTCCCATCCTTTGCCTTTAATCCTCCTCCAGAATGTGGACCACACCTCACAGCACCTCAGAGGTTCAGCCTGCAAAGCTGTTTTCCCAGGGCAGGTAGTTGAGCCTCATGGCTGTCAGTGCCAGGGCCCGGGGTCCAGGTGGCAGCCACATCCCACTGCTGTCACACCCTACCCCACTGTATGTGGGATGCATTAACTGATTTGTTAGTTGGGTTTGCAGGGCCAGATTTTGGTAGTGGGGGGGCTCCAGGGGCGGTTCCTGTGAGAAGCTGCTGGAAGCTTCCCCCATCTCCAGTAGAACCAATCCCAGCTGGCTGCAGGATGGACTTGCTGGTGATCAGGGCTGGGCCAGCCAGGAATGATGGGAACCCCTCAAGGATAGCATGTTCAAATCCACATTTCTAGGCCAGGGCTGGATTACCAGGAGGGCATCAGGGTGCACAATGCTGTGGGTTGCTCTGCCTTCCGTCCTCGTCTTCCTGAGCCTGCCTTCCCAGGCAAGCCATGCAAAGCCCTGAGCTCCTGTAGCACGGCAGACCCTGGGAGAACACACCAGTGCAGAGAAAGGGTTAAAGAGGACAATAAAACACAGCAGGTGCAAGCACACGAGAAAGAAATAAAGAGAAATTCCCTCCTTGTGGGAGCAATAGAAATGATTGAGAGCATGGACTCTGTAATCTGCAGAAAGTGGGGTGACACTGTTGAGTCAAATTAAATGCACAGAGTGGAAAAATCTGAGCCTGACAATCCATCTGTGCCATGTGTCTGTGGACAATTTACTGCCACGGTTGGAGTCTGCCTTTGAAGGATTCAGGGGCAGAATGAACGTGTGGGACTTGTTTCCCTGTGATGTATGGACACGTGTGCATGTCTGGAACCATGCTGAGGAGTGAGGAACAGGACAGGAAAGTTTTTCCACTCCCCAATCCCTCGGCTCCTGGTTAAAAGCTGTCTGCACCCTGTCACTCCAAGCATTGCATTTGCTGATCAGGAGACAGTGAAAGAAATACCAGGATTAATCCTTGGAAGGCAGGTGTTTGCTCAGGGCATGGAGGGGCAGGGAGGCAAAGAAGCCCCTGAAGGGATATGCCCTCCCTGGGAGCTCCTGTCCTCAGCTGCTAGCACACAGCAGTGCTGGGCCAGAGCCCAGCATTCCTCCCTGAGTCCTTCCCCAGGTCCTCAGGGAGCCTCAGGTGCTGCCACACAAACCATTGTGACAAAACCAGGTTCTGAAAATACACCCAGGAACACCAGGACTTCAGGTGATGCCGTACGAGGAATGCAGAGCTGGGAAATGGGGATGGGATACAGGGATGGGGTACAGGGATGGGATACAGGGATGGGATACAGGGATGGGATACAGGGATGGGATACAGGGATGGGATACAGGGATGGGGTACAGGGATGGGATACAGGGATGGGATACAGGGATGGGGTACAGGGATGGGATACAGGGATGGGATACAGGGATGGGATACAGGGATGGGATACAGGGATGGGATGCAGGGCTGGGATGCAGGAATGGGATGCTGGGGTAGGATGCAGGGCTGGGATGCAAGGCTGGGATGCAGGGCTGGGATGCAGGGCTGCATTGCAGGGTTGGGATACAGGGCTGAGATGCAGGGCAGGATACACGCCATGCCCTGCTGCTCACCAGCCCACCATGGTTTAAGGTAGGGTAAGGTAAGTGCAACTTCTCTCCTGGCTACAGGAGCCTGGAACAACTCAAGAAAAGAAAATTCCCTTGCACACACTGCTCTAAGGACGGGAGTGGGCACAGCACCAGCAGCTCTGCCTGGTCCTGCCTTTACCAGGAGTCTCGGCCAAAGCCCCTGGTGCAGATAATCCAAGCAGACAGGTTGGTATTAGAGCCCAGCATGCTTTTTGGAGGAGCCCTTCTCCTCTGCATTGATTTTCCCTGCCACCCATCGGGCTGGACTTTGCTGTCAGTGTTGGATTTCAGCTCGGAGGTTTGCACTGCAGCTGCTGGCTGAGTTCAGCTCCGTGTGATCAGCTCTAGGAACCTTTCAGGGTGAAACAAAAAACTGGGTCATTTTGGTGCATTGCCAGCAATGCTCTGGCACAACTCCTTGGTGTTCATTAATACCAGGCAAGTTTCAAGTGCCCCAGAGTGATTTATTTTGTCTAATGGATCAATGCAAAGCAAGAATCACAGTTTGTCTCCTTTCTGCAACACACACAAAACCCAGATCACAAAACTCCAGTGAATGGGCTTCATTACCTTTGTTGCTTCACTGGTGTCAAATGCAAATTGCACCAAAGCCATGGAGTCCAAGGGGGTGTGAGGGCAAGGCTGAGCCACAGAGGTTTGCAAGTCCTTCTGGAACAGAGAGGCTGCCTTTGGATCAAATTCCCCTTGCAGTGTGCACATCTCCTCTGCCTCGGTGCTGCACCCCGGGCTGCAGGGAGCAGGGGCTCTCCTGCTGTGGGAGGAGGGACTGTGCCACAGCCCCTCTGAAACACAGAGAGTTTCAAATTGCCCCAGTTCCCAGTCTTTCTTACACCTCCCTTCATGTGATCAATTATCACCCGTTTGCAGAGAGATCAGCAGGCCTGCCTTCCCCTCCGTGGCTAATGACTGGATTTAGTTACCTGCCAGCAGCAATCCCCAGTGCTGAGATGCAAAGTAAATATTCCCTAGCTCCCTTCCAGCACCCAAACATTAAATCGTACTCTAGTAATCAAAGGGAAGTTAATTATGTATCTCAATCGGCTGGGATTATTTATTCCATGAATTCATGGCCTGACAGTTCCCACAGGACATTTGTTTGGTGCTGCTTCAATCTATGGGCTTTTGACAGCAAACTGCTCTGCTGCTGCCAGGGGGAGCAGGGCAGAGCAAGGTGGGCATCTGGGGGGCTTTAGCCTCCAAAAACACTCCCTGGTCAGGGGCTGGGGCTCCAAAATCTCAGACTGCTCCCAATGCTCCCCACCCATGCAGCCAGGCCATGGGATGTTTATGTCAAGGAAAGGATGCTGGAATAAAAATTTCTGAAAGAGAAACACAAACCTAGGGCCCTCCCTTGTATCTCTCTAATAAAACTGTCTGGAGGGAAAATTCAAATGGAATTTTTTCTGTATTTCTACAACAAGAAATCACATTGGAACCAATGCAGTGTCTGATTTCTTTCTCTGTCAGCGATACTAAAAAAACATCAAACTGAACACAGCAAGGCTTCACTGACAAGTTTACAAAGCTGAGAAATGTCTTTTAAGGATGTAATTTTGTTTAGCAAAACAGAGCTTCAAAATCCGTACCTACAGAAAGCTAACACAGGAGAATTCAGCTAGCTTGCCTGCACTCGGACACAGACATTCAGGAAGAGAAAAACACTGTAAAGAATTATTAGTGAAAGTATTTACAGGAATTTGGAAAATCTGAATATATACTAATTCATTTCTCCAGACAGGAGCTTCATCTTATCAGAAAGCAGAGTCACTTCTGTCCCCTGTGCCTCCCCAAGAGCCCCTTCCCTACTCCTGAGTGGCCACAGGGACAGGGGGATCTCAGGGAGACAGAGCTCTGTGTTCTCATGGACAAAAGCTCAGCGGAGTAAGGCATCAGTTACTGGACATGTAATTTATGTGTCATGTATGACATACAGTGCTCTGTAAGCTGCACTGCACACAGGCTAAATTCCACATTCCCAAACAGATAAAACCATCCCATGACAAAGGATGACAATGACTGGCACAGGGAATTACACACACTTTATCAGATACAAGGAGGGCTCGAGCATCCAGGCACTGGGGGACTCCACAGCTCCCAAAGCCCGTCAGAGGATGCTCCTGCAGCCCTCAGCATCAATTAGGATGTAGCTAATGACTCGTTTGGGCCGTCAAAGGAACACAGTGGGAGGAGGCCATGACCCCAGCCCTAATGGAGAGCTGTGGCCCGTCCTGTAGGGTGAGGCGTGGGGCTGGTGGCAGCCAAGGACTGACAACAGGATGAACAGTGTTTGCTTGGACAAGAGCTCTTTGTTGGCCAGTCCATTGAGGGGTTGGGTTTCAGGCCTGAAGAGGTGTCTGGTTACCCTCCTACCCAGAGATAAGGTACCTGAATGTCTTGTGCAAACACAATGGGGCCACAGGGAGAGCAACACTTTGTGGAAAAAGGCTCTTGGTTGCACACTGTCAAAGGGGAGAATGTTCTGAGGAAAAACCAAACAATTCTCCCTGACTTTTGTTAGTACTGATGGAAAGTGGCAAGGTATGAAAAGGAGCTTTACGGCTTGCCAGAGCGTGGCTGGGAGGGAACAGATGGCCAATTCATCTCCACCGAGCTTGGCACTTTCAACAAAAGAAACAATATGTGTTTGGCTGCCCTAATTTCTCCCCCAGGTATCCCGGCAGGTGACTGGGATGTCTGATGACAAGAATGACTTGACTTGTGCTCCCCAAGAGCACATGTTGCTTCTTGCTGTGGCCTTGCCATTGTTTTGCCCAATCTCCCACTCTTCTGCAGCTCTTGGGGAGGTGTCTCCAGATCCAGGAGACAACAGCAAACCTGGATGGCACCAACCAAATCCAGCACTCACAGGGACTCCTGTTTCACATGGAGATTCATTCCAGAAGCCCTCATTTCAGCCTGCAAACATCTATTTCCCAGCACTGGAGCTGCACACAGCATATCCCAGGGATGCTTTGCTGAATGCAATTGGCTGTAAAAATTCCAAGATTAGATCGAGGGATCCAAAACCGAGTTGGCTACCCCAGCACATTTTCACATTCAATGTTATTTCCCAAGCACAACCTTGATTTCCAGCTTTATATTTTCCTACACAAGGAATAAGCTGCTCCACTTTCCCACAGAGAGAGTTTGGGGGCTGCACCAGAGTAGCTTTCAGAGGGGAAGGAGGGCAAGGGAAGGGGAGAGATCCTTCTCACCCTGATGCAGTGTGTGCAGGGCTCATGTATCAGAGCTGAAGGAGAGGGCCATGGCTGAGTCAAGCACAAAATTGTATTTCTGGGTAAAATGCATCTTTACCCAGCTCTCATGCTAAGCTGGACAATGGTGCAGTCTGGCACATACCAAGACCCTTAAAATTTGCAAACAAAAGCCAAAAAAGGAGCAGTGGGTCACCAATGCCTGTAATATTCTCAGGGTGGGCAGTGAGGGTCCATCAGCGACAAGCAGGACTCTCCGGCACTTCTGACATTCTCCTGACATTGCTTTTCTTTGCAACAACAGCAGAGCAAATTAAGAACCAAGTCTAAAAGGCACTGGAGGCTGCTGCCTGACCAGGAACAGAGGATGGGAGTTCACATGAGCTCTGCAACATTATCTTGAAAACCCCACACTACAGCTCTCCAAGGAGTCCAACTCTAACTAAAATTTGTTGGGCCTCACAAATGATACTCTACCATATGTTAATGATGAGGCCAGAGCATTAAGATGAAGTAAAAATCATTGATGATTAAAAATTATTCACTAGAAAACTTCTAGAGAAATATTATTAATAGATCAAATTCAAGTGACATTGTAAAGAAATTGATTTTTGTTTCTATTAGTGATGCATGAGGAGAAACTAATGAGTTAACGAAGGATTTTATCTATAAACTGTTATATTAGGAAATACAGCATTATGTTCCCCACAGAGCAAAAAGATGTTTTGTCTTATTAGTAAATATTGACTAAAAAACACTGATTAAATGAGTGTTCCCATGCTGCTGACTCAACCACATCCGTGTTTGTTCCCTTAAGAGAGCATTACACATGCTGAACATACATCCAGAGGAATCAATCATTAGACATATGGTTAGGATATTATCTTTTCCAAACCCAAAGTCCAAGCTTTCAGGGAGAAACCAAGAGCCAAGACAAGTTGCTAGACTTGGTTATCTCTCCGAAGCACAGCAGAACAGGTCGCACCCCAGCCTTTGTCATATTCACATATTTTAAGGAATTTCTAAAGAGACACATATAATTACTTTTATTTCTCATCCCATTATTTTATGCTGTGGCTATCTATAAGGAAATTGAATAGTCTTGCATTAAAAATACAAGCCTGGATCTGCATGATTTTAAGCAAATAATCTCCAGCCTGGTTTTAGAGATCCTTGATCAAGATGCAGAGCTTTAGAACGGGCTTTGATGTTTCCCTGCCACCACTTTCAAGGGAATTGAAACCTATAACCTGTCTCACTCAAGTCTTGCAACAGTGAGTGGAACAAGGCCTAAATATCTTTCAAATGCTTGGGTTGGACAGATTTTCAACACAGCTCAGCTCAAATTTCCCCTCTTCAGCAAGATCCACATGAAGTCAGAGCGCTGGGCCCGCGGCTCTCCGGCTCAGCTCTCCAAAGGCTGCCCAGCATTTTTGGGAATCTTGCCCCTTTCTCGTGTTCCCGGCTGAAAGATGAGCTACTTGAAAAGTCCAGCTTTCCTTTTCTGTAAAAATAAGGCTCCCAACACACTGCTGATTCACATAGGCTCAGGAAAGCAAGAGGTGTCCAAAGCTCAGGCCTTCAAATGGCTCTTGAGAGAAGCAAACATGGTCAGCCCACCTCCCTGCACTTCCCAGTCCATCAATATTCCTCATTTCACTAGGCCACTAGTCTTCTCTCCCATCTTCACATACTGGCTTCTAAAACTAGGCAATTTACTTTAAAATATTTAAAACTACTGAGAGAGAAAAGCTGCTACAGTTATTCAAGTGACAGCCTGGGAAGTCACATTTAGTAACTTTACAGTAAACTGTTTCTGATTATAGTGAAAATAGTGGGATCTATGAGTCCTCAGATCTATTCCTCATTTCAAATAGTGTGGACAGTGACAGTTGGATGTACACAGACTGAATTTTTCTAGACTAAAATTTCTCTGTGTCATCCTAATACTATTAGTTCCCAGCAGGCTTTTGAAGGAGAAAAATTAAGTACTGGAGATAGTTATTAACTAAGAGTTATATTCTTAGTTCTGAAAAAATTTATGGCCCTTATTTTTGAATCTTGTCATTTGTGATGGACCAAAACCAAATTTAAGAAGGGACTGCAGATGGATTTTGACAAAACGGATGACCTGAAGGGTAAAATTCCATCAATTCTGGAAAATTCCTTTTTGAAAAATGACCTTTAAAATACGATAAGCATTTTCTGATGAAACTTATTAAGAACACTCCATTCAGAGTGCCTGAGTAATGCTCAGTGGTGTCTCAGCTGCATATTCCCGGGATATCTTGCAGTTCCCCAGATGTGTAGCTCTGGTGGCAGATCCTGTGTAGGTAGTTGTGAAGAAGAAAATTCACATGCCCCTGCCCCAGTGTCACAGCAGAGCAGCTCTCCAGGCTCCAGTGCCTACCAGGACCAGGACTGAGATGGAGTTGCCCCTTTGGGATGAGCTCCAGGTGCCACTGGGTTTGGGAGAGCTTGGCTTGGCTCTCTGCTGCTCAAACATGCTCATTACTGGCCTGGGGCATAATTACAGGAACCCTGGGAACATGAGGGAAGGGACAAGTGCAATCCTCTGTAAAATATGTCCCAGCTGGGAATGACATCATAGTCATTGATCAGCCTGGGAGCCCTGCAGTCCCCATCCAGCCTGTCATTTACACACAGCAGCAAAAGGGAACAAGGTCTGCACTGAGCTGCCCTGGGAGGCACTTGCAAAGAATTTCTTCTTGTCCCAGGACACTGCCAAGCCTCTCCAGAAGTTTTCTTAAAAGAAAAACCAATGAGCGACTTCTTTCCAAGGATAGTGGAATACCTCATGCCCGTGGGTTTGCTGTGTAGTTAAGAATGGCTAAAAAACTTCTTCAGGTGGGCAGACTGAGGCACAGTGAGGTGGGCTGAAGTGTGGCACTTGAAACTGTCACCAGCTTAGGCAACTGCCTTTATGTAAATTTATATTTTATACAAATACACTGGGTGATGCGGTTTTCTTCTCCCATTTGTCCAATTTATAGGTCCCAGGCTGAGCTAAAGGCATCTCCAAACCTGTCCCAGCTCCCAGGCTGAGCTAAAGCCCTCTCCAAACTTGTCCCCTCAGTGCAGCGCACACAGCCTCACGCTGCATTCCAGTCAATCAGCAGAAAATCCCACACTCTCTCCTGGATGTTCTCCCTCCCTTCTGGATTAGTCCTAAGCTCTGAGCACTCCAGTAGGCACTGACAGACAGCAGGAGATGATGTAGAGGTGCAATCAGATCAGACTAGGGAGACTACAAATCTGTACAGCATAATGAGTCTTCTATTGCATATATCAGAGCTTTGAAACTTTTTCTAGTTAAATATATAGTCTGAAAACCTTCAGCGTATATCATCTCATCAGAACAACAGGCTTCCATTGTTCCCATGGCATAAATCTCTCACAGGCTCCTAACAGCACATGATTCCCACTGGCTCCAGGCTGATATAGTGTGGCACGAGGAGAGGAGGGTTAGTACATGGAAATCGACTCACGCTGTAAGAACAAATTTTGCATTGTTCTGTACCTGCAAGTCACACGTCTCCATACTGCCCAATGAACTCTTGCACAGATTGCTGCCGAGGGGAAATAGCTCAATAATCAGGTGTGTTTTGCCTGGGAGTCTGCTGGAGTGATCTGCAGCTCAGGGCACTGTGGCACCACAGCCCTGATGGATCAGCTCTGTCTGCTCCTGCAGCTCAACCCAGCAGTGGCAGCAGAGAACACAACGGCCCCAACTCCCCGGGATCCAGGATGGTTTGGGGATGCTCCAACACCACACAGCTCCCTGGTAAACAAGACCCGTCCCCTACACCCTCCAACCCCAAAAAGGATTCATTTGTGCTCTCTCTCAGCTCTGTGAGTGAGAGTAGGACACTTCCTCAGGGGAATCAAGGATCATTTACAACTCGTGGTCCTGTGTCAGGATGAGCAGCAAACACAGGTAGGCACTTAGTGGCTGCCAGGTGGAAGATATTTGCTTGGCAGGAAATGTCCACATTTCATCTTTGCTGGATGAAGCTCCACAGCTGGCTGGAGACAGCTGCTGCTCTGGGTCCAAGAAGAGCTTGGTATTAGCCCCTCTAAAGGCAGTGGTCCCACCTAGGCAACCTGCTGCTCTACCTCCTGCTCTCTTAGCGAAAAGAACCTGCTCCTGTATCACAACAGGCTGCCTGGAGCTGGTGCATGCTCAATAGAAGTGTTTCTATCCTAAAACAAGACATGGTCATTCTCAACCTCCTTCCTCGTCAGCTTTGTTTCCATTCCCATACCTGCCCCTGGTCACTCTTCCCTGCAGCTGTCTTCCCAGTCCTTCTTTTTTGGAATATATTGTTCCCTGTGAGGGTGGGCAGGCCCTGGCACAGGGTGCCCAGAGCAGCTGTGGCTGCCCCTGGATCCCTGGCAGTGTCCAAGGCCAGGCTGGACAGGGCTTGGAGCAGCCTGGGACAGTGGGAGGTGTCCCTGCCATGGCAGGGGTTGGAATGAGATGAGCTTTGAGGTTACTTCAACCCAAACCAGCCTGGGATTCCGTGGTAATGATCACACCATGACCATCCCTGCCCCCTCCAGATGAAGACACATAATTTTCTCAGGGCTCTTGTGGCAGCTCTCAAAAGCACAAGAGAGAGATTGCAGCACCTGTTAAATGCTGGGGACATTTTATAAAGCCATCCCCTGTATGAGAGGTGCTGCTTCAGGGGCACCCCTGGCTCAGGTGCTGCCCGTGCCCATCCTTTTGCCTGGAGTGCCCCCAGGAGGGGCCTGGCACATCGCAGACGGAGGTGGCCGGAGGTCACTTCAAGGGCAGGATGCTCTCACGTTCCCCTGAGGATGGAGCAGATGGAGTGCTATGGAGATGCTCTCTAGGGCTCTCCTGCAGCAAGCAATTGACAAATTCAGCCTCAGAGGCATTCCCAGCGATGAGGTGAGTGCAGCCATAAAGGCTGGTTCATGAAAGAGAGCTAAAATACACTGTCAGAATATTCCCATTCTACCTGGAGATGGGATTGAAGCCTTTCTGCACTTGCCCCACAGGCTGTCCTTACCTCTGAGTGACCACAGGCAGGGAGATGCCCAGAATGCACAGAGGGCAATTCCCAGGGGCGGTAGGAAATGACTCACTTACTGCTGGGGGAGTACATGAAATACTGGCTGTGCTCTCACTTCATACCACACAGGCAGAGAATTCCTATCAGCACACAGAGGCTATAGGGTTACATTTTCTCATCAGATCCCAGACAAACACCACAGATTGCAGGCACTGCACTGGTAGCCTTGCAGGGTGAGGAGCATGCACGTCTGCGTTTTGCTGTCACTCAGATGCATTGAAATTTGAAAACAAGAGGTCATGAACTACAGCCTTGCCAGAGTAGGAGCCAGAGTACAATCATCTCCCTGGCCCACAAGCAGTCTGGGATAAGGAGCAAACTGCAAATAAGTCTATTTCTGGATCAGGAATGGTGTGGCCAGCAGGAGCAGGGAGGTCATTCTTCCCCTGTGCTCAGCACTGGTTGGGCAGCACCTCGAGTGCTGTGTCCAGTTCTGGGACCCCCAATTTAGGAAGGACATGGAGGGGCTGGAGAGTGTCCAGAGAAGGGCAGCAAGGCTGGTGAGGGGTCTGGAACACAAGTCGTGTGAGGAGTGGCTGAGGGAGCTGGGGTTGTTTATCCCGGAGAAAAGGAGACTCAGGGGAGACCTCATCACCCCCAACAACTCCCTGACAGGAGGGTGCAGCCAGGTGAGATTGGGCCCTGCTCCCAGAGAACAGTGATGAGACAAGAGGACACAGCCTCAAGCTGTGCCAGGGGAGGGGCAGGCTGGACATCAGGAAGAATTAGCATAAAGTTTTTACTTAAGATAATCAGTAAAAGCACTGCACAAGTTTATAATTGCCAATGAAGTAGTTTATCTCATCTGAATAGTGTTTTCTTAATGAACAACTTTTAGATCTTTCAGTAGATTTCAATTTCAGTGAATGCCACAGTGATATTAAAATCTGCATTTTGTAAGATGCTTTGCAACAGATTTTGAGGGTTATGGGAGTGCTCCCCAGTGTACAGTTCTTTCATGTGTGTGACAAGGATGGCAATACAATTTTAGCACACAAAAGGACAGTGGGAGTAAACTGACTCTACTTGAAAGTACATCAAGATCCTTAGGAGAATGTACCAGAGATAAGAGGGGCTAAATGTTAATATCCAGAAACTGTCATATGACAAGGTCAATATATTGTTAGCTAATGAAATACAGACTTAATGTATCTCCTGTTGGCTATGGAGCAGGCAGGATGTCAGCCTACTTTATTAGCTTAATGAGAATTTGAAAATCAAGATATGAGAGAAGGTGGCCAGACCAACAAATGCTTTTTAATTACCCCAAAAGGGATAATCTGTTAATTTAACATCTCAGCTCCAGACACCAACATAACCAGTGCTGGGACATCTTCACAGACTTTGGTACCCTTCCTTTAGTGAGTAACAGCCACAAACATTCAAAGGTTTAAAATAGCAAAGCATCTGATTTTATGAAACATAAAATAGGCATCACATTGCACACATTTTCCAGTCTCCTGGGTCCCTGGGGCACTGATTAGACTATTCCTTCAGGAAGCATCTAGGAAAGCCGGGAGAAGGCATTAAATAAAGGTTTTTATCCATCTTTGCAGCATAGACCCTAACTGATGTGTCCTCATTTGAATGAGAAAAGGGACTCTGCAGAAATTCAGATCTCTAATGCTGAAAGGAAATAACGCTCTTAATAATGACTCATTAGAGAAAAATAAGTCTTATTTGTTGCATTTAGGTTCTTGTTTACTTTCTATCCTGTTGATGGCTGTTTGCCACTGCTGTCCCCTCCAGTTCCGTGTATTTGTTCTTCCCACACCTACCTGGGGCATACAGTGTTACCCAGGGTTACCCACAAACACTGTCACTCATTTCCTTCTGCTATGGCTTAAACATCCCCTGGGCACTCTCAGGCCTTCCCTTTGGCTTTGAGGTGGTTCCCAGTTATAACTGAAGGAAAGAAAAATTGCTGAATATTTCTGTCTTCACATTTCTTCCTTACTTCTCTTATTTTTCCTTATGTCTTGTTTATATCATGTCTTGATTTCCCTGCTTTCACCCTGTCCTGGGAACTGACACATACATATTTTCCTTCAGAATGCTGAAATCAAAGGCATTTTTCCCAGCAGTCTTCCCCCTGGACCAGTGTGGGTACCAAAGAGCAGCGTTTGTATGCATGCTGCAAATCAAACCCCAAAGACCTCTAGCATTTGCTGACACTCACAGATGATATTACTGCTGCAAGACTGTCGGGTGTGGATACACTCTGCAGCACCTTGATTGCCACAGAGTCTGTGTCCTCCAGGACTAAAAGCATCTCTGGAGATGTATTTCCTTCTCCACTGGTTACTCAGGGGGTCACACATTCCCACATGGCAGCTCAGAGACTGAGGTATTTCAGGGAGACAGAAGAAATTCAGGTGTGAGTATCTGACCCAACAATTCCATGTCAACGAAACACTCACTGAATCAACAGATCCCTCATCTGGATTGATGTAGTCATTGTTCTTCGGATTAACTGACACCCAGAACAGCACAGGCTGCCCACAGCCTGCCAAATCCTGATGGAGCAAACCTAAAACATCTGTTTTCAGCTGTAATTCTGAGAATTCAGGAGATGAAGACCCTGCTGTGAGAAGAGGGAAAACAACCTGTTTAACCTGCCTGGGTTCCTTCATGGGCAGGTGCCTCACAAGTTTCACATCAGCTGGAACTGCCAGACAGTGACGTCTCCCAGAATCCCAGCACAAATCACCAAAAACAGGTCCTGGTGCTCCAGCTTTCCCACAGCCTGCACCTGTGTCCCTCACCACTGCCCAGGGGTCCTCCTGGTGGCTGCACAGGCCCCTTCCAGGCTCTCCAGCCTCTGCAAACACATGCAGAACACCAGGGTAAGAAATGAGATGCAAATGTATTCCTTCAGAGGTTGATCCAAAGCCCAGTCAAGTCAATTATTATTAATGTAATTAGTACTGTATGAGCAGTTCAAGGCATAATTCAAGTCAGGTCTCCATCCAGGCAGGCTGTGGATATGTGCAGAGCAGAATTAAAGGGTTTACAAGCTGAGTGTGACAGACAAAAAAAAAAATTGAGGAAGGAGATGTGAGGTGATATAAAAAGAGCAGATAATCTGCCACAGAAACCCAGTCTTAATCCTGGGCTTTATCTGGCATACCATGCAGCCTTCAGTGGGAATTTCCAATAGCAGTTACATCAGCTGTGTTTATTAAACATTATTTTGAACCTCTATTTGTCATGAATTTTCTCTCTCCTTACATTCTTATTCATTTCCCCCTGTGTTGGGCTGGCATAAGCATGCTGTTTATTTCTCTAGCAGGGACTGTATACTGGGGGTCATTCGAGCCAAGTCAATAGCATGACCCTGGAGTGGCAGACATGAATGAAAGGCTGAACAAAACCCACCATGAGCTTTGCTTTCTCCTGTACCAGTAATTAAAAATGCCTGAGTCACACTGAGCACTGTGGAACTGGTTTGCTCGAGTGTCACGTCCAGATGCCAGCCCACGAGCCCCTCACTGTTCACTGGCACTCACCCAAAAGCTCTTTTCCCCCCTCTTTTTCTCTCCCTTTTTTTTNTTCCCCAGTCCAGAAGGGAGAGTTTCCATGGGCGGAGGGAGGGCTTGGGGAGAGGCGGGCACAGGGAAGGCGGCTGGCAGGGATGCGGAGCCCTTCCCGCTCCTGGCTGTGCTGCACACCCTGTGCCCGGGCTGAGCCCGGCTGGTGCAGCCAGAGCACCCTCTGCTGCTCCGCTGCCTCCTGCCAGGCAGCCCCTGGCACCGCAGACCCTTCCCGAGCTCCTGGTGGAATGCTGCGGTGCCCAGGCTCGCTCCCAGCCTGCTGCCTGCGAGCACACCGCCCGAGCTTTCCGGGTGCTGCTGGAGCGTGGGGTGAGAGCCACGCAGCCCCATCAGAGATTCCGCAATCCTGCTCGTCACTGCACCCCGGCATCATTTAAGAAAGGCAGGAAAGTCTTCTTGTGCCATAATCCAGCGTCTGGTGTAGCTGGGGATGCAAGGCTGCACCACAGCCCTCGGCACTGGCATGGGTTTATCTGGAAATATTTGTAACTGCCCTTGCTATTGGAGCATATGAATGCAATTACAATATTGCAGCAGAAATCAGCCGAGTACGTGGTAAAGCAGGGGAACATACAAGGGAATGTGTGTAAAATAATCTCCCTATCATGCACATACAAGGGCACCGGCATTCCTTCCAGAATCCAGCCGTTCCCCACACTGCCTGCTGCTCCCGGAGAGGGGAGCACAGGCTGCCTGAGCCTGCACTGGTGGCGTGGAGGCTACCAGGTCACCCCTGGAGTGGCCAGGCAGCCACGCCAGGCAGACACAGAGAGCTGCGATCTTTGGAGCTGGAAAAGCCAAGTCCACGTGCAAATCCTAGTTAAAATATCTTCATTAGCAGCATTTTAATCACTTGCAAAATCTGGACCAGGATCAAATCAAACATAAGGCAGCAGCTGCTGTAAACAGCCGTTGTTGAAATGGAAAAATGATTGGTGCTGAGGGAAGGATGTCAGGCGTAATGAGCCTGCCTTGGCTGCTGAGCACCGGGCACGGCCGGGCACCTCCCTGCCTCTCCTGCCCTAAAACCTCTCCTGATGCAGGGATCCCCAGGCCTGCGCCCCCTCTGCCAACCCCGGTAACCACCCCTGGCCATATTTACAGCACCAAGGGGCTTTTCAGACTCTGCTTGGAAAAGGGAACAATTCCACTGGTGCAGAAGCCTCTCTCCTTCTGTCACACACTGGAGGGTAATGCTGAAAATCATTTTAACTTCCACACAATTAGGGAAAAGTAACTGTCCACCAAAACTTGCACTGAAACAAGGTGTGTATTAGCCATATTTTGCCTCTGGTATTAATTACGCTTTATTCCCCTCTGCTGCAGGAAGGGACCTGGGGATCCTGGTCCATGGGCAGTTGAACATGACTCAGCAGTGCCCTGGAGCCAGGAGGGACATCCCTATCCTGGGGCATCAGGCCTGCCCAGTGAGGAATTGTCCCACTCTGCTCTGGGCTGGGGCAGCCTCACCTCCAGTCCTGGGGCAGTTTGGGTGCCACAATATAAAAAAACATCAGAGAGTGTCCAAAGGATGGACATGAGGATGGGGAAGGGTCTGAAGAGGAGCAGCTGAGGGGACTTAGTTTGTTCAGCTGGAGGAGACTGAGGGGAGACCTCATTGTGGTCTTCAACATCCTCCTGAGGGGCAGCTCTGATTTCTTCACTCTCCTGACCAGCAGCATGATCCAGGGAACGGCTGGAGCTCGGCCAGGGCAGGCTCAGGCTGGATTTTGAGAGAAGTTTGTTCCCCCAGAGGGTGCTGGGCACTGCCCAGGCTCCCCAGGGAATGGGCACGGCCCCGAGGCTGCCAGAGCTCCAGGAGTGCTTGGACAGCGCTGCCAGGGATGGACAGGGTGGCATTGTTGGGGGTCTGGGCAGGGCCACAGCTCTCACTGTGACACCTCCGTCCTTCTCACAGCACAGAGAGCTTCTCTTCCCTTCCTCATTGACAGGATGCCACAAGAAATTCCCAGTGTGAAAGCAGCTCAAACCATGTTGAGCATGAACATATACAAGCCATCAATCATTCCCGTGTGTCACGAGGAGCAGCAGCCAGTTCCTTAAATCATCTGCATTTCAAACGCTGAGTGTCAAAACACGAGAAGTGGCTCAGACGAACCAGCTCTGAGTCCTGTCCGAGTCGGGAGGGGGGAAAGGCGCTGTTCAGTATGTTTAATTTCCATCAGGGGGAGCCTGAGCACAGAGGATCGGTCCTGGTGACTCTCCTGCCCCAGAGACTTCCCACAGCCGCAGCTCACTGAGACCTTGTGCTGTGTGATTTGGGCTGCGAGCTCCCGGGAGCTCTGTCTCGTGTGCGCGAATTCAGAAACATTCCTGCGTTTACACAACTGCTTGAGCCGTGCTCAGAAGTGAGATCTGTTTATCTAATTATGTTAGTGGAAGGCTAACATTTTTATTTAGCTGATGTATAATTCGTACCACCAACAATGCAAACCACGCTCTGTGGTTTGGAGGTTGATTCTACCTGGTAAATATTAACATTTGTGGCATGAAAAATAATTAGTGTAAAGATCTGCGTCAGGGTTATGTGGTAACAGGCTATCGACTGTAGGGCTTGAAATTAAAGACCTTGCTGTAATCAGATTTTACAAAACACCACCCTGGATCAAAGGGAAGCAATAGTTTCTATCTTTATGGAAGCACTTGAGTAAGTAAATTGCTGGTAAAAAATTCAAAAATTCAAACACTTCCCATTGGAGAGGTGGCAAAAAAGTCAAATGCAAATTACCAGGTGTTATACAGAGTGAATCAGGTGTTAAACACACTGAACTTCCTACACAACATATAAAAAACCTCAATTGAATAAAAAGCAATGAAAATCTAACACTGCAAAAGCTTCTGAGGTGTAACTTTAGAGCTCTACTTCCAGTTCCCTTGGATTGAAAAAGTAGCCTTCATCATCAAACCTGTCCTATGTCTGAGAAAAGAGCAGTGGCCACCACTGAACACCATGTACAGCATCTGCTGAAGTTCTCTCACCTTCATGATCTCCCAGGATTTCTGGAGTAAACCCAAACTCCCACACTCAGCTTAAGGCCTCCTGTTAAATACTTTGAGCCAACTCTGTGATACCCAGGAGCAGCAACTCTTCCTAAAATGATCACTTGTGATTTTGTTTACACTCAGTGTTTAACATCTGCTCTGTCACTGTTGTAAACAAGGTCAATTATTAAGACACAATTCCCCAGCTCCTGCCTGTGTACCTGTACTCCATGAAGGTGACTCCTGACAACACCTGCTTGCACTCCCATGTTTCTAAAGAGGCCTGATTTTGGATGCCTCACGAGAGGCTCAGCACATCAGAAAATCAAGTCTCACATTTAGGGACCACCAAACCATTCAGGTGTATCTTTTGCCAGGTCAGTCTTTCTATGAGATCAGAACAAATGTGGGGTGTGCCCCCTCATACACCAAACTGCAATAATGGATTTGGTTCTTCCAGTGCCTTTTCTGTCTCTCATAAATGATCTGGTGCAGGAACACTCTCTTGCATTTTGCAGTTTAGGACACTATTCAACAGGGAGACTGTTACAGGTGAGGCCATTAAAAAAATAATAAAAATATAGTGAATATAAAGTCAGCTCTAGTGGCTTGAGTGCAGACATGAGGTGGGAGGAGTCAAAGAGCTCATTATATTAATTATAAAATAACTATCGAAAAGGCTGAATTCCATCTACTCAAATCTTTCAGCTGAGTCTTACTAAAATATGTGCTCTACTCCTGCTAGGCTTATAGGCTTACTAGAGGATGCAAAGAGAATCAGAATGGTATCACTTCGCTTTAAACCTCTCTGGATCTTGAGTGAGCAAATGAGTTGCCATGGAATAAAGTCCCATTTTGAATTCAAAGTAAAACACATCTACACCTCCAAACTGGGGAGACAGCTACCGAGGAGATCCGATATCAGATCCCAGTCTTGTTTCCTCTGCTAAAAGGCAAGGGCAGATCAGTCCAAAGAAAACTCTGCAGCGGATCGAAGCAGTTGGGAAAAAAGTACACTTGTTAATGTCTCATAGTCTCAGATGTCTAAGGTACAAAGGAAAGTATTTGAACAACTTAAAGGTTTTATGGTTAGAATAACATTCAATAAAAAATACATTTTTGCAGGACTGGCTAAGGAACCACAGGCAGGCAGGAATTCTGGGAAAGCCCCCATGCCTCTGGGAGGAGCCAGTAGGGAGCAGGGAGAGGAGTCCCTGCACTGCCCTGGCTGCCTGGAGACACAGGGAAGGGATGCTTGGGATTTTTACTTCTGGAAAACTCTTTGATCAGGCAGCTGGGCTTGGTCTCAGAGATGCAGCTTTCTGCTAGCAAAATCCCCAATCCTAACGCTGGGTGCTATGTTTGCAATCTCCCAAAAAATCTGACGTGTTCCATGTGCCACTGAACCTCCTCATATCTGTGAGCTTGCCTAGAACAAAGTCATGAACTCTTGGAGCAACAACTGGCTCTTGGACAGAGAGGTTCTGGGCGAAGCTTCAAATACCCCCACCCTGTGATTTATGGATTGGCATCCAAAGCACAGCAGCAGATTTACTGTTTCTTGTCATTTGCAGAGCTGAAACCAGGTGAAATTTGGGGTTTTTAATGAGTTTGACCTAGAATTTGAAAATCCCTTTGATGCCCAAATTCAAAGTGAATTTGAGTCAGAGAAATGAGCCCACATGAACCAGACCCAAGAATGCATCTCCTCAAAGTCCTGTGAAGTGAAAGCACAACTTTACAGCAGCTTTTGTTGACATCTTCCCTTGCAGCACCTTTCTAAAACTTCTGGCTGCCCAAATGCAAAATGTCCTCACCTCACTATTCACAAATGGCCTTTAAAAATATTCAGAAGTCTGGTTATACGTTACATGGGCATTATGAGAATGCATTGTCTGGCACCAGCAGGTTCTCCAGGAGTTATATTCTCTCTCTGTTTGCATCAGTCAATGCCAGCATGAACTAAAAGGGTATTTAAGTGGAGTGGGAAATACAAAAAGCTAAAGGAACAAGGACATCTGTATAATATTTCTGAGTGTTTCCCTGACAGGTATCTTCCCACACTCGAGAACACTAGACCCATTAGTTCTCTGGCAGTGGGAAGCATTCCCTGTATCCTGTCCCTCTATCCCTTGTCCCCAGTGCCTCTCCAGCTCTCCTGGAGCCCCTTTAGGCTCTGGAAGGGGCTCTGAGCTCTCCCTGGAGCCTTCTCCCCCCGACTGACTTGAGCTGTGGTTGTGATGCTGAGCTGAGCTCTCCAGAACTGAAGCTCACAGCTTTTCATTTTAGAAACTGCACGTGGCACAAGGTTGAAGATCCCCTCCACTGTAAGTTACCATGAAATTTCTGCTAAGGACAACAGAGAGAACCAAACTATGAAAAAATGAAAGCCTAAAAGTCCCACTTTGGCTGAGCAAACCTGGCTGTACAGCCCTGTCCAAGAGATGGTACAGCAAAGCTTCTTGGAAGCCACCTGAGAAACTTCTCTGGTGTGTGGCAGTGCCAGCTGACACAGTGGAAAGCACACAGGGGATGTTTCAAGAAATCACTTCACTTGGAAAAAGAACTATGAGCAATGCTTTTTTCTGAGAACTAATTTTCCAAATAGAAGGTTCATTTTCTTCCTCAGAACAATTTCTCCCTTCAGCTGTAAACTCAACAATTTACATCTGAAGTAGCCTAAAGATTCTACTAAGTCAAAATCAAGGCAAGTGTTCCAAGGCAATCATTCTTTCTAAGACATTTCTTCTTTGGAAAATGAGAGACCCAACAGAAACTGAAAGATTTTGTTGCAAGTGACAGAACATCAGGCTCAGTGATGGAAGCTTCAGCCTTGGTGTTAAGGAACATAAAGCTCCTGACTCCAATTAAGTTTTGTTCCATTTATATGGGCATAGAATTGGTCTTTTGAAAGAAAAGTCACTAGGCTCCAGGCAGCAGCCATGACAGGGAGATACCACATGGAAATTGCTTTTATTCCTGTTCCCAAGACATCAGTCCTAAAGGAAAGGCTATAGGTGCTGACAAGCTTCAGCACTGCAGATTAAACCAAGACAGGAAAAGTAATTAAGAGTGAAAAACAAACAAAGGAATATATTAACTGTTTTGGGAATAAAAGGTTCTTTTGCCTGGCATTATCCATCTTCTCACACAAAGCTTTAGCTTTGCTGAGGAGAATACTAGATTTTCCCTGGCATGCCAAGTCCTGAATCCATCATGAAAATCTATTTTGGAAATCTTTCTATCACAGTATTAAAGGAAAAACTTGTGTTGACAAAAGCGCCTGTTGCATTTGACACAGCCTTTCCATGTTCATTGTGTTGAGGAACATGGAGGTTGGGACCCAAGGGAGTTACAAAAGTTAAGCAAACCCCATCCCTTTAATCTGAAATCTGCCTTGCTTTGCCCTGAGGTTGACATTCACTGTTTAAAAGCGTTGAGAAAATGTGCTGAGGAATTGCCCATTCCCATCAGTGAAATGTTTAACGTGCAAATTTTTCATCTGGTGCCAGCTCCAGGCCCACAGCCAGGTCCTGTTTAATAACCAGATAGTAACACAAAGGGGTTCCCCTCATGAAAACGTTTGGATCTGGGAGCTGGCACAGCCCATGGATCACAGCATTCCCTGCCAGGAGCTGGGCTCAGGCGTGTGCAGGGCACAGGTGCAGCCCCAGCAAGAGCGGTGCCATGCTGAGCCATCCCAGGGAATGACCAGAGGGCAACTTGGGGGTCATTTTCCATTGCACTGGAATTCCTAGAGCTGCTCCAGGGCTTTCCATGGAAATTATCTTAAGAGGGAAAATGAAAGCAGAGCCCTCACGGCCAGGAGGTGAAGCAGTGCTGGTGTGTGGGTTTGAGGTGCTCATTATGAACACTGCCCCTGCTGCAAGGTTCCTCATAAACAAATCAGTGTTGCATCTGCTTCACTGATTTCTGCACTGAATCAAATTACCATGCAAAAATAGAATTAATCTCTTTTTACTGGCCAAAATCTGTGAATGAAATAATCTCTACTTACAAGACCAGGAGGCTCACTTCCTTTCCTGAGCACAGGAGTGCAAAAAGGGTATAAATGTGTGAAGATTTCTTGGGCAGAGAACAGAAAATAATTTCATTTCAGAGATGTTTTAGAAACTTTGTAAATTAAATGGGTAGTGCTTTACTTAGAGCTACAGCCATTGCCATCCTTGCATGGTTTGCAGGATTTACTATTGCTAATCACTGCTGATTGTGGGGTTTGAGCTGTACAGATACTCCCACCTCAGGGTCACCCTATAATGGCAAGACCTGCTCCTAGTTTATAGTGGATTGGGATACAAATATGTTGTTACATCCTTATCTCCCTGTTAACAGTGAAGAGCCAGTGGTTTGGGTTTGAAGAGGGTGGGAAATGCTGAAATGGAAACAGGCAGATTCTCTTCCCTCTGCTCTGAGCTGAAAGCTCCCAGAACATTCCTGTCTGGGACTCAGCATCCAGCACCAGCAGAACAATTGCTGAACTGGGACCTGTATTTCTTCCAGACGTTAACATCCATTAAATGATCATCTTGCCTCCACGCTGGGAACCTGCACACATCCAGTAAAACGGGCTGGAATGACAATAGCAGCACATTGCCTGATTCACTCACCTGGCAGAACCTGCTGCTGGAGAGTTTTACAATTTGGGGATGCAACTCAGTTTGGCCCTGTTGTGTGGCACACCTGGCTGGAGAACAGAATCAGGAGATGTTGTGCCAGAGGAGTTGATGAAACAGCACTGAAACCCTGGACTGTTACCAGACCTGGGAACAAGACAGGATCTCTCTGCCCTATTTTGTGTCAATCCTTCACATCAAGCTAGTTGCCAAATGAATGGCTGCCAAGTAAATTGACCTTGTCAGTTTTAAACCACCAATTATCATCATTACATTATTGAAAACAGCACTGTGCCTGGAATTTCACCAGGAAGATGCTCTCTGATACAATTTTGTTCCCATATGGAAATCAACAGATTAGTCCACTGCACCTTTACACTGATTTAAAGTCGGCATCATGCAGCTCATGCTGTTGTAATCATAATATTCTCAACCCTGGGAAAGACTGGGAGGCAGCTAAACACTGAATAAAGTGAGTTTCTTTATTTTATATCAAATATAATAATGCTGCTTCCAAATTCAAATAATGTCCTTACAGCAGCTGAGTCCAAACCTGCACACTGAGATCAATGCACATTGATTATAGGACCCAAGAAAGGTCTTGTCTTCATGTAATGTTCATCACCTCAGGGGTCAGAGAGCACCTTTGTTTTCAGACACAGGAGTGGCTGCACTGAGGCTTGGTCAGCTTTGGGGCAGAGCAGTACCCCCAGAGGCAGAGCCAGTCCCTTCTCCCTTATACCCACCTGAGGGAATGGTGACTTCCCTGGGTGCCCTTTGTGCCTCTAATACCCGTCTTTTATCCTTCCACATTACTTGCAATCACCTACAGGTTATAATAAACATTAAAATGCCTGGATCCCCCTTCCCAGATACACTCAGGAAAAGAAAAGGAGAACACACAGTAAAACCTCCAAATTCTACTTTTGCAACTCAGCAGGGAGAGGTACGAGCTCCAAACCAGCACCAATAAACAGAGAGGACCTGAGCATTTTTGCCAAGACTGTAGCTCTGCACACAGTCAGAGGCTGAAAGGGGTCTGGTCAGTGCTGAGCACTGAATGATATCATCTGTAACACTACAGAAGAAGCTTTAAAAGCAGATTCCTACAGAAAATAATAAATCATCTGCTGGGATGGCCGGCAGCCAGAGTGACGTTATCGAACCCCATCTCCAGCGCGACTGAGCCGGGCATTCCCCGGAGGGTTTGTGTTTGGGAAGAGATGCTGCTCCTCCATACCCCAGCCACAGCTGGGCCCCAGCCAGGGCTGGCACCCGGCCCAGGAGAGCTGATCCCCTGGGACACAGAGCTGGAGCTCTGCCCTGCTCCAGAGGGAAGGACCAACAGCCCTGAGCTGGAACTGCTCCTTCCTCAAGGGCTCACCGGGCCCACGAGGTACAAACTGAGCTATGCACAGACTGGGAGCTTCGTGCTTTAGTTCTGATCCACTTCTCCTGAGTCCCTGCAGCTACAGGAGCAGGAGGGACCTGCAGCCCCCCTGCCAAGGCTGGGCCTCCAGCACGTCTCCCCAGCGAGGCTGGAGGAGGACGCTCTGTGGTTTTATGCAAAGAAAAGATCTGTGTGGACCCTTTACACTGTAAATACTTACTTCCATGTGCCCCAGAATTAAAATTTGGCCTTGAATTTTATTAAATGTGCCACAGGAAATAAAACCTTTCATGTCAGTGATTGGGAGAGAACAAATGGTCCCAGTCGCTTGGCTAGCAGCAAACCCCTCTCATTTCCAAGCCCAGCCATTCCCAGAAACCCATCATTCCTATGGCAGCAGCAGCACCCATCCATTATTACTACATTATTTGGTTTAATTACTTTTTCACTTCCTGTTACTCCCTGCCTGCATCCTGTTCTGCTGGGCTCCCAGAGAGGCAGCTCCCACCAATAGATTTGTTTTCTGACTTGGTATTTGTATCTAGAGCAACTTCTGCATCCAGGATAACCCTCCCCACTCAGAAATGTTAATCCCATATATCCTCCAGCATCTTTTAGTGATTTTCCCACTTCTTCCATGGCCTAAGCTGCCTTCCCGGAACAGTTATAAACTTTCCTTGCCAGAACACCACTTAACCAAAAACCTGGAGTCATCTGCAGGTCCCTGTATTTTCCAGATTTCCCAGGGACCCACTTGGTTGTGTGAAGGTCAAACATGTTCCCTAAGGTTTTATTCCACTGATTTCTTCACGTGCTGCAGTCAGGCTTCACTGCACAGACATTTGTGCAGGGACTGATCTCAGTGCAGAAACGTCTGCCACTGAAGCCTGGCTGAGTTGCTTTGCCTCAGGGAAGCTACCAGGCTGAAAGTTACTGCAGAGATTGGACATCAGCTCTGAAATCTCCTTCCAAGGTCAAAAGACTCCTAAAACTAATGACAGGTCAGCCTAGAGAAGTATTTCTAACTTGGTCAACAGTTACAACAAAAAACCCCACTTTGGTTCTGCTGAAAACTATCTTGGTTATTAAACCCCCAAAATGCTTCTAAACAACCTTTGATGCTCAAACTTCCCCTGTGTTCAGGGAAGCCCACATGCATCCATCACATGCACTGTTGCTATTGGAGCAGGATGAAAAAAGTCACAATTTAAATTAAAAAATCTGCTGGTGAAGTGCCTCACACATGAGTGTCTCAGCTGCAAATCAGATCTGTGTGTGACAGTTGGTCATCCTCTGCCTTTCTGGCTCAGAGACCTGTAGGCTTCACTGCTCTCCTCACTTCACACCAGCACTTTTCAAATGGCTCTTCCAAACCCCTTTCCCAAGGACTTTGAAGAACCTGTATCAATCTTTTTCCAAAAATACCACCCACTTAACACAAGATGGCACCGCTGACCACCTCAGGGCTGAACGCGAGTCCAGGTACACAGGACAGGTTTAGATCTGTTTATTCAACTCATTTATGGCTCCTGAATAGCCTCTCCTGGTGCTTCTCCTCCCTGTCCCTTGCTGTGCTCTGTCACAGACACAAATCTGTCCTCTTGCTTCATCTTCCAACAGCCCCTTGGTCAAAATAAGCTAAAATCTTCCCCAAGAATTTTTAATTCCCTAATTAAGGCTGGCAATACCCTGATTAATAAATGTGAAGAAAAGGAGTCATGATACATCATACATACATACATACTAGATTCACTCAGTGTAGTACCACATCTCTCTTATTTTACAGTACAAGCAACTTCCAAGCTTTGCCTCAGTGAGAGGTGAACGATGCCCCACAAAACCTCCCGTAAACTGAAATTCAGAGCTCTGTGGAGCATGAGTGAGCTGCCAGCCTGGGCTGGGCACTCAGCACTACCAGGCTGGAATCAGCCCTTCCTGATCCATCACACGAAACTCCTCTGACGGGACCAGGTTTCAGTCACCACCAATCTGGACCCCATTACTAAAGGGGGGAACGAAAATAGGTTGACTTGATATTAGCGTTACTCTCGAGTCCCTGGGAAGCAGAAAGACTGGAGGAAGGGTGAATTCCTTCCCTATACAACTGAGAATTACATCCTTTCTCTGGAATGTTTAAGCTACTTTGGAGAATTTAACAGATATTAATGTTCTTGCTGCAGAGTCATACACACCAGTCCACAGCCTGAGATGAATTACTTGTGAATCTTGTTCTATTTCCATAGCTCTCTCTTGAAACAAGGCATGTTTTATAACACTTTATACTTTTTTTTTTTTTTTTAAGTAGATTCCCCAAATCATTGCCCTTCTGTGAAGTCCATGGAATTCCTTAAGTTGTTTTATACCTAGACAGGACTGAAATCTCCAGAGCCCACTCAAAGATACATTCCCCTGGTATCTCTTTCCTTGAGGATACACAGGCCGAATTTGCCCTGTGTGTATTCTCCAGGCTCACATTTTCCAGCACCTCCCCTCCCCTTAATGCTTCAAAGTGCTTCTGCAAAGAATCCAAAACCACAGGCCAAACTTCTGTAGTTCTCACAAAATATCTCCCAATCACAACTGAACAACCAACTGGCTTTACTGGGCTTGAATCTCACCCTCAGCTGCAGAACAACTCCTTAGCTTTCAGCTGAGCTAACTCAGACGTTGTCCAGCTTTACCACTTCAATGCTACTGAAAGAAAGGTTCAGCAAATCATCTTCCAGGGCCATACCTGGGTATTTCTAGAAAGGTTCTTCCTACACTCAAGTCCAGAGTTACAGAATCATCCCAGAACCCCAGAATGGTTTGGGTTGGAAGGAACTTTAAAGCCCATCCCATTCCACCCCCTGCCATGGCAGGGACACCTTTCACTATCCCAGGCTGCTCCAAGCCCCTTCCAACCTGGCCTTGGACACTGCCAGGGATGGAGGAGCCTCCTTTGTCCTCACTAACATATGAACTCATCAAAATTATAACTCTGATAAAAACCCAGTGGTTAATAAAGCTCACAACTTATCCAGTATCAAGTGATTAGTTTCATTTCCTATTACATGCACCAGAGCTTTGCTGTTTAGGCAGTGACCCAGCAGGGAAACCTGCAGGCCTCATTTCCAGTGCTCCTCACATACTGGTACAAAGGGATATCAAGCACCCAGTGTTGTGTGAGAACATGCTCAGAGTGTAATGGTTTGTGGTTAAAACATCAGCAAAGCATCTCTTAAGAAGTGCGTTTGGCCTCAAAATGAGGCTTAATCTGTCTTTTGATGAGCATTTCTGGAATTTTTTCACCAGGACAGGAACCAAAATTGAGTCAAAAGATTTTTATTATTAAAAGGAATTCAGGTGTAACCCCAAATTGCAAATTTCTCCCAAATTCATTCTCTTTGATTCCATTTGGTTCAGGTTTGGTACTCGCAGTAGTGTCTCCTGGTTCCCAGGCAGCAGCAGGAGTGCCCTGTTCCCTGGCAGGGGGAGCTGTTATCTTTCCATCAAAATGCACAAGCTCCACTCTGAGAGGGCAAGCAAGCAAAGGGCCAAGAGCGGAATACCTCTGCTTTGCAGTCGTTCCTGAGCCGAGATACTTGCTTTGCTTTTCAAAAGCATGAGTGGTCAGAAAGCCCTGCTTGGAAATTGAAACCATCCTCTACACACCTCACTCTGTGCAGTGAGGCTGAGCAGCCTTTGGATTACATGACTCATGCAGCGTGGGGACTGCAGCTGCCCTATCAATAATACTCTCAGCTTATATTTTTCATTTGCACCTCACTGCTTTTCCTGCCTTGATCACACAGTGAGGGCCAAGGCTGCAGGTCCCTGCAAGGAGCCGTGTGCTGAGGAGCTCACTGGACAGTCCACCCCCATCTCCATCACTCTGGGACAGCTGCTCCTGATCCACCTGCACTCCCAAGGGGCCTGAGCAGCCCCTGGAATCTGTGGGGCAGCACTTGGGGTGTGTGGGACAGCCCCAGCCCTCTGTGCTGCAGCAGCCCGTGCCACGCTGGGGTTTGCCTGACACTTCCCCAGCTATCCAGGGCTTGCTTTCATCTCAGGAGCAGCCTGAAGTATTTTTCAAGCTGTAGCATTTCTGTTTTATGGCTGTCCAAATGCTGCAACATTCTGCTGGTATTACTATAAAAATCCACAGGAAAAAGCTTAAGCTGAATTAATTCCATACAGATGTTGATTCTCCATGGGTTAACTCAGTTCTTTGTGCTGACTCAATCAAGTTTGGCCTCTTCTGCCTGCAGACTCTGGGTTACAGCCCCACAGCCAGGTATTGGGGCTGATCTCTTAGGGTAATTTGTGAAGAGGGATGAAAGTAGGGGACAACACATCCCACTGTTCTTTTTAAAACACTGGGAGGCTCCATCGTGCTCAGGACAGGCTCCACTGGATCCATCCCTGCTGTCCACAGTTAACTGGTGCTGGTTGGAAATGGGAATTTTGGTAAAACCCACAGTACTTCATATCCACAGGCTATAATGTCCACAGCCTCCCTCCCTTGGCAAGCCAGCCTAGACACTGAGCCTGATTGGGAATTAATTAAAACTCCAGTCTGGGGATAAGGGCTGCCAGGAGGGAACTGGGGTCCCTCCCCAGGTGCTGTGGGCTTAGACACATCCCACTCTGCTCATTCTCTTATCACAGCCTCTTGCACATCCCCGAGACCACGAACCTTATAATCCAATCCACAACTGAGCATTTCCTTTTATCTCTGCAGAGTGCCTTGTGCAACCCTCCTGCACTGTGTGTGGCATTTCTCTTTGCCCTAAAAACCAGAATAAAATCTCATGGACCTTCCCCAAGTCAGAACATCCCATCCCAGGAGATCTTCTGTAGGAAAGCAAGCTAGAACAGGTCAGGAAATGCACAGAATAAGACCTGGCTACTTTTAGACAGTCGAGAGCAGCCATACAACAAACTTGGGATGCTCACAACAGGTGGCAGCTGCTTGCAGGGACGTTGAATGGGCCCCACATGCTGCTGCTAATGAAATAATCTGAGGTCAAACCAATATTTGTGTAGAACCACTGTGTTTATCTCCACACGTCAAGATAGCACACACAAATATTTATCTTCTCTGAAACCATTTTAAACAGAGTATTCCTACTGATTGGAGTGCTGCCGAAATGTTCAGCAGTCACTTCCTGGAGTATCCTACAATTCCCGGGACAGTTCTCCTCTATTTGCGGCTGGATACAGCCGGGGGTCGGCCCCGGCCCCCCCGCAGCCCAGCCTGCCCCCACAAGGGCTTCCAGCACATCTTGGGATGTTATTGTCAGGGGTGCCAAGTCCACAGCCCAGCTCAGAGCTCAGACCCTCGCGGCAGCTTCCAAAGGCTCCCGCTGGAATGTCCCCCGGATTCCCAGGCTTTGATGATGTTTCAGTGGCACAAAGAAAGGCAGCTCCTCACCACGACAAAAGGCAGAGCACTGCGCAGGGATACCCGGAATTCTCTGCCCCACAGAAGATGTGTGGTTTGGATGGGTTTTCCCACAGATTTCACCTTTCTGGAGTGGGCTGTGGATCAGGACTGGGAATTGCTCTCGTGCACGGGATCACTGCGTGAACAGAGGTGAACACCACAGCCTCAGGTACAGGATCCCAGGCTGATACAGAATGAGGGCAAACTTCACAAGCAGAAGCAGCAAGCTCCTGAGTAGGTACTACGGCTGTTCACCGCAATTACTCACCACAGCACAGAACACATCCCATTTTCCAAAACCACTTCTCTTCTCAAGTGGGTGGTAGGCACCTGTAATGGAGCTCCCAGGAAAACCCCCGCACTGACAGTTCCCTGTGTTAACCCTTCAGTCTCAGAAATATTCTGTGATATTTTTCACTGAGAAGTCTCCACATCATCAGAGGGGTTTTGCTGTGCTGGCACTGACAGTTCTGTCTCATTGTATACAAGAATTAATGCACAGCTGTACGTGTATGTACAAATGTGAACATCAGTGCACTGGGAACCTGGCAGAGGTAACCTGGCAATTCAAATCAAAAACTGAAATGAGTCTCCAGCATTTCTAAATTAACCTGTTGCCATCTCCTTTCCAAAGTGAGGTGGGTGTAACATTAAAACACAAATTTGCCTCCACAACACCCTTGTCTTCCCCTCACATTCAGGATGTTGAGCATTTAAGGCTAGGATTGGAAAGGCTGATAAAAGACAGGAAAGTGAAAAATTGCCTGCGGTGACCTCTGGAGTATTTCTGCTGTCAGAGACCAGCAGCCAAATGTCCTTAAGTTATGAGAAAAAGATACAGACACTCCCTGCTTGTGTGCAGATACATCAGCAAGTACCAGGCTTCTGCATCTCCCCCTGGTGAGAGGGGATCATCCTCAGTGCAGGTCAATGGGAAGCAGACATCTCCACAGAATATCACCCAAAGAACTTCAGAGATGCTGGGGACAGCTAAAGCAGGTGGTACCCAGCATCTGATTATGAATGCATTATAAAAGAGCTTTAATGTTACATTGGGTTTTACTCAGCCCAGTGTCACCGTGAGTGACACTGTTTATCCTCCTGTCTGTTTATCCTCCTGTTTGTCCTCCTGACTGAGGCAAATATGTCCATGATTTATCTTGGTTTTCTTTTTTAATTACAGAATCCCTTTAAAAGCTATTTTTATACCATCATCCTTGCTTGTGATAGACCAGCAAGTGTGTGTGGGGGAATTCACTTTACAACACATGTAAGAGATGAGGTCTTTGTTTTCAAGACCCCCAATAAAATCCAGGGTTTTTTTCAGCTAAACCAGTTGCTTTGTTGCTGGTCCACCCTAGGACACCATCCCTTCATTAAAAGTGTCAATAGATGCCCCAAATTGGCTGACCACAGTCCCTGGGTGTGAGCACTCCATGGCCAGCAGCTCCTGCTGGAGAATCCACAGGAAGGCAGGAACAGCCCTGGGACACAGCCCTGGGCACAGAACCCCCTGCAACTGGAGCTGAGCAAGCTCAGCAGGCACCAGGTCCTCATTCTCCTAGGGGAGATCCCAGAGGAGCAGCCAGAGGGTCCATCCCAAGTCTGGGTCAGGCCAAAAATGTCTCATTAGACCCAGGGATGGGTCAGCACCAAGGCAGGAGAAGTGGGGCACCTGAGCTACAGAGACCCAGATCTGCAGCCATAACCACCAGTGGCTGTGAGAGGAGGGGTGGGGCTGTTTACCAATGTGTTTACCAATGTCAAATTACAGAAATCTCTGTCTGCTTTTGATTGCACAACCTGCTGTGCACAGGCTCAGGTATTAAACACCAGCTTGCACATTCCACAAAGAGTTTTGGGGTTTCTTTTCCTGCTTTCTGGGCTGTCAGAAAAGATTTGGATGAGGTCAGTCTCTGAACACAGAACATTAAATCTCAACTGAAGGAAGGACACAAAAGCTACATCTCTACTGTACAGCATGTTGCATATTGTGCATATCAGTTTGATTTGTTTTATTACCAATAATTACCAGCTCCAGGCAGGGTGACCTGCTGAACAAGCTGTCTGACACAGTCATTAGTCACAGCTCAGCAGACACCAGGATAGAAGGGGATTTGGATCCTGTAAAGCAACAGGCACTTATCAAACAGTTCAAAAACCAAAGACTAAGCACAAGCAGCACTGTGGCTGCCAATGGGGGAAGAAACCTCCTGAAATCTGGAATGTGTTTCTACTTACTGTCCATCCTAGTAAAATAAAATGATCTCTCATTTGAGCATATGGTTCTGCTTAGACAAGAAACTGTATATATTGGTCTAAATCCAGAATAGCCCTTCTGACATACTACTCAGTATTAGAAAATCACTACAACTTGCGTGCTCTGTAGCAGTTCCTAATGCTAAGTGCAACAAACCTTCAAGGAGATAGCTTCCTCCTCCCTCTCTCCTCCCCAGCTTTCTGTCCTGGACTCATTTCATTCTTCTTTTCTCAGCTTGATACCTTTCCTATATCCTTCTCCTTTCTTTTCTCCATCCTGACACGTATCTCTTAAAGAAGGGATTATGACTTTTCCACATGAAAATACTTCCAGCAGCATCCCAGAGGTCCCAGTTTGTGTGGCAACCTGCTGATTGCACAGGGACTGAGCTTTCAGATGGCAAATACCTCATAGATAATCTGCATGTATATTTTTAAGGCCTTTATGTATTTTAACAAATTGCTTAGCTTTTATTTGAGCACAGTCAGAGGGACAGAGGAAATTCCAAAGCTTTGGGGTGCTCAGGTCACAATGGAGATGGAGTCTCCAATTTCCAAAGCAGATTTTTCTGAGAATGAAGAAGGCTTTGCAGCTCATGGGCACTGAATGGAACTCTGAAGAGAAGCTGGTTGACATTTCTCTGCCTGTATTTCCCAGCTGAGAATGTATTTTAGGCATGATCCAATATTTCCAAGGGAGCATACTGATTTTCAGAAAATGGCATCGTGAAAGAAATATTGAACAGAAACATTTCAGTGAGATCAAAACATTTGAATGGAGAAAGCTCACTATGTAAGAATGGATATGGATGGGAAAGGAGCCTTTGCCAGAAAACCATGCAGCCAACTGGGCCTGGGCTGGATCCAGCTCTATTAGAGACAGATTCATTTCTGCTGGGCTCTTCTGCAGCTCCCAGAGCTCAGCAGCCACGGGAGGAGGGGGCAGCTCCAGGGCACCTGAGCTGGGATGAAACAAGATTAGTGCCCTGGGTCCCTGAGCTGATTCTGCAGCAAAACTTCCCTGGAGCAAGCTGGGAGAGCCCTGCAAACCCTGGCATCAAACACAGCCCAGAGCTGCCCCTCAGCCAGCACAGAGTGAAAATCTGACCCATGGCAGGGGCAGAAAATAGCAGTGGCAAGGGAATGCACCAGTATGGCCCCTGACTCCACTGCTTCTAAGAGCTGAGACTGAAAAGCAGAGTTTGTCCATGAAAAATCAGCTTCTTAGTTGAGTAAATGAACATTTACACACATGAGCAATAGGTAAATACAACTGCATAAAGAAAAATGCAAAAATAATTCCTTGGAGTTTTCTTAAAACAGTTTTTTTAGCAAAGCATTGGACTGGCAAAATCCCTCCCACTTCTCATAAGGAAATTATTCCTTTGGAATCATGTTCTTCTCTGTGGACTAAGAAGTTATTTGCTGAATTTCATCCCAGCTCTTAGTTCCTGTTTAATTTGCCACCCACCAATACAAGCCAATACCATCTGAGGAAATGGGCCAAACCATCCAGAAGGGTAAAAGCTTCAACCATTTCAAGACACAGAAGAGGCAAAAGGGGATCTCTTGGGATATCATGGCATGAGATCAGAGGCCTTTCTGCACTCCAGGACACTCAGTCTGTGCCAACAGAACGGATTCTTCCTGCATAGAAAAGATCCCCATAGACCTCAGCCAAGACAAGGATTTGTGCTAGGGATGAAGGGGCCTCAATTACTTGTGTAATCCTGCTAGAACAAGGTTCAGCTACTGACAAGGCTTCCACAAGGAATGAGTTTAGAGTGAATGCCTTCAGAAATTCTCAAATAGGGAAAAAAGGGTATTTTGTAGAGTAGGCACCTTCACTGAAGTAAGGCTGAAACCCAAATCTCCCAGGGAGATTTCTCTCCAGCAGCAGGAGACAGGCAGGTGCATCACACCCCAGGCAGGGAGCTGCTGACCAGCACAGGCTGGAGAGCAGCTCTGCAGGGAGGGACCTGGGGGAGCTAAAAACACCTCTCACATCATATCACCTTCAAATCCAACGGGATCAGAGGAGATTTCCATGAGTGAATGCCAGCGTTTTCTGTGAGCTTTGTTGAAATAATTGCTCTGGTTTGTTTTGGTGAGATGAAGTTCACTTAGGCAAAGTGTACAATAAATTAAAAACCATTACCAAATGAGGACTTTTTGACCAAGGAAGGCTGTTAAGCCCTTCTCTCACAGTGAAAGAGCAGAGGCACCACGGGGTTTGTTGGCCAGAGCTCTCTCCTCTCGGAGCAGCACAAGCTGCTCTGTGCCAGAGGCCAAACCCTCACATGGCTCTGAGCCCCAGCACACCCCACGGTGCTTCATCCACTCACAGCCCTGGTGCAGAAACCAAACACACCCCCAGGCCCCTGGCACTTCAAACCTGTCCCCGACACCTGCTTGGATTGCTCGGGGCTGTGCCCTGGCTGCGGGCCAGGCGTGAGCTCAGCCCTGCAGCTGGACCCCCCCGACACATCACAAATCCTGGCCACGCAGGGCACGCGCTGGCCCCGCCAGATGCTCTCGTTCCTGCTCCTCCATCCATCATCCAGGGGGGAAAAGGCAAGGAATGAGCCAGCTGAGGAGAAAAGGGAGTGGCACAGCTTGGGACAAAGTGTGAAGATGTCAGCAGAGGCACAGAGCAAGGTGGCAACCTGAGAGCAGCTGGGCAGGGAAAAGCACCCAGGGCACCTCCTGACCAGGGAGGGAACTTGGATGGCAAAGCTGGGATGAGGAGGCCAAAGGAAAAGAAAAGGGATGAAGGTTGAGGGAAAGGAGCAGAGCTACACCTCAGCACAGCCCTGGCTCCCACATCTGTAGATCCTGAGCCTGAGCATCCTCCTGCCCCAGGAGTTCAGAACAGGGCAGGGCCAAGGCACTCCTACCCTCTGACAGGCACACTGTCATCCCTCAGAAATTTCCTGGGGATATCCCTGTTTTGAAGGGTAGCAACAAATCAAACCTTCCTGTGACAACAGAGCTTGAACAGGGACACTGAGAAGTCAATAAGGTGTCAGAAAAACCTGTGAGGGTGTTTCCTTATTTTGTGATAAAAGCCAACTAAAGCTGACCATCCACAGCAGACAGGTTGTGGATGTGAAAGGCCCTGCACCAGCCAGCATGAAAACTGTCACCATTGTCCCACTGTCCCAGCAGGTGGCAGAGAGCCTTGAGTGACAGGTAACTGGCAGAAACAAATGCTAGGTAACATCAAGACTGATTGCTACATTTGGCTCTGGTTTTACAAAGCTGTATGCTAAAGGGGATATAATTGAATAGGAGGTATTAAAAAACCCCAAATAATTTATTTTAAGGCAAAGTCTGATGATTTTAAGTAGAGAATGCTGTTGTGTGCTCACTTCCCCAGCAAAGGACTAGACATGAGGGTTTGGGAAGTCATTTAATCTTATACAGTGTGGAAACATAGCAAAGAAAATTGCTCATAGAGAGAAGGTTCTCTAGTTGACAAAAACACCACAGCACCCCACTCTCCTCAAAAAATCCCCCCACCCAAACAAAAGGAAAACAACCCCCAGAAAACCTTGGCCCATGGCTTCAAAGCGACCCCTTCTCTGGCACATCTGTGCTCAGACCACATACAGACCCCAGTCCGAGCTGTACTATAAATAAATAAATCAGCCTAGAAATTCTGTAATACTGATTTGTACGAACAGCAAAAAGAGAGCAGAGAAAAGGGAAGCAGCAGTCTGGCAGCAGGTAAACAACAATCCTGGGAAAAAGCCTGGTCTGTAACATCCCCACCCATGTGTGGCTCTGAATGAGTCCCAAATACCATCACACCCCAACATAAACCTCAGCACATCTGCCCTGTACAGAGCCCTTAAGATGTCTTTGCTCCTGCAACCCAAATTTGTTTTTGTCTTCCTGCTCCACTGGCAAGCCCCACCATAAAGATGAAGACAATGTGCAAAACTATGGGTGGGGGTATGGAGCCAAATTAGCACAAATCTTTTCAATAAGCGACAAAAAACATATGTGAGACCATACTGCCTGGATTGGAAGCACGGGGAATTCACTTATATGCCAGGATGCTAGAAAGTGGATTTTGTGCATGTTTCAGAACTTCCTGTTACCCAACAAGGAATGGGACCTGTGTGGGAAGCTCTGGGGTCCCACCCCAAGCTGCAGGCACCTCACTCCTCATCCCTTGGCTTTACACAAAGGAAGAGCAAGACAAATAACACAGAATAATGGGTTATCCCTTCTTATTCAGCTTGAAAGCAGAAAGAAGCTGAATTACTGAAAATCACGGGGCCTGATTTATGAATCAGGGTCTGGTGTAGCCCCCTCATCTCCAGCTGCCAGAAAGAATGAACAGCAGGGGAGTGGTTGATTCAAAGACCTGGAAGGAAAATACTGATGGATTAAGAGCATCGGGAAGCATCCAGTGTAGTTCCAGTCTAGTTCAGACACCAACGAATGCCCTTGCCATTCAAAGTCTCATCAGCCAGAATACAACCAAATCCTTGTTTAATGTGTTCGTTTTGAAGGTTAATCAGGGTGCCTGGCATTAGTGGGGGAAAAAATTATTAGTTGTTCTTGTTTGAAGTAAAAAGAAAAAAGGAGAAAAATTACTTGGAAAGGGAATTACATTACATTACATACAGAAATTGGAGAGCATTTAGAGCTGAGAAAATAAGCAAATGTTAAATAGGGGGAGTCCAAAAAAATTCCCTTCTGTAATCCTCAAACCAGGCCCCTGCACTTTGCCACGTTAGAGCATCACCAGTGCTCTGTGCAGGTGTCTCAGGAAATGCCACAGAGGAGAAAACTAGGAGGAAATACACGTCATAAATACACTTATTATGTTAATTAATTTGATTTTTATTAAAACATTATATATATCTGCATATATAGTATCCTCAAAGAATAAATGACAATAAGAGATTTTTGTGCATTCTGTAAAGCATTCTGTTGGAAAGAGCAGCAAATTCTGACACAACTTTTCCATCTGAGGATACCAACCAGGCACTTCTCTGACTAGTTGGTGTGCAGAGCTCCATGAGCTCCAGCTAAAGGGTAACCTGTGTTATAAATACTGAATAAATACTGGCACCTTTGTTTTATCCTTTCTGTCTCACAAACAAATGGGATTTTTTAAGAACTCCTGTTTTCAGAGTACAAAATTTCTATCCCTGAAACTCTGCACTGCTGAGTATCTCCACTGTTTATTTGTACAGTTTTTAGTGTAACTGAGTCATGCCAAAAAGATTCCTGATTCTGGAATCATTTTAAAATACACAGCAGAAGTAGGAAAGGCTGATCAAGCATCACATAGTGGCAGGAAAAATGCAATGAATTAATATGATAGTATTCCAGCTATTTTCAATCTACATTTCTTCAAAAAAACCTGCGATTAAAGACATATTTTCTTCCAGTTGTTTTAGCATCTTCCTTCTCCTGGAACCTCACTTAAGATGTCTGTTTGATTTTCCTCATTTTTGCTATGCTGCAGAAACTTGGCCAAAGCACCTTTTAATGCCAGCCAGGTCTGTGTTTTGCAGCTCTGTGTAGCTGCAGCATTTAGAGGATGTCCAGTATCCCACAGCAACTGCTCAGAGTTTTTAGCTGCTCTGCAAAGTTGGTGATTCCCTGTCTAATTAAGGAGAAAGAAGCTGTGAGCTGGGAGGTGAAGATGGTTCATTTTATGACCTCTGTCCTTCAAGTGTTCCATAAAATTATCTTGCCACTTCAGGATGCTATAAACCCACTCTGCTCGGATGTGCTTCCAGTTCCACCTGACCCCAGCACTGGCCTTGATGGAGGCTCTGCTCCAACACTTCCCACCCTGCAACCCAAACCCACCCACACTGCCCAAAGCACACAGCATGTCATCACACAGTGACCCTTGTACCAGTTCTAGAAATATTATAGTATGATAATTACTATTAATTATTAGCAAATTGTACATACACTGAATAATTGAATTTATTCTGTTTACAATTCCTTGGAAGAGTTGCACCCTGTGGTGGCACAGCATTAAATGGAACTGAATCCCTGGGGAGCTGTTGGGGTCTTTTTCCCAGAACACAAAGTATCCCCAGAGCAGTCCTTGTGCCTCACTCCACATCTTTATCCACCAGAATATTCTTGAGTTTAATGGCCTGAACTGCTCCCTCTCCATTTGCTCCTTAGATGCTCCATTTCTGTAGCAGCTTTGTCCCTACAAACCCCCCCAGCCCCAGACTCCCCTGACCCTGCATGCTTTGGAGCTCTATTTTCACCCACAATTAACTTTAACAACTTATCACTCATCCACATTGGGCTTAAAGTTTTATGTTCAGTTTTATGTAAAGTTATATTCACTCCCCACAAGCTAACTCCAGCACCTCTTTAAAGTTCAGCCAATTTTCCTTCATAGGCCATTTTCTAATAAACAGTGCCAGTCTACTGCACTTAATCTGTTCCGCATTTTATCTGATTGGAAGCTTTTGAAGCTTAATTCACCTGTTTTTACATCAGACCTCCTACCACGGCTCAAACTTGAAACAGCAACCCCTCTCTACCTTGAGTGGGTCACAAAATGTCTTCCCAATGCAGAAAATCCAAACAGTCTCTTCAATATCTTTACCCATTGTTTGCAATATAACTGTCCCAACACATAAATAAAGGGAATTTATTTGTATCTATAACATACTGAGAAGTTTTGTGTAAATGCAGTGCAAACCAAGTAAAGGTGGCAACCTCATCAAGTCATCATTCTGGATTCCTGCAATCTACCAGCTCTAAGTAAATAATTTTCCATTTAACAAAATCATTGCCCCAGAAATCCCTCATTAAACAATGAATTACCCAGACAGGAATACACCACCCAGCAGTTAATTCTTATTTTTCATTTCCATCACTCTATTTTCTACAAGTTCTAGGCAAAGTTTGCTGAGTACCAGTCCTGGCCTGTACCCCAGGACCCCTGGGAGGCACTTTGCTCCCTCTTGTGCTGTGGGGAGAAGTCAGAGAATCCCAGAGTCACTGAGGTTGGAAAAGACTTCCAGGACCATCGAGTCCAAGATGTCCAACGCAAAATCAGGCCCCAGTAAGGAGGGAGTTCACTTGTGCTGTTTGTTCATCTGAAGCCAGAATGCAGAAGGGTCTGAGGGAGTGTTCAAGCCATAATGGTGTTTATTTTGAGGAAAGGTTACTGCTGGTGCTTCTGAGGGCAATTTTTGTAAAAGTAAAGTGTATTTTCCAGAACACATGGAAAAATGCTCTATTACCCAGCAGACAAATTCCGTGTGCAGGTATAAATGCCGGAAGCCTCATTATTTTAGCAGTGACAGTCCATATGTACCTGCTGACAGAGCTGATTTGACTGCACTCTCTGCTTTTGGAGGTGCCTCAGCCTCAGGAAGCTGCAGAGGGAACAGGGATGTGCTCCCTGTCTCTCTATCCTGCATCTGCATTGCCATCTGCATCAGCCACGAGCAACATTCCCAACTTTCTGGCCTGCAGACCCCACAGCCCCTGCCAGCCCTGCTCTGCTGAGGGCTCTGGGGCTGCTCCTCACCTCACACCTCGCTGTACTGACTCTCAGGAATGGGGTCAGAGTAGCAGGCTGAGACGGAATTTATGACATCTTGTTGACAAATTGTGTTGCAGTGTTGCAGACAGCAATGCAGAGATGGAAAACAGGCTGGGATGGTCATCTCAGACCCATCCTATCCCAGTATCAGCTGGCACAGGCCCAGAATGTCCAGTTTTCCCCCACTTTCTTCCCTCAAGCCTGTCAGCATCACTGGTGGTGAGCACGTGAACCCATAGCAGGGCTGAACTCAGGTCTGAGATTATTCCCCCTGAACATCCCTTCCCTGGGTGTAACCTGGAGTTTAAATGTGGCCCGGGTGTGACCCTGCATGTGGTACAGGCCAAGCCTGCACTCCAAGGTGGCACAGGATCTCTGGAGAGGGAATGCCAACAGCCAAGCAAATTCCTGTGCCATGGCAGCACTGCCCGGCATGAGAAGCAAAGCTGTCACACAGAAAAGCAACGCTCAATAAGATTTTGGGAAGAAGGAGTAGCTCTGGTTCCAGCACAAGTCTCTGCTCCCTTGTCCAGGTCCTCCCTTTGTTCCCAGGCTGTGAGAGCTGACCACGGGCTTTGGTACCTCCTGCAGGGTGAAGTTACCCAGCAATTACTGAAATCAATTAGCAAGCTTCATTTCCATTTCAACATCTAGCAACATCAGGAGCTTTCCAAGAGTCTGCTTCTTCTCAAGGTTTTTTCCCCCAGCATGTTTTTAATTACAGCCCATGCTAATTTTAACGAGTTGTCTGCCTTCAGTTCTGCGTGACTGTAATGTTCTCCAGCTGATTTTCAAAAATCAGAAGGTTTTAACTTTTCAAGCTGCCTTTTCAACAAAACCAGCCGCCTGCTAAACGGCCTAGCTGCTGGCCCTGCTCTGCAAACTGCAGCATGCTGCATTCCAGGCAAGAGAATTCCTGAGCCCTCTGCACCCTGGGATGGGTCCCTGAGCCCTCTGCACCCCAGGATGGATCCCTGAGCTCTCTGCACCCCAGGATAGATCCCTGAGCCCTCTGCACCCCAGGATGGATCCCTGAGCCCTCTGCACCCCGGGATAGATCCCTGAGCCCTCTGCACCCCAGGATAGATCCCTGATCTCTCTGCACCCCAGGATGGATCCCTGAGCCCTCTGCACCCCAGGATAGATCCCTGAGCCCTCTGCACCCCAGGATGGATCCCTGAGCCCTCTGCACCCCAGGATGGATCCCTGAGCCCTCTGCACCCCGGGATGGATCCCTGAGCCCTCTGCACCCCGGGATGGATCCCTGAGCCCTCTGCACCCCGGGATGGATCCCTGAGCTCTCTGCACCCCGGGATGGATCCCTGAGCTCTCTGCACCCCGGGATGGATCCCTGAGCCCTCTGCACCCCGGGATGGATCCCTGAGCTCTCTGCACCCCGGGGTGGATCCGTGCACTGCTGCATTCCAGGCAGGAAAATTTCCTAGTCCTCCACGTCCCGGGATGGATGCAGGCACTGCTGCAGGAACACTCCAGGGCATTAACCCCTCCTCTGCTGGGCTGCACCGACACAAACACACCTGAGCTTCACAGTGCTGCATTTTTCACCTTCCTGGGCTGAGGAGCACGAGAGACATTGATCCCCAGAGACGACAATTTACAAAATTATTTCAAAAGAAAATTTCCCAGAGTTTTTCACTAAGGTTTATAAAAGAGAAATATGCAATTAGAAACTTAATTATTCATAGAATTGTATAATTGACCAGAGAATGGTTTGTGTTGGAAAGGATCCTAAAGCTCATCTCATTCCACCCCCTGCCATGGGCAGGAACACCTTAGACTGTCCCAGGCTGCTCCAAGCCCTGTCCACCCTGGCCTTGGACACTTTCAGGGAACCAGGGGCAGCCACAGCTTCTCTGGGCACCCTGTGTCAGGGCCTCCCCACCCTCACAGGGGAGAATTTCTTTTCTAATCTGTGATCTAAACCCACTCTCTTTCAGTTTGAACCATCCCCCCTTGTCCTGTCAGTGCAAGCTCTTGTAAATTGTCTTTCCATCCTTACAATGGAGAGAAAGGAGCTCAAAAGGGAATCCCATTGGATTTAACCAGAGCTGGAACAGATTCTCTGTCTGCAGTCAATTCTTGTCCCTTTCTATAAACACAGAGCAGCCACCAAATTCCTCCTACCCTGCCATCGCTGCCTCAGACATCACATCTGAGGGGAAGCTCCAGCATTACAAATTAATGAATGATTTACTGGCTTGTCATTATTCATGGCTATAAAACATTAGCATGCCCTAAATAAGTAAAAACATTTTTGCAGCTGCTGCAAATGTTTCATTCCTAGCTGTAAGCTTGGCCCAGAGCACGGGGCCCTGTGCCTCAGTGCCAAATTCACAGTGAAGTAATTAGCATGTTAAAAATACACACCTAATGCAGTGCTCTGCAGCCAAGGCTTTCACACCATCACTGCTGATAGCTACCCACAAACATAAATGTTTCCCAGGCTGCTCCATCCAGATAGGTAACCCTATCCTTCATCCCAAAGGTGTGGAAGAGCAAGGATGAAGTGTTACAGAATGAGAGCAACGTTGCACATTACAGATGTGTAAAACAGCTGGGCAAATGATGTCATTAAAAATACTTTGCCGCCTCTGCTATTTGCTGCTGCTCTAAAAGCAGACATTAAGTTTCTTTACCCAATCACTCTGTGTGAACCTGTTGTGTCAAGTGCTGGAGTCCGTTCTGCTCCTAATTACCAGAGACAACCTGCAGCTGCTCCCAAAAACTCCTCCCCGGCTTTGAACTCTCTGTGCTGCAGCACAGATGTGCTTTACTCCTGAAATGCACATTTTTATCTGGACAGCAGAGCCTTCTGAAGAACCCATAGGTGCTCCACTCTAAACCCAAGTCCCATGGGGCATGCACAGACCACAACGGAACATTAAATGGAAATTAAACCATAAACACTTTCCATCTCTGAGTAACAAACACAGAGAAAACTTCCAGGTCAAGTCTTCAGGCTGCTACATTTCTCATGCTGATGTCAACTAAATCTCCACTGAGCTTCTCGGAACTCCAAAGCCAGTTCCTAAAATCCAACAAGAATACCTCAAAATTAAAAAAAAAAAAAAAGCTTTCAAATTACACCTATTAATAAAGAGTAAACCAAGTTCATCCTTAGGGGCCTTAAATATTGGCCTTGTCTTAGGTTCTAAGGGTGTCACCTGTCCAATGCACAAAGTCTAAATTCTGCTGGGAGACCACCAAGCTCAGCTTCCCTGTTACTCTCCTAATTGCAGGAGAGCTCTCAAATAAACTCCCTGTGGCTCAGCCTTCGCAACACATTTGGTGAGTTTAAAAGGGACAAATCAGGTCTGTGTGGAGAATTGAGCCTCCTCTCACAAATGCGTTTTTGTCCTTGTCTTAATTTAGTCATGACAGTAGCCCCTGTGACAGACTGGGATTATTCATTTACCCAGTGCCCCCTCAGTACCAGCCCATGAGATCCTGTTAGCCAGCAGGAGTTCTCTGCTGGGTTCTCTGTCAATACACTCCATATTTTCTTTTCAATAACAACATAGTTCTCCTGGACTGTTGTTAAAGAGGGAAAAAAAACCCACCTAGATATTAGTAAACATGGATAAAAGTAGACTATTTTATAATCCTATTAAATTTCAATAGGTTTTCTCTAACTCCAGCTGGCAGCACTACAACTGTTTTACTCAAATGTGCAGCAGGAGATTAAGCCAATGAACCAACTACTCAGTGTCTCTTTCTAATGACTGGCAGCAGACCCAAAACATGGAAAAACCTGAATGTAATTAGCCTGTGTTGGGACTACCAAAGAATGATCCCATCCAGATGGTAAAAGGAGGGATAAATAGATGTATTTCTATTTATTAAATAGGTATATTCCCTCTGCTTTGACATTACAGCAAGACTTTAAAAATTCCTACTTGATCTGAGCTCGTGGCTTCTTACAATGTCTTGTAACCACACAGGATCACATCTTCTGCTGCCACACCTCCACCTAGGCTGGATGATAATTTACATCACACTAAGGGCTGAAGAAGAAAGGAAAGGACAGGAGCTGCTTGGCTTTAAATGGCCTTTGGAAAAGACGAGAGATAGAGCCATTGCTAGAAAAATGCCAAGAATGGCTTTTTGGTGTGTTTTTTTCCTCTGTTTTCAGGGAGAAGCCTTTTTAACTTGCAGTTTGTGGTCAGCTGGACAGCAGTACAGCAGATCCTCTGGTCATGGGAAATAAGTCACTGCTCTTCGAAGGCTGGAGCTGCTGCTGAGCACACCAATCCAGGAACATCCTCACTGACAGCTCAGCTCAGAAGGCTGAACTCCTACGTGAACAGGGAGTGAGAGTCTCCTGGCGTGGTTTGGATAACCTCTGAAACATCCAGATCCCGCTCCAAATCCCCTTGGCCTGGAAACCAGGCTGGCAAACCCTCACGAGCAGTCTGATTTTTTTCCCTCCTTGGCAAGTTTTCCAAAGCTTCCCGGTTTTGGCTGGGATGACAATCCCACAAGAATGGTCTTCCTCGTGTATTCCAGAAGTTTCCTTTCCAGTCCCACCTCAGGCTGGGGTGTGGTGGAGCAGGCAGAAAAGACAAAATATGAGCCCCTGCTTGATCCCACAGGAGCCTGGATGTTCTCCCTGTGTTCCCTGGCTGAAGGCTCAGTCCCTGTAAAGAACAGTGTCTCACAACAAACCTTGCTGGAACCATCCAGTCAAGCATTTCTATACAGCCATACATTTATAATATTTCCATCATTAAGGTTTGTGAGACCACTACAACCAAGGAGGGTTGTCTTAAAAAGACCATCCTGTTTGATTTGGGGTTTTAGACTTAAAGGTTCTGATTTTCCCTCTCTCCTCCCTTCAGTAAAAGTCCCAACTGCAACCTAAAAATGCCTTCTGCAGTGGTATTTACAGGTGTACATTGCACCCGTGGATAGCACCTGCAGAGGAGACCAGAGGAGCTGTAAGGTCCCTTCCCACCAAGGCCATCCCACAATCCCAAGATTCACCAGGACTCCACTACAGTCCCTGGGTTTCTGCAGGATAAACCTGCTGGGACCATTTGCTGAGTGAAGCACTTCACAGAAAGGAGGGTGTACAAAAATTCCCAAAATATTTCTCCACTCAAATCTGCCTGTGTTCCCCATAGTAGTAGTTTTTTGCTTTTTCAAAATTTTGATTCAAAAGCTTCTCACCATGGCACAGAAATATCTCAGAGGACTTTTGTTCTTATGATAAAATGCAGGGCTTTGTCTCTTTTTTATATGCTTAATTTTTATTATTTCAGGCAGTGAAGATCATTATCAGCTCCTCACTGATGCTGGCAATCTGTAATATGTTCTCATCGTATTCATGTTTATTTTTGAGTGCCAGAAAAGGCATTCTTCCCACCAACTAAAAAACACACCATGTGTTTCCCTGTCTCAGTGCCTTCAGTAGCGTGTGAGAACTTGTTAAAAAAAACCTGCCAGCATTAGGGACTCTGATTGCAGAAGTGATAAGAACTTCTTCATGTTCCTTCTCCATATTTTTTTGAATGTGGGAAATTTGGCAAGCCCCAGAAACTGTTCTCAAAACTTCACAGATTTCCTCACTGACCCCAACAGTTGCTTTTTATCTTTCTGAATTGGCCTTTCAGCTTCTGCAAAGGCATAATTTATGGAGTGATAAGAGAAATTATATAAATTGAGGAATCACTAAAGCAGCACAAGCAAATGAGCAGAGCTTATTTTAGGGGATGGCCCTGTTTACCTCAGAGTAGAGACTGAATATTTGACCTCACCTTTACAAACGTTTTATTCGTTCTCTCTGGCTGGTTTAGGACACAAAGCTCAGAGGTTAAGCAGAAATAAATGCACACTTTGAGGGATGCACAGCAATTTAATCAGCACTTCAACATGTGCTTTAATTTTGAACATGTGTTCCAAGCCCCTGATCTCTGTGGGACTGAAGGACACACTTAAGAGCTTTGCAGAGCAGGGAATGGTTATGGGATTACACATGCATTCAGGGCTGGTGTGTGTGCTCCAGTGCCTCCCAGCACAGACAGCAGACAAAGAGCCCGACAGCTCAAACAATCTAAGTGCTTAAGTTCTGTGTTCAGAAATATTTTCCATAATACCTGGCATTGCAGAGAGGATGTAGGTCCTAATCTGTTCTCATTTTTCCTCAGCCATCTGTTGCTTCTTGGATTTACAACTTTTAAAACAGACTGACAAATTAAGGAAATTCCTGTCTAATTAACATTGAGGCTTTCAGCCTTATCTGTGGCTTTTCACTGCTGTTAGCACAGGAAAGACATTCCCACTATCTAAATAAGCTCACTTTTCCCAGCTATTGCCGTGTCCTTTGAACATTCATTTTAGACCTCTGAGAGTCGGGGGGTGGGGGGGAAAATTTAACAAGGCACTTCAAGAACACTGGCCATGCCGTGGCAGATGGATGGAGGTGGGTTGTTCGTTTGGGGTTGTTTGTGGGGTTTTTTCACTGGAAAGCAACGCAGGATAACAAAAGATACAGGAGCAGAGCTGTTCTTCTCAGACGCTCAGGGAGTAAAAGATGATCTGTAACCAAAGCTGGGTGCAGAGGGCAGAACCCCCCAGCTCCTTCCCCTCGTGGTGTCACCCTCAGGACAGCCAGCTGTCCTCTTAGGAACAGTTCAGGGATTTACTGTCCCAGTTCCCTCCCTGCTGCATGAAGCAAACAGGCCAGACCCTTTCCCAGTTCCATTCCCTTCCCTGGACATGCTCCAGCCCCTCGAGGTTTTTCTTGAAGTGAGGGACAAGTTTAGGAGAAAACATTTCCAGAAAGCCTCACCTGATCTATCAAACAACAATTAATAAATCTGCCTCCAGTTTCTTCACAGTATTCTATTGGCAGAAATATTTAAGGGAATTAAGAACACTGCTGTGTGTCCATAGAAAGGGGATTTTAGAATGAGAATTATGTTCTTCTTAATAAACAAAAGCATGTTCAATCAGTTAGGCATTTTGAATAGCCAAATTAAAGCAACTCTAAAGGACTGATAGACCAAATATTATTATACTAATCAGTGAGAGAATTTAAATTTACACTTATCTGAAGCAATTAAACTTCTCTAGTGTATACAGCAGAGAATTAAACGTGGTTTTCACTGCAGGAACAGAGTGGACTGAAAAGAATAACAGCAAAATTTTCTAAAGTGCCCTCATGACCTTAGAATCAAAACTGATTTTTTGAGTAAAATTGTACTTTCCCCATCTCCACCAACTGAAAAATAAGACTTTGATTCTTCAGTAATTTCAAAGTTAGTATTTAATTTGCCCTAAAGCCTCAAAAGTCAGAAGAAAACACCAACTAAATTGTATGAAATGTTTTTCCCTGTACAAAACTGGTGACTAAAGGCAAAGCAACACAGCCTGGCCTCCCTGAGGAGGAGATTTGTGTCTGTGTCTCCCCCTGATGTGAGCAGCCCTGCAGGGCTCAGCCACAGCCTGTTCTGCTCCTGCCCAGGGCACAGCAGGACAGGATCCAGCTGGGGCTGGAAATCCCAGCTGGAACGGGATAACCTGGCACTGCTCAGCAACTCTTTCATTCCTGGTCCAAGATCCCACATAAGTGATTGCCCACGGTGTAATGAAACAATGAAATAGGGCACAAAATTCACACCTCAGTTATCCTCAAAAAAGAGGAGAGATGTCAGGGGGGTTGTCTATATATATAGAATAAAAATGACAAATCTCCTCTGGCCACACCTCTGCTCAGATTTCAGCCTGTTTCTGCCAGTTTTGGTCACCCCATGTTAAAGCAGAGAGATAGAAAGAAAAACAAAGTGTCACAGGGTCTGGTGTGTGTTAAAGGCACTTCAGTCAATGAATGGAGCAGCAGGATATGACAGATTTTTATAAGAAACAAATGGAAAATGCCATGTAAAGGAGGGAAGGCAATGCTGGGTATTTAAAAGTGCCACAAGGCTGGGAAGGTGCATTTAATGCAGAGGAGATTGGGAGAAGATTCCTGGCAGAGACACAAATTACGGGTGTGGACAAGAAGGTCAGCAGAGAGTAAATGTGGTGCCAAAAACTGCCCAAGGCTCAAAGCAAACTCCCCACTGTGGCTTACTCCTGTTGGTGCTGGGACAATGACAATTTTTCATGAATATTGAGAAAGCAAGTTCACAAATAAGCCCTGAGAGTGTAAAGCAAAGTCAGGAGGGGTTATTTTGGTGCTGGGAGGGTTTGGTTCTCTGTGTAAGGAAGCACAAGTGTGTGAGAGCCATCACTCAGTCCAGGAACAACCAGCAGATCACACTGTGCACACACACTTGGAGTCATTCCCATGCTGAAGTTCCCTGGCAAAAAAAAATTCAGTACAGCCTCTGTAAGCACAGGTAATATTTTAGATCATTTTGGCAATATTGCTATAAAGGGAAGGAAGTGTGAGATTTCCCACAAACACTATTTATTTCCAAGTGATCATTTGACCAGCAATGTGATCAAGCAGTTGTTATTATTAAAACCATGGTAAAGGTGACTATCCCAAGCTGAGACCTCACTACACAATAATGTCTGCTGAGTTTATCTGACAGATACAGAGGGGTCAAACAGGGTGGGTGGGGGGAAATTCTGATGTGGAAAGCGAGATAAGGGTGGTAACCTGGTTATATCCATTCAGCCCCACACTAGCAATAAATACAGTCCAGACCTGCACATCAAGGGATAAAGGACAGCCCTGGGTATCCACTGAACTTCCCACTCTCATCTCTCCTGTTAGAGCAGGGATTCACAACTGGCTGCTGAGTTTTCTCCTTTTGTGCTTTTCCTTGGCAGATGAAGAACCACGAGCTGTTTTCCCCTTGGCTGCTCCCTCTTTACAAATAACACAGGCTCAAAAACAGATACATTCATGGGCGCACCTGGTGGCACATGGTCCCTCACCTTCGTAAAGCTCTTTGTTGCTCTGAAGGGCTGGAGCTTTGCTGACCTTCTGCTCACTGCACTTCATTAGAAAACCTTATTAACCTGCTACTTTGGCTCTCCCATTCACCACTCATGGAGTGAAAATAGGAAGACTGAGGAAAGTACTTTGCTTTTTATTCAATTTTACTTAGATGGCAACTTTTCCCAAATTGTTTTTCCAGGCTAATTTACATCAGGCAAACTAACAAGTGCATTGAGGGATTTTAAAGAAAGCAACCCAACCTCTTGAGGCAGCAGTGCTGCAGGGTCAAGTTCTCGTGCTCACAGGTTGAGGTGAGTGGAGGGAGCCTGTCCCCATGTCACCATTCCCACCAGCAGGAATGATGGTGAGCCCTGGAACACAGCCCCGGGGGTACTTCAGCTAAATAGGCTCTGAGGAGGAGGAAAGCAGCTCAGTTTGTTCCTGAGCTCTTGCACTCATGGTTTCCAGTGCAGGGTATTTTCTGACTCCACTGAATTGCAGAGTCATGAGCAGCCACCTCTCAATTGATTTACTGTGGGAAAAGAGCCACTGAGCAGAAAACCAATCAGCTTCTAACTGCAAATGAGGCATCTGGAGAGTCACTGGGAGGAAAATAAAGTAGTTACTACTCCATTTCATGATTATGTGTTCAAGGACTCTGGCAAGTGCTGCTTCTACATTGAAACACAATGTGTTTCTGCTTTTTACTCTCGGTCTTTTTTTTAAGCTCCCAATATCCTTTTAATTAAACAAACTTTCACTAAGCAGAGAGAAATTGCATGACACATTAATTCCAGAAGATGCATTAGTAGTGGTTGCAACTTCTTCATATTAAGCAGATGTTGTTTTTAAAGTTTCCCTCCCTTTTGTCTTTTGTAGCTCCCAGCAGACTCCACTGGCTTTGAGTAATCACCAGACGAGTTCATTTTGCCATTTGCAAAACACACAGTGAGTGTATTTCAGATTCTGGGCAATTAGAAGCAGACACACAGCACTGAGCTGTTACCTCTGCATCATGTTGGTGCTTTGTATTTTCATCAGCAGCCACTGCATTTGTCAGGGTTTCTCAGCAGCCACATGTCATTCCACGCAGCCCTGGCAGGCTCCTGAAAGGAGCAGGGTCCTTTACAGGGGATAGTGAAAGCTTTCGGCTTGCTTGGACCAGGTCGCTTTGGGAAGCCTCCAAACTCACTTCAAAATACTTCCTGCCTGTGCCAGAAGTTGCTTTTGAAGTGCTGTGCCCAAGCCACAGGTGCTCAGGTGCCAGGATGCTGCAGCAGCCCAGGGCAGGAAGCGTGTCAGCACTATTGCCCAAAAACAGGGTGGGGAAGAGCAGGGAGTAGTGCAGACATCAAGAGTGGAAAATCAGCTGACATGGCCAAGCTCTAGGAGCAGATAGAGGATGGGTCAAATGACATCCATTCAACTCTCGAGATCAAACAAGGCTTTATTCTTTCATATTTTTGGCCCTGCATGTGAGAGCATGCTGCAATATCATGCTTTTTAAAGTGGAATATGCCAGAAATTGTATTTGAAAGACCTGGCATTTACAGTATTTTTACAAAGTTCTTTCCCCTTTTGCTTTTCATCTGTTTTCTACATTTTTTCAGCATGCTTTTCCTTCTAATTTATTGTTTTATTTTTTTCTATTTTTAAAGTAAGAAATATTTTCACTCCAGAGTTTCTAATGTAACGCACATGAAAATTAGCAATGGACAAACCTCAAGCTCTTTAGAGGTCTGATCTGGCTGGGAGAAACATCCAGAAGTTCAGAGGCTTATCCAAAGCTAATCTGAAAATTTCCAAACCTCTTCAGTCTAGACAGAGCTATAGGAACCCGCTGGCTCAGGACCCCACCACGGGCTGGGCTTGCCTCTCACTGGCTGCTCCCTCTCTGAGCATCCAGGAGCAGCTTGGAACAATTCCTTGCTGAAGAGCACACAAGGTGTGCAAACACACCCTTTCCTCCAGGCAAAACCTGGCTCTCAGAACACTGTTCCACAAAACAACAAACAGATGTTTGGTTCCACTGGAAATGGCTTAAAACATCCGCCTGAAGCGTTTGCTTACCAGAAATGCTTTGGCAGATTTAAGCTCCACAGTGTGATTAAAATTTATCATCCCCTTTCATCTGAATCACAGAATCAGAATGGTTTGGGTTGGAAGGGATCTTAGAGCTCATCTTGTCCCCTGCCATGGCAGGGACACCTTCCACTGTCCCAGGCTGCTCCAAGCCCTGTCCAACCTGGCCTTGGACACTGCCAGGGATCCAGGGCAGCCACAGCTGCTCTGGGCACCCTGTGCCAGGGCCTGCCCACCCTCCCAGGGAACAATTCCTTCGCAATATCCCATCCATCCTTGCCCTCTGGCAGTGGGAAGCCATTCCCCCTCGTTCTCACACTCCATCCCTTGTAAATCGTCTCTCTCCATGTTCCTTGTAGCTCCTTCAGGGTGGGGAAGCCAGGCAGGAGAGTGAGGATGAGGAAGGACTCACCTGGAACAGGCACATACAAGGTGACACAGCTCATAGCTCAAATTCCACAATGATTATGAGGTTTTACTTCAATATTCTGTCCTAGGCAACATTTACTTCAAAACTCCCTGAGCTCATAGTGATGAATGTATTAAAACACCTCAGAGAGCTCCACAGCTGATGAACCTTTAAAATTAGGACCCATTATATCTCAAATAACCTACAATTAATCACCAGAACTGCATCCAGCAGACATCCCATGGCTGGATTCTGAAATGGGGCCAGAGTCCTCTGAGCTCTGGCAACATTTCTGGTTATACATTAAAGCACAAAGATCTTTTACCACCTGGATTCAAAGGCTGTCTCAATGGCTTTGCTTAGGATTTTTAATTAGACTGGGGGAGAAGAGGGGCCAAAATGAGAATGTGTTTTTCTTGAGGCTTTCACATTCTCCTCAGTGTTCATTTATCAACAATGCCCACCAGCCAGGTGCCAGGCCTGTGAGACCAGCAAGATAAAAAGCTCTGAGTCTTGCTCCAATAATCCAGAAAAATGCCATATATTGGATTAAACAATAGCCAAACATCTCAAATCCGCTTAAACAGATGAAAAAGAAGACAATTCCTGTATTCATTTACATCCATTCAAATTCAGAGCAAAGGGACTGGTACGGCAGATTCACAAAATTATTTTTCATTTCAGAATAAACCCTATGACTTAGGAGAGCAGAGGGCTAGAATCCCAACGCTTCTGCTCATGCTGTCACCTGGAAAGCACATTTCCTCCTTACTCCTGGCCAAATTCCCTTTATCAAAGGGATTTGCTCAAGCTTTCTTTGGAAAATAACTCAACCTCTAAAAGAGTTTTGGTTGTATTTAGGCAATTTTACCCAAAGAATTTGATATTCAATGTTAAAAAAGGAGATTCTTAGGCAGATTCAGATGTTTGTCCACAGGGAGATAATGAGACGCTGGAAATGGCAAAACTGACTTCAATTGTGTTCTGATTATTTAAAAAACAAACAAACAAACCCACAGAGCTCACTACTACTCATTTTAGTATTTTTTCTCCCTTCCCTCTTATCTTGGGCCATGACCTCTTCCAAAACCCAGTCCAAGACAGCTCCAGTGGTGCCATGTATGGATTTGCTGCTGGTTTATTCCCTCTCCTGGGAACCAGGAACTGTCTGTCCAGCTCTAATTGTGCTCTGTGCTGTAACGAGGTGAGCTTTAGAAACAACAGAGTTCTCCAGCTGTTCCATCTGCAGGTGGTGCCATGCACAGAACCCCAAGTGTGGCTGCAGAGTTCCCAGGACTGTGTGGGGATTCACTGATACTCAGACGTTCTGGAAGAGAAACCTCCAACACTGGCCAGAAGCCTAGTGGAATTCACTGAGTGTTTGGGTTGGTTTTTTTTCCCAAAAAAAGTATTTTAAACATTTTTCATTTTTCCAAATATCGACTCAGTTTCCCCCCTCCTTTTTCTAAGGCTTTTCCTCTGAAGTGGATAACAGTGTTATGTCTGATCTTGAAATTCCAAACTGAATTATACACTCAGGGCATGGCTTCCCAGAACAGCAACTGGAAGAGCACTTGGCCTTCTCAGGAAGAGGCAATTTGGATGTCTGGGTATGTCTTGGAGCACATCAGGCAGCGGAGATGCCTGTCCTGCTCTTCCAGCCATGCTGATCCACACTCCAGGGATCCCTTTCTCAGCTCACTGTGTGGAAATAATCACTGTGTGAGAGGGTTCCTGCCATGTATGGAGACATTGCTCCCCATGGAAGAAGGCAGGAATCACCAGTTCCCAAATCCTCAGGCTGCAAACATACTCAGCCCCTGCCTATGGAGGAAACAGCTTCCACTGCCCTGGTACAAGCCCTCTCCTACTCTGAGTAGTAAAAGCAGGAGTCCAAATGCTATGAAAAGCATCCTTTTTTGGTTGAGTTTTTTTTTGTGGGATGTGACTCGTCTTCAGCCCCACCTTGCAAGATTCTTCCAGGTGCCTCCTGCTTGCAGCACAGGGGTGGCTCTGCCAAGGTCACTGAGGTCGCTTGTGCACCAGGGGCAGCTGAGGGAGCTGGGGAAGGGGCTCAGCCTGAAGAAAAGGAGGCTCAGGGGGGACCTTGTGGCTCTGCACTGTGGAGTCCAGTAAACCGGCTGGGGAGCAGCTTACGACCCTCACTTGGAGGGACAGCCCTTAAGCAACAACGCCCAGGTCTCAGCCAGGAAAAAAGCTTTCCCCAGCAGGCGTTGTTGCCGGATGTTGATTCCATGTATCCCATTGCCCTTCCCCTTTGTTCCGCCCCTGTGCCCTCAGCTCACTGGTTCTGATGTTCTGCCCCTCGCCATCCTTATATAAACCCCTGCTCTCTCTGGCTGAGAGTTCTGTGTCCCTGCACCCCTTTGCAGCAGGAGCTCAATAAAGACCCTCCGTGGAACCCCATACGAAGACCCCATCCCTTCCTTCTGCTCGGGGCTGAAATCCCCCGAGAGCTGCAATCACCCAGCGAGGGCGAGACGTGCCTGTGCACCCAGGATGTCTCTTTAAAGACGCTTCTCTGGGAAGGTCGTGGCACCCTGCCACCCCCACCCACCGTGACACTGCACAGCTCCCTGACAGGAGCGGGCAGCCCTGGGGCCTTTTCAGAATACATTGGCAAATACATGGAGCAAGACTTGTAGACTCCAAGGAAGTGCTGAATGCAGAGCAAAGGCTTTCACCTTGTTTTTTGCAGATCTCCAGGGCTGTACTCTCAGATCAGAATTGTGATTTCCATGCACAGTTTTATGGTTTGTGCCTTTTCCTTGAAAAGAAGAATGATAGTTCTTCCACATCCACTTAAAAACATTTAAACTGACAGAAAAGCAGTTTTCAGAGAGAAAACCAGTGAGATGAGATGAATTAACAGCACCAGAGGTATTCACAACCTCCACAGGTACAAAATATCCTCATACAATCTGTCCATTGTCTTCAAAACAAAGCTGGTATCTTCTTGATTGATCCCAGATGGAAAAAAGCCCACACTAATCTACATCTGGTACAAGTCTGCTCAACCAAATATTGATGAGGAAGAGCTTTTCCTCTGACTCAAGAGCACAATGAAAGTGTGATTATAAGCAAGGAAACGTGGTACATCCCAGAGAACACATGTTGGGTTTGTGATGGATTGTGTGTGACACTAATCCCCGAATACAGCAATCAGAGCATGGACCAGGCACTGGAGTAGAGCAGAAAAGCAAACTAGGAGAACCTTTCTGGTGCACTGAAATCATAGGCTTTGCACATAATCTTGCAATTTGCTACCTTCTCAAATTCCCTCCACTCCCTTGCCAAGACAAATCAGGGAACATCCACAGAACCAGAGCCGTGCAGCAGAGACCTGGGGTGTTCTCCCTAAATGGGAAATTCACTGAATCTCTGGGGGTTTTCTATATACTGGCTCTTGAGAACTATGAAGTGAATACTCTCCAAACTGGAATTTGTTGCTGCATGTCTGAGGTCTAATCCAGCTTCCCAGAAAGGTGCAGGCTGGATGATTGTTCTCTATAAAGTCAAGGCAAAAATGCAGCACAATGTCCTGTGTAAAAAAAGCTTCATCAGACACAAAATACAAGTTTTGGGGAATGATTTCCAAAGCTGATTTTAGTCCACCTTTTGCAGCTGGATTTTGGTATATTAAATTCTAATCGCCCCTGATTTATTATGGCTCTCAAACACTTCAGAGCAGACCCTCAGCCCTCTGCCATTTCTGTCCAGGCTGTTGGAACACAGGATGTTGTTTTACAAAGAGAAATTTTACAAACGGAATTTTACAAAGAGAGTTTTGCAAAAGGAAAAGAAGATAAGAAGCCACCACTCAACACCAGGAGCTGCCATGGTCGGGAAAACTGTAAGATGCACCTTCCTGACTCCTGTGGATGAGTTTGGTGGCCCCAGCAGTGGGAGAAGCTCTGGTCCCTGCCACCCATCCCACACCTCTTTGTAAGAGCCTACAACGGGAGATGTCGACTCCAGACGGCTCTTTAAGATGCTGTTTATTGTATCCAGACAGCAATCATGGGTTGTGGGTACCAGAGCCCAGCCTACAGCCATCAGCAGAAGCTATAGGCATGCCTGAAGTCTGAAGTCGCTTTAGTTCTGGTTACAATACATTATATACTTCTCTTTACTGAGCATCTTAATACATAACAACCAATCAATACCTTTACTATTATCTATAGCCTATCCTAACTACTAATATTACAATATTCATGTTACTATTCTCCAATCACAAAAGGTTAGTATGATACAGTTTAAGCTAGAAGTGTTTTTTTCAGTTTTCTTGCAGTGGAAATTTCTGAGATCTTTTTTCTACTGACAACATCAGCATGTCCATTTACTTCTTGTATCTTTCTGCTTGTTAAAAACATCTTCTGTTTGAGGTGGGCTTATCCTTTGCTCTAAGTCATAAAAACCTTTCTTAACTAACATACCCTTTGCCTTCTTAGTTACCCAGTAAGACTGGCTCAGCAGTTCCTTTAGACCTTTGTTATTCTTCTATATCAAAACTTGCTTCCATCTCTATTCCTTTCTCAGTTTCTACATTCAAAAATCTTTCTGCCAAGCACACATATCTGTGAGACTTTCTTGTCAAACTTTCATCCATCCCAACACCTCTTGATGCTACAAACAGCTGAAAGTGCCAGAGCAAACTGGTTCTGCTTACAGGGAAAAGGGGAGGCTCCAAAACCTGTCTCAGCTGGGGAAACTTGGATTTCCCCAGAGCCCCACCTGCTGCAGAGGACAAAGGGGAGACCTCTGCACAGGAATATTTAGGAATGAAGCTCAGCCCAAAGCAAATGCCTCTCTGTCCCATTGCCTGTAATTCAGCTGCTCACCTGCCAGGGCTGAATCCCTCCCTCGGCTTCAGGGCAAATACAGCAAAGTTTGTGTGGCTGTGGTTTTCAACTTGGCATAGAAACATTCAAAAGTGCCACCCTGAGCATTCTCAGGAAGAACTGGATCCAAAGCCCCTAAAAATCCACGGGAATGCTGCCATCTCTGCCCCTGCTTTGGAGTAGGCTGTTCCTTTCTAAGAATGGTGCAGGAGCTAAGCCTGGCTCAGACAGGGCTGGGAGCCCACGTAGAAGAACCTTGGCTCAGGAGAGGGAGATGAGCCCTGGGCAATCGCAGCCCTGATGTTACAGGAAAGCAGACAGTTTCCATTGAATTCTGATTTTATTTTTAAAACTACAGAGCATTCCAGGGCACTGGTGAAGCACATCCATTTATATCTGAACTGAAGCACACTGGCTCTCTCCCATATTTTTTTGGGTGGAAAGGGAAACTCGGTGGGTCATGGCAGGGTAATCTCTTTTTAATGTAGTCCTCTGTGCAAAATCCACACTGACCCAGACGAGGGCAGACAGATATTAATGATATTATCTTGCCCACATACAAAAATAAAACATCTGTGGTGTTATTAATCTGCTTTAATGACTTTCTAAAGGCTGAAGCCTTGTGAGTTACCAGGTCTTGTTAAAAGAAACAGAAAAGGTATTGCTGGAAATAAAATACAATTTCAAAACCTGTTGTAAGTGTGTTTAACCCAAGATATACTTTGACTTTTCTTTGAGATCCCACAGTCCCTAATCAAGCTGAAGACTAGCTGAAGTTCTGGTTTACAAATGAAACTCTTACATTCAGTTAATAAAGGACACACTACGGCTGCCATGCCGTCACCAAGCCCATATATCCTAAATATAGGACTTTAGGGTGGGTTTGATGGAACACAAGGAAAGTCAGCCCTGAACCTCAGTTTCCAGACCTAAAGAACAGCTTAATTTCAGCCCAGCTCACAGATAGCAACTGAAGCTTTTAATCTATTGCTCATCATGCCTCAGAAGTGTGTTCTAGAGATAAACCTGTCACTAGGAAGGTCTACAGAGGAAGAACTTCACTTTTCCTGAGCCGTGGCCAGTATTTTCCAAACATATGGTATCCAAATGCCCGTTTGGAAAGAGCATTCCCTCTCCTGGGGCAGGCACACACATACACCTCATAAAAACAGATTTACAAGTCAAAATAAGCCCCAGCTCGAAATGCAGATCCTTCCCTGTGGATGCTGCAGAGCATGAGGTGCTCCCCAGATGTGCTGGTGTGATAAAATGCACCCTTGCAGGAGCAAGGACCAGCTGATTCCGTGGAAATTCCCACCTCTGTGTTCACACTGTGGGGCACAACGTGGCTCCTCCCAAGAGTGATGGGGGCACTGCCTGCTGGGAACTCCTTATTCCCCCTAATTCCACCTCCCAAGGCAGTCCTGGGCTCTGCACACCCAGCTCCCAGGGATGAAAACAGTTCTCACACACCCCAAATTGTCACTGAATTGTCAAAGAAAGTGGGAACTTTCATTGAGACCCATTTGTAAACTCACCATTAAATTAACTGATGGGACAGAATTGTCCCTCATTTGGGCACACTCAGAGTTGGCAAATCTATTCTTTGGAAAATAGAAACTATTCTTCATTCCTTCTGCATCATGTTTGAAAATAATTGTACTTGTTGTTCACAAAATAAAGGGAACCCTTTTTACAAATGCTTTTCTCCAGCTGCCATGGGGCAATTTCTATTTTGGTGAATATTTTTTTCAATCTGTGGCTCACTCCTCAGTGCTTAACTTCAGCTAGAAAATGTCCACAAGTCGTGACTGCTCCAGTCACTGCTTTGACCTCTGACTAACACCCTGCTCCTTGCTCTGGAAAATAATGAATTGCAGGGAACCTTTTTCTAAACACAGATCCTCAGAGGGAGAGCAGTCATCCCTGAAACATGAGCACTAGCCAAACATGCCGGCGTAAATTACCTCAGTGGGCAAATGAGGAAGAGACAAGAGTTGTCAAAACAGAAAGTGAGTTGTAGTAGATTTACTAAGTTTTTCTGCTGTTTAACTAACTCTGCCCTTAGCGTAGAGGGGCATATTTTTGGAAAATCTTATAAAATCCATTCAGCTGTTTGAGGTAGATGAATGTGGAAAAAAAACCTCACAGCTGTCAACTTTATTTTTCAGATCTTTTTCTTTTTTCTTTTTTGGTGCTTGGATAATTCAAAAATGGCTTTGATTTAAAACTCCAAACTTGGCAAGGGCAAAATGGTAGCCTTGACTGAAAAACAAGAGCAGTGCTTGAAGCTCTGAAATAACCAATTTATGGATGTTTAAAGCTGACTCCTGAGCCTGACAGGACACCAAGGATAATGCTCTGAACCTGTGCAGGTGCAAAGGCTGTATTAGAATATGGATGTGTGAACTCGGAGTGTTCAAAGCAATCCCAGCTATGAAATACAGCAAGGACCATTTAAAAAATAATGTACTGAAATTGGTATCATGGTAAGTCCCACAACAAAATATCAGGGAAAAACAGCATCTCCTTGAAACACCACACTTAATTTTGTTCATCTTTTTATCTCCACTGAAAAATAGCCTTAGGTGTGACTGATAATAAAGTTAATAAACTGACCATTAGGGGAATACATTTTCCTTGGCGGCATGAAGCAATTCCTGGACACCAGTGGCTGCACTGGCTGCTCATTATCAACTTTCGTTTGATAATTTCCAGCTTAAATGTGTCTGTGTGTTGATACTATAATGGGATTGTGTATTGAACATAAAGTTAACATCACAGGCATTTTTCTACTTCTCTAAATTATAATTTGCTCAAAATGTACAACCTTTGGTCAGGTACAACTGATGAACTCTGTTGTTAACAATTGTCCCTCTGTACTCAGCACCAGAGGTGACACCTCGGGGGCTGTGTCCAATTCTGGCCCCTCACTGCAGCAAGGACACTGAGGAGCTGGAGCGTGTCCAGGGAAGGGAACAGACTGGAGCCCCAGGAGAGGCTGAGGGAGCTGGGAAAGGGGCTCAGCCTGGAGAAAAGGAGGCTCAGGGGGGACCTTGTGGCTCTGCACAACTCCCTGCCAGGAGGGGACAGCCGGGGGGTCGGGCTCTGCTCCCAGGGAACAGGGACAGGAGGAGAGGGAACGGCCTCAGGCTGGGCCAGGGCAGGCTCAGGTTGGACACCAGCAGGAATTTCCCCATGGAAAGGGTGCTCAGGGATTGGGAGGAGCTGCCCAGGGAGGTTTGGAGTGCCCATCCCTGGAGGTGTCCAGGATAGGACTGGAGGTGGCACTCAGAGCTCTGGGCTGGTGACAAGGTGGGGATCGGGCACAGCTTGGATTCGATGGTCCAGGAGGGATTTTCCAACCTCAGTGATCCTGGGATCCTGTGAACTCCATAGCTCAGATGATGAACTCTAACATCTCAGTGCCTTTTTCCTGAGACAACCCTGTTAATTCATAAACTCACATGAGGGGATGTAGGGTGGGTGTGGGGAGAGGAGCAAACCAAAGCAAAAAAATAAATTAAATTAAATCCAGGGCTTTCAGTAGCCTCCATCCAATAGCCAAGAATTAACAAGGAAAACACCATTTCCCAGTTTTTAATTGATGCTTTTGCCAAAAGGCCTCAGGTATGTACAATCCCAAACAAAAGTCTTGGAGGAATTTCAGCCTCAGGAAATAAACTCTCCTGGGCAAAATGTGATTTCCTGGAGTCAGTAGTTCTATTGCAGAATACTGGATGTTAACTTTGTTAAGAAGAAAACATTTTTCAAATGAAAAATGACTTGTTAAACCACTTTTATGCCACTTTTTCAGTAACACATTAAAGTAAACAAACCTAAGATGTTAAATAAAATAAAAACCCACTACACCTGCAGAGTTTTACCAGCTCACATTACAAAGTGCTCTCTGAAGTGGTTGGGGAGCTATTTCCATTACAAACAGCAAGTGTGCCTGAGAGTAATTCAAAGAGTCAAATTAGGCAGATTACATCAGAGTGTATTTCCCTGCAGCAGAAGGACTTCTGAAACACCTGCCTGACATATTTCAACCTCTGCAGAGAAATATGACACGGACGGGTTTCAGTAACAGCTACAGCCTGCAGAGGGAGGCTATTTGATGTTTCGTTCCACAAAACAACCCTTAATTAACAAGCCCATTCTGTTTGCAATTTGTAATTTTGTTTTTAAACACAAACCAACAATAATAAGCAGTGACAAGAGGCCAAAAGCTGCGCCAGCTGAAATTACAGTAACATTTGTACACTTCATGTTAAACACTGAAATACTCCCATCAGTCCCAGCTGATGGGGAGTTTTGTTGCCTGGGACACATTTTAGTTCATTAAATATCTTACCACACACTCAAGTGACAAGATTGAGAAAGGAGAGAGACCAAGAGGTCCAGTTTAGCACTGGAGACAAGAGCTGAGGGCACATAAATGCATCCACTGTTGGAGCTGACCCGCCCCAGATGCGTCGTGTCACGGGGTACTTGGCATCTGAAAATTCCAGAGACTGCTGCAATTGCCTTTTCACTTTGCTTCAGTTCTTGGAAAAATGCTGGAACAAATCATTACACAAACATTTGAAGCCAGAGGCAGAGATGACTGATGGCCAACAGGCGTTTCTCAAGAGCAAATCATGTCAAGGAGTGCAGCTCCCTCCCCACAGACAGGCAGGAGACAGACACTGGAGAAGAGCAGCACGTGGAGTCCATGGCCTAAATTCTCAAAAGCAGTGGACACACCACACAGACAGGCATAGGAGCCACCTACGGATTAGAGAATCATGGAATAGCCTGAACTGCAAGGGACCCACAGAATTATCAGGCCCAACTCCTGGCCCTGCTACCCCAACAATCCCACCCTGACCATTGTCCAAATGCCCCTTGAATTCCAGCAGCCTTGGAGCTTTATCTTCCTACAATAATGTTTTGATGCTGCCTCTCAGGGTATTTCTTCATCTTGGTGTACATGCAAAGGCTGATCTGCACTGGACTGGACTGCAGTGCAGGGATTTCCATCAGGAGGGAAACCAAACCCTCAAACAGATGGGAAACACCCATTTGCTCTGGAGGCTGGTCCTGTCCAGGCTGTCACTGGATGGAACAGCCTCAGTGGCAGTTCAGGACAGGGGGTGCCTGGAGCAGGGACCTCCTGCTAGGTTTGAGAAGGACAAGGTGAATTTTGGGGGTTGAAAACTCCATGACACGAGTGAGCTGCTGCTGGGGTGTGGATGGAATGATGGGAGCAGCAGCTTCAGCGAGGAGCACCTTCAGGTGAGCAGGGGAGCAAGGACCTTTCCCATCATTTCGTGTTAGGGGTCTGCTGTGAGTGAAGGACACAGACCTCAAGTTGAGATGAAAACTATTTCCTACATTCCTTTCTCTTACAAGATCATTTTCGTTCACTTTTTCTCCCACAACAAATGAGTGTTGTGAAGCATTTCATGCTACTCTTCAAGCGATGCATTTTACCATATCCAAAACAAAACTTTTCACTTGCAAAAGGAATTGAGGTTCAGTGAGTGAAGGCATAGAATTGGTTCGGTATTTCGCTGAATGGAAAACGGGAACTGCAGGAGGGATCCCTCAGCTGTGACAGACACAGTACCCAACAGGTACCCAAAAAAGGACTTTTCCAGGTCTCCTGGCCCCGAGCAATTCCACAGCTCTAGGGCAGAACAAAGCCCAGGAACAGCCCCTGAGCACAGCCAACTCAGGGAAATGCCACATCCACCGAGATCGAGAAGGACTGCACCGCGGTTTGGGACCAGGGCGAGATATTCCCAGAGAAATTCCGTGTGAGCAGCTTCCCCTGGGAGCATCTCCCGCTCGCAGCTCCGGGCTCAGACACCAGGCCAGGCTCGGCTGAGGGCCTGAGGCCTTCCCCGGCAGGACGGGGCTCCGGCCGCGCTCAGCTCCGGAGCCTCTGAAGGGAGAACGCCGTTTATTGTCCTGGGAATTCCTGCCTCCATAGGATGGAGCAAAGTCTTTTTTTCTCTTTTTAAATGCACAATGGCCCCCGTTAGCGGAGGGAGGGCTGCGGCAGTTGTGGCTGAGGGCAGTCACTATCAGCCTCAGGGGGAAGATAAGGTTGTTCATAGAGATGTTCTTCTGCTCAGACTACAGCGATTTACAGTTAATTTTACTTAAAGACAATTACACAAGAATCTGTGAAAGGAAGAAAGTCTTGCCTTGGGCCTGCAGCACAGAGACATAAAATTATTTCATCGTTGTCACAGCTCTTGCCAATAGAACAGAAAAATGGATCAAACTGGCACAATTTTTTTTTCAAAAGAATTTCCTGGGCAGTTCGACTAAAAATCCCTGGCAATAACAACGTTAACGCAACAAGTGATATAATTTCCACACCTGTCTGATTCCTCTTCAAAAAACACAATCCATCTTAATTACTTCTTGAACACTTCAACATGAAAGTTTCTTTTTTCCATAAAAAAATTCTATCCAGTGAGTGCAGTCAAAGATGCAAGAAAAATAAAGGTGACCTTGAGAGCAGCACTGAAATAAATGTCCTTAACCAAATCACCGGGCTGTCAGTGGCCCAGAGGCACAGGTCACTCTGAGAGTTTCTGAGCACCTTCCCAGCACGCCCGGGAGCCCGGATGTCTGTCTGTCCTGTCTGTGCCCAGCAGGACGGACCGCACACTCCCGCACCAGCCCTTCCCCTCCCCCGGGGACCCCCGGCTCTCCTCAGCCCGAGCACAGGCAGGGCAGTGGGAGGGGGACGCTGCTAAGCCAGCCCTGAGCCAGGCTTTGCCTTTCTAAGGCTCAGCCTCCTCAGCCTTTGGTCCTTACCTAAACTGCTGCAAAACTCCTCTTGCATAGTCCTGGCTGCTGGGGGTGGTCTTATTTCTCTTAGGGGATAGCAAGTCAAATTTTGGCTAGTGGAAATCATCAGAGATCCAACTAAAATCAGGTTTCTGGTTGGTCTCTCTATCTGGAAGCACACAGGGCAATGCCAGGGACAATGTCCCTTCAAACAGCCAAAAACTGAGCCTACTGCTGAACTAGAATTGGGTGATAGGAGGGTGCATTCCAACAAATCAAATCAAAAATGGCCTGTAAGCCTTAAATCAGCCTGAGAGCTAGGGAGGAAGAGAGTATCCACCACACTTCATTTCTAAGAACTGAACTCAAAGTTAAATTGAGACCAATCTTAAAACTAATCCATAGTCCAGTCCCTAAGGAAAGATGGGTCCATTGAAGTCAGGCCTCAAGCAATTTGCCTGGGGATAAACAATAAATCAATGTAATTCGATTGTTTCCAAGATAATTAAGTAATTTACAGTTTTCATGTTGAGTTCAAAGTTGCCTGGCTATCCAAATATACCCAGGTAGGCATTATTTTATAAACCTTCCCTTTTTGAAGGAAACATAAACATACATAAATAAAAACATCAAGGGTACAGCCCCAGCACTCAAAGCTTAGGAAATGCCAGAATTAAGTTTGCATGGGCAAAAAAAAATATTTTTCTCTTAATTTCATTCCCAGAAGTGGTGAAACCATTTTTTGTTGGGCTGTGCTTTCCAAACAATTCATCTGAGGCAGACATTCAGCATGGAAAGTTTCAGCCCAAACAGTTAAAATCTGGCACAGATTTATGCCACTGAAAACTGGGGCTTATAATGGGAAATGTGAGGCAAGCTTAATTACAGGCAGCACTACCAGCAACATTTATAATGTATTTAAGACTAAAATTTCATACTGGCTTTGCTTTGTCTGTTTTTCTAGGAATATTGTACATAAATATTTGAACCTTCTTATATACCTTTAAATTTCAGACTGTAAGTCTGGGGTCGGTTACAAAATTCCAGCACAGTTCTTTGCATCAGCCCTCAGAAATAGGAGGCATTGCTTAGAAAAAGAGGTCTCACTTGTCTGATATGAAGTAGGAGAAGCCTTCTGTTTTCAAAAGATCCCAATACCTACATAAGGTTCAGTTTTGGTTTTTTCCTTTTTAGTTTGCATATTTCAATTAGCTCTAGAGCTGGTCCAAGGTGATGGGTTGTTTTGTTTTGTTGTTTCGTGGTTTTGTTTGTTTGGTTTTGGTTTTTTCCCCCGAGGCATTGGTTTCCAGATAAAAGCAAATTATTAATACAAAATTCTCGGCTGATCTGCTCAATAATTAATACTCAGAATTTCAAAAGGAAAGCAACTAATTTCAAAATGGACAGTTGGACATCCTGATGTCTCAGGATTTGGCATCACATGGAGGGAGATTTTTTACAAGGGCCTGGAGTGACAGGACAAGGGGGAATGGCTTCAGACTAAGAGAGAGCTGGGTAAATGGGATATTGGGAAGGAATTGTTCCCTGGGAGGGTGGGGAGGCCCTGGCACAGGGTGCCCAGAGAAGCTGTGGCTGCCCCTGGATCCCTGGAAGTGTCCAAGGCCAGGCTGGACAGGGAAGAAGCCTGGTCTATTAACTTCCTAAAAGCACAAAAATAAATCCTCTATAAATGACTGACACATGATGTTTTGTTCTCCCAGCAACCCAAATGCCTTTACCAAGTGGCTGAATGAGCTTTTGGCCTAAGCTCATTGAAGCATCCTGAGATGCAGGGGATCTGCTCCGTTCTTTCTTGATTACAAACTTTGGTTTACTCATTTCCCTCTTCCAGGCCTCTGCTCCCCATGTTTCAGGTGTAAATACTATCACCCTGTTCACCTGCTCTTTTCAATTAGCCAAGAGGCTCCTCCAGGTAAGCACTGTCCATTCTGGACATTGTCTTCTGCCACCTGTACAATGGCAGCAAATCCCAGGGGGATTTCAAGGTACTTCTTCTGCAGAAATAAATCCCAGCTCTCTGTGTTCTCAGGTGATTAAATGCTTTGTTTTCAGCAAAATTGAAACCCCATTCATTTTAATTAAGCATTTCTACTTTATTTGGTGCTTCTTCAGTTTGCCTCTCTTGAAGCAACCCCCTCAAATTTATATGAAATATTCTACCCAGCTGAACACACAGTGACTTCTTTATTCCCCTCAGCAGAGCACAGTGACATAAAGGAATTCTGTGAGGAAAGGCATCCACGACAGGAAAAATAAAGGTTCTTGTAAAGCACTTCTCCAACTTTCCTAAAGACTTCATATTTGTGACTTATAACTCAGGGAAGTTTGTTCCACGATGGCCTTGCCAACGAGGCTGCTCTGCAGTGGGGAGCTCGTGGTGACACAACTGACTTGGTGGTGTTTGCACAGAATTTCCTCCATCCATCACCACTGCTGGGGGCCATGTCATAAAGCTGCTAACAGCTGTCCACTGTGCAACAGTGAGGGTGCCCTCAGCACATAAACAACTCGGGGGTTTGTTCAAAACTGCTGCTGAGGTTGAGCTTTGTGCTTTGCAGCATCCTCCTTATTTTCATCCGAGTGGAAAAGCTTTGTTTACAGCAGCAAATTCCACCTGGTGTCTGCCCAAACCAGAGCAAGGCACTGTGATCAGGAGCATCTCCTGCAGTTCACTGCAGGCATGAAAATTGCTCCAGAGTTGTAGCTGGCAGTGAGGGCTCAGCTCCAGCAGGAGAAGGAGCATGTGCTGTGCTTCAGAAGAGAGAAAGCACTCTAGTTTTATGAAAAATTACAGAAAGCATCCACATTTCTTTGGGTTATTTGTACTACCATGAGCTGATATTACGGAAGTGCAATTCCTCCCAGGAGAGCTGGGCTGGCAGAGCCACTCTGATACCCTGGCAAGAGCTGCAGCCAAGGTGTCTCTAACTCAGAGTATTTCATTTCATTTCATTTCATTTCATTTCATTTCATTTCATTTCATATTTCATTTCATTTCACATCTAACACCAAGATGTTAGACATGTTCTTACTACCCTTCCAGCTTGTGTTTTTATACATACAATAGACACATATGGATCTTTCCTGGTTGATGGATGTATCCATTACCCTCCCTCCTAAAAATCTGTGCTAATCCTATTTTTACTGCAGAACCCCAGCATGCTTTTTTAGCTCAAAACACTGCTCTGAAAATTCAAACAGTGGCCATTTCTCCCTACCTGTATTCCATGGAAGGTTTCTGAAGGAATGAGACTCAACCCAGCTTTAGACAAACAAGAGCTGTAGCACCCAATTTTGTCAAAATGTTCAGAGACGTCTTAAAATATTCAACAGGAACAAGGCATTTTTACAGTATTATCCTTGATATCTGGTGTACAAATACACACAGATTTCTTCAGAATTTTCTTGTACGTGATGGGGTAACAATGTCTTAAACCAGACCTCCTTCTATGTAGTGCTTCAGTCACAACAATAGGATTTTCTTACAGCCACGGTTAAGATTCAACATCCCTGAACAGGAAAGGAAACTTTGCAGAAAACTTTACTGTGATCCTGAACTACTAAAAGTACACCAGCATGGCATCAAGAGTAAGTCAAACAAATCTCTGGATGATCAAGTCATAGAAGAAAGTGTCAATGCGGCGTTTTTCCCTTAGGAGCACCAAGGATGCCTGCCAGCACCTGGAGGCATCAGGGATACTGCATCGTGGGCTCCAACAGAACAGTGATAATGTAACGAACAGAGGAGGACCTGGGGGTCCTGGCTGATGCCAGGTGAACAAATGTGAGTCAGCAGTGCCCTGGAGCCAGGAGGGACATCCCTGTCCTGGGAACATCAGGGGCAAGGGGGGGATTGTCCCACTCTGGGCTGCAGCAGCCTCACCTGCAGTGCTGGGGCAGTTTGGGTGCCACAACATCAGAGATCCAAAAGCGTTCCAGAGTGTCCAAAGGAGGGAGCCGGGGCTGGGGAAGGGTCTGGAGGGGCCAGGGAGGAGCGGCTGAGGGCACTGGGCTGGTTCAGCTGCAGCAGAGGAGCTGAGGGCAGAGCTCAGGGAAGGAGGGAACGGCTGCAGGGGCAGCTTTGGGATGGAGCTCAGGGAAAGGTTCTCCCCCAGAGGGTGCTGGGCACTGCCCAGGCTCCCCAGGGAATGGGCACGGCCCCGAGGCTGCCAGAGCTCCAGGAGTGCTTGGACAGTGCTGCCAGGGATGCACAGGGGGATTGTTGGGGGGTCTGGGCAGGGCCAGGAACTGGACTGATGATGCTGGTGGGTCCCTTCCAGCTCAGTATATTCCCTGATTCTCAGCACTTTTGCCTCCACTGCCCATTTGTGTTGCAGTTGTGCAGCCCTTCCTCTCCCATTGCTGAGACAGAGTCTGGAGCTGCAGCCTTGTTTGGGGGAAACTCTGTAAATGTGGGGCAGTTTGGGAGTGCTGAACCTCACACCTGCCAGCAAGTACATTTGCTCACTGAAGCACAAAGAATTCTGCTTATTTGCATTATGCTATAAATGTAACATGGCACCAGAGCCATGGGCAGGGGCTGAGCCCAGGAACTGCCCCAGCACAGGAGGCAGAACTCCTGCCCTGGGCAGTGCCCAGCCCTGAGCAGATGGGGCAGGGAGGCTGTGGAGTGTCCCTCCCTGGGGATATTGCAGAGCTGTGTGCACACACTGCTGTGCCCTGAGCTCTGGGATGGCCCTGCTGGAGCAGGGAGGTGGCACCAGGTGACCCAGCCTGATCCCGTTCTGGGATTCTGTAAAGCTCAGAGAAGCTTCCAGAGTCAAGATCATTCTGGAGGCTCTCAAGGATGGGTAATTCTGCTGTGGGAATGAAACATGACCTCCTCCTCAGGCAGAGCAGCAGTGCTGGCCAAAAATCCCAGCCAGTGTGCCACAGCCACAGAGCTGGTTGTTAGGAAGGAGCTTTTAAATTGTTTTGAGAGACATGGAAAATGCCACAATTAGGGAACTGTATATTACTTATGCAAATATTTTTCGTATGTCCTCCCATGCCAGGAGGCAGTTGATTTTAGGTTTGTTTTCTTATGGAAACAAGGTTTAAGCAACCACAAAGTCTGCTTGCTACACCCAACAACCTGTGTCATTCATTGCTACATCTCTATCACATTTATTTCAAACTTGCTGTCCTGCAAAAGTCAGGAAAGCACAAGGCCAGACAGAAAGGAGAGATTATTTTTGTGACAGAGGGATGAAGTCACAGTACAGCCTGTATTACATCCCACTCACAGTCCATTCTGACAAAGCAGAAATTCCAGCTCTTGGAAACAAATCCTTAAGGACCTGGATCGGATAACTGCTGCATGTGGAGCCCCATAGACATGTCTCCTCTTAAGGACAGGGGAGAAGAGGCAGACTCATTGTTTGCCCTCTCCTTTCCCTTTTGAGAAAGCAGCTCCCAGCAGCAGCCAGAGGGGTTCTGGCAGCCAAAAGGTGCAAGCAGCAGAACAGAACCCCCAAACCTTGGCAGGAGTCAGTGTTTAAAGAATACAACTTGCAGCTGAGGGATGCATTTCTGCACACACAAAGCAGCACCTGTGACCCCATTCATACACCCCTGCAGGATGGGGTGACATCCAGAGGGACCTGGACAAGCTCCAGGAGTGGCCCAAGGGAACTTCATGAGGTTTAAGAACACCAAGTGCTGGTGCTGCCCCTGGGCTGGGACAATCCCCAGGGTCAATCCAGGCTGGGACAACCCCCAGGGTCAATCCAGGCTGGGATGAGCAGCTGGAGCAAACCTGAGAGAAGGACCTGGGGGTGCTGGGGGTGGGAGCTGAACCTGCCCCTACCCAGAACCTCAGCCCTGGGCTGAGCCCGAGTGTGGGCAGCAGGGGTGGGGAGATTCTCCCCCTCTGCCCCTGTGCTCAGGTGAGAGCCCACCTGCAGAGCTGCCCCAGCCCTGGGCCCAGCACAGGAAGGAGCTGGAGCTGCTGGAGCCAGGCCAGAGCAGGCACCAGGATGAGCAGAGGGATGGAGCAGCTCTGCTGGGAGGAAAGGCTGGCAGAGCTGGGATTGTTCACCTGGAGAGGAGAAGCTTTGGGGTGAGCTCAGTGTGGCCTTGCAGGGCCTGAAGGAGCCCCAGGAAACATGGAGAGACAATTGACAAGGGATGGAGAGACAGGACACAGGGAATGGCTTCCCACTGCCACAGGGCAGGGATGGATGGGATATGGGGAAGGAATTGTTCCCTGGGAGGGTGGGGAGGCCCTGACACAGGGTGCCCAGAGCAGCTGTGGCTGTCCCTGGATCCCTGGAAGTGTCCAAGGCCAGGTTGGACAGGGCTTGGAGCAGCCTGGGACAGTGGAAGGTGTCCCTGCCATGACAGGGGTGGGATGTGATGAGCTTTAAGGTCCCTTCCAACTCCATCCATTCTATCACTTTATGCTCCTATGACTCTATGATTCCATGACTATTGCACACTCCTGGAAGAATGGTTTCCTCACAGAAGGTCATTAGCAAAGGATTCGTTATCACAGAACCCCCCAAGTCCAGCAAGAATTGCCCTGGTACCAGAGGGAGGGCGAAGGAATTACACCTCACTGCCCTCCCCTCCTTGCATCAGACAGGGCAGGACTGAGCCCTCAGTGTGATCCTAGAGCTGGTGTGTGACAATACAGGGAATTAGAAGCACATGTGCTGAGGGAGCAGTGTAATGTTATCAGCATTTTCCAGACGTGAGCAAAGCAAGACATGGACCGCGAGATTGAACTACAAAAGTGTCAAATTCGTGCCAGGGGTGAAGGCAACAATGCTGTCTTGATTTGAAAAGACAGGAGTCTGCTAAGGAAGGCAGGAGCCTCCCCTGAAATGGAAAAGGTAAACCCCCTCCCTCCAAATTACCACAACTTTGAAATTAAAAGGCTCTCAGGTAAAGATATGGGAATAGGAATAACAGTTCTTTACTAGGAAAACTGAAAAATACAAATGTAATCAGTACAAACAAAACTACTGACAGAGTCAGAATACGACTTGACACCCTGAGGGGTCAGGGTGTTGGTAACAGTCCAGTTGAATGGTGGCTGCTCCTCCTGGAGTGGCAGATGTGGTTCTGCTGGAGCAGGGATCCTGTACAAGGGTGGAGTTTTCCTCTGAAGGTCTGGTGGTGGTGTAGCTGGGCCTGGTTTTCCTCTGGGAATCCAGTGGAGAAGAAAAGCTGCTCTGGTGTCCCAAAATCTCAGATTATATGCAGGTGGGAATGCTTGGCTCCTCTCTCTGGGCAGAGCATCTCACAATGGGATGATGGAATTTTATCAGTCATGCAGTGAGGCTCAATGGCCCATGAACAGAAGATATCCCCTGGAGGGAGAGATTGGTTGTGCAAAAGGTAAGAAAACTGCCCAATTAACAGAAGATAACTCCCCCACCTTTAACAGATGGCAAATAAAATACATGCTTATCTTACAATCCAGGACAAACGCATAAATTGTTGGCAAGATGGAGAAAAGAAACATTACATCAGAAAATATTTTTTTAAAAGAGCAGGTAGAACAGATTTCTAAAAACAGCAGGTTTTGATGTGGAAGCTGAGAGTGGCTGAAACACCTGAAGTGCAGACAGGGCACTGCATTATATGTAAAACATATTATATGACAGCAAAAAGAAGACTAAGGCAGGCCTTGGATCTGCTTATTCCATAAGTAGAAACCCAGAGAATGTTCTCAGCTTCCTTCTTGAAGACAATCCAAACACAGCAATGATGACTTTGGTGAGCACCCACCAGGGTAGGCACAGGGAATGGCTGTGATGTCACCCTGGCACCAGAACAAGGAAATAAAAAAAACCAAGACAGGGAAGCACTGTCTGAGAGGAGAATGGAGGAGGAAAGGAAGGTGTGTGCATTTCTATAAAACAGAATCTCAAATAGGTGTACCCAGGCTGATGCTCTTAGACACAAATTGGGTAATGATGTTAAATCTGCACAAAATACTAATTTGCTATCACTAAGTACAAGATAACAGCTTTACAAGCCCTACTGGACACAGAGAACAGGAAGTTCTGGGGTTACACAGCTCCACCAGATGCAATCAGATCCTGGCTGCACCAGCCCAGAGCAGGCTCCTGCCCCTTGCCAGCACTGAGTGAAAGGAAGGTTCCCTCAGGACAGGCTGGCTCCCCTCAGAGGGGCAGGGACTGCCCTCCATCAGACTCTGCACTGGACTGTAAATAACAAAACACTGCAATGCCCCTGCACACAAAGCACCAAGGCCTGAGGGTGCTGGCACTGTCCCAGGGCTGCCCTGGCAGTGGGAGGTGATGATGCAAGCCCTGGACACTCCCAGGACAGGCTGGGCCTGGGGCAGGGCTGGACAGGTCCCCAGACAGCTCCTGGGGATGTCCCTGGGCTGCTCCCTCCTGGCACTTCTCTGCTTGGAAAAAAACCAGGCATTTTCAAAATAGCTGGTGCCCTACACTGTGACATTTAGACTCTTCTCTTTGTTTCCTCTCTAGTTTGAGGCAGCTCTCCCAGACTCACAGAAAGCCTCACTGGAACAGAAAAAGGGTTGTGGTTTGGCATGAGGTGCTGTCTGATGATACAAGACTGCTACTGTCCCCAAAACTCACAGTTGCTTAATTATCATGATAATTAAGCAACATCGTGATAATTAAACAATAAATAAATGACAATTATAATTTGCTATTATTTTGTCTTGGAGCTTCTGTTTTGCTGAAGCCGCTGTCCCTCTAAGAGACCATTGGTTTTCCTTCAAAACACACACAGCAGAATGGCCTGATGCCCATAGAGAGACAACGGTATTTTATCAGCTACAAGGCTGGGTTCTTTCCCTCTTGCCCCCTCTCCCATCTGACCTTTCCTTTTAGTTCCCAGGGAAGGTCAGACCACAGCCTGCTCTCCCCAGCACCCACCTGGAAGAAGGAGGCAGGAAAGAGATCCAACCCAGGCAGGGTTTTCCCCCAGGCAAGAGCAGGGTGTGATGACTGATGTGTTTCATCATAACATAAATCCAGCTCCAAAATATTCGTGATGAAACTGTGAGAACTGGCAATAGTGGAAGGAATGAGTATAACAGAAGATCCAATAGTCAGAGGAGTTTTGGACTGGTTACTCAGAGTGATAAGGACCAGGAGCTTCACTAAAAGACAAATTCATCCCAGTTGTGCAATGTTTTTGCTGCTGTGAACCAGGAGCAATTTGCAGTGGGCAGTACCTGAAACATGAACACAGCTGCTTCAGCCTGGTGTAACATGAGACGGAACTTTGAATTTTTTATGAGCACAGAGAAACAGCTGCAGAAGTTAAAACTCACAGTAGTCCCCCTCAGAGAAGTCTTTGGCCCAAAAAGGAGTTTATAAACTCACAGGCTTTGTGCATAATTTCTTATACATGCTGTCCGGGTCCGCTGCTCCCCAACACACACACCAGCACATCCAGGCATGTGAGGAACGACAGATTTAACAAAAGGACAAAACCTGCAAGCACTTCAGACCTTTCCATCAACCCTGCCTGACACAGCAGGCAGCCCTTCAAAGCACCTGCAGGGCATTTGTCACAGAGATAACCTAGGAGGTCCAACTTGACAAATTAGGGGAGTGTCAAACATGGAATCACATCAGAAAGAAAACCAGACCCCATCCATGACAAGGCACTTCAGTGCAGAGCAGGTCCAGGCTGTCAGGGGAGCCCATGGGCACCCTGCTCTGAGGCTGTGAGGAGGCTCAGGGGATGATGCTCCCTGGCCAAGCACCCTCCTGGTGCTCTGATATCAGCTGCTGCCAGCAAAGCAGTCACTCCTTGGCTCAGTGAAAAAGCACAATTTCTAAATGAAAAAGCACATTTTTCTAAATTGGAGGCTGGCCCTCAAAGAGCAGAAAATGTGTCTGATTCCTTTGGGAAAGGAAAGGCAGGGAGCCTGATTGAAAGCCTGCATCATGCTGTCAGAGCCTCCTTGATGAAGGCTGTTATCATGATTTCAGGGTCCAGCATCAGCAATTAGTCTGAGCAACACTTTGTGATGTGAATAAAACCTATGGGCTCAGGGGTCTGTGCTGGTGAGGGACCACAGCCTGAGAGGTGCATCTTGGCTTCAGCACTAACTGCTCCTCCTGCTCCCCCACGTAACATGAGAGCTACTACTCACTCTTCCAGAGAAGCCACAGAGAACATTGTGTGTCTGGTCCTTTTATATCTAAGAGAAATTTATCACTGCCCTTTCCAGTCATTATCAAAATCTGGATTTAAACCCTAAGAGGGACATGGTCTTTTTGACTGTTTAGCATATTTGAGGCTACTCTCAGCTTTGCCTAAGTTAATACCTTGCAGTGGTTGGTCTGTTCTGGCCTCTCCCCCCACTCTGTGCTGGTCACTGAGTCTTTTACCAAGGACTTGCTTCAAGCAATTGGATTTTAGGTGCTGGGAAAAAATCAAAAGAGCAGCTCCAGAGGGCACATTTGCTAGGTCAGAGCTCTGAGAAGTGTTACAGAGACCTCCTGACACTGAAACAGTTTCAGGAACTTGGGAACAGGCTTAATTTGGGGAATTGAGTCTGACATGGCTGTGAGTGAGCAGGGCTGAAATCCACTTTAGAGTCCCTAGAACAAGAAGATAAGTCAAATCTACCACTTGAAAATTATTTCTTTCATATCTTTCATTGGCAATACCGTGAACTCCTAGTTAATGGCGTAGCAGCTGCAAAATGTCCAGGTCACAGCTGCAATTTGGGGAAACAGGCAGGAGTTTAATTTGTTACCAAACAAGCTGAGGCTCTGAGCTGTTGTTCCCTTTGGCAGCATATTCCTACATCAGACATTCCCTCAGAGTGTCCAGCAGGGACACTCCTGGAGCTGGCTCTGGGGCAAGGGGAGCTGTGCTAGGTGGGAATTCAGCATGTGGAATGAGACAAATTACCTTTAATTAACAAATTGCTTTAAATTAAGCCCCAGCAGGACACGAAGGGGCATTTTTCAAGGCACCCAAAAGGAGCTGGGTACCACATTCCTATGGAAAAACCGAAGTATTTAGTAGTGAACTCTTCCCCGTCACTGTGGAGGAGCAGAATAGACCCACAGCACCCAAAGTCCAACATCCTGAGCTTCTGAGCATGAAGTTTTTCAGATGCCTGACACATATGGCTTTGACAAGAGCATCTCTTGCTCATGGTGCTCATATGTTACACAAGGTGACCTCTGAGAGTCACTCTGAGGTAAAGACTTATCCATCAGGGATTCAGGACTTACTGCTCCATCAGATACCCCAAGCAGCTCCTTGTCACTCTATCGAGCAACACGAAATGCAGAGACAAACACAGCCACACCCGAGAGAAGGTAAAGAAGAGAGAGACTTTATTTTGATTTTCACATTATATAGAGTTCTGGAAACGACCATCGATTGGAAGGTGAAGCTACCACCTCTCCAACGACACTGGTCAATGACAAAGTCCATCAAACCTTTCTCCTCCCAGGAGAAAGAATGAAAAACAAAAAGACAGTTAGAAAAACATGTGCATGTTTACAAAAAACAGCGTGAGAAACTCCATCACAAGAATGAAAACATCAGAAGGCTGAAAAGTGAGAGTGACAGCTCCTTGTTCATTATTCAGCCCATTGCCAGAGACATCATTCATCCATGTAAAAGATAAAATTATGAAAAGGATATTAAATGAATTCTCATGGTGAAGGCTGAGCAGAGTACACCCCTTGGTGCTGGAGCCTTCATGAGAAAGCCAGGTAGCAGGAGCATGAGTTACAAGTATTTTTTCATGCGGTTTTAACCCAAAGATCCCAAACCCACACAGATCAGCAATTTAATTGGTAAGAATGTGGTGCCATTGCAGCCTCATTTGAAATTATAACACATTTTGATCTTAAAACTCAAAAAAAATCCAGTTTATCCCATCCCAAAAACTCTGTGTGAGATGCCAAATCTTTTTCTTCTGTTTTTCTTTGGCAAGGAAATTAAGAATTTCATTATAATTCATCCCCTTACACTCTGAAGTTGAATGGTTTCATTACCTCACAGATCTCCTAAATTCCTGTAGCCCACAAACAGCTCCATCATCTCTCTGTTTAATTACAAATTACCTTCACTTACAGCAAAAATCTCTCATGGATTGGATGCAGACTGTTTGACAGGACTATTTGATTATTTTCTGTGCCCTCTTTTTCAGGCTCTCCATCTCTTCCAGAGCCCTGAGTGAAACAAGGTGCTTGAATTCCTTTCCCTTCCATGCTTTTGCTCACAGGACAGCTCCTGATTTGGTATCGAGAGAAGGGTGCACTCAGATCCATCACTGACTGCAGTGCAGGCAGCCCTGGGCCTGGAGTGCACCTTTCTGGGGAAGATAATGCACAGTGTGAAGTGGCAGGATTTGTTAAAAATATGATTTATTAACAAACAATGGACAGCTCATCTGACCAAGCAGGCTCTCACTCTCCTGCAGGCCACCACATCTGAAACCAGAAAAGCAGTCTTCAAAATCCCTCACACATTCCACCTGAGCTGCTGGACACATGAGAGATACAAAGGAAGCAAAGAGAACTGGTCTGGTTTAGCATGCTCAAAAGTGTTTTCCTTGTCTGTCACTCCATGAATAATTAACTGGCTTAATTCACTTTTCATTCTAGGTAAGGACGTTGGGAGATGAGAGCTCTGTAAACCTCCTGCTGGCACTGAACCTTGGCAGAGGGTGGCAGAGGGAAGATTTGATCCTGCTTGGGAATGCTCTGCCCATGGTGTTTGGTTCCTCACCCTGCAGGAAGCAGATGTCCCAAATGTCCCCTCTGTCTTGGAGAATGCCACAGAGCATGGGGACAGCAGCATGACAGGAAGCATGGCAGCCTCATTAGCTGTGACTGCATTAAAATTAACCTCTCCCAGCCCTTATATGTACTCAGGTCAGGAACTAACAAGGTAAAATATATATACATACTAAATATAAATACTTAAATACCCAACAGTTTGAATGCTCTATGTTGGTTATACCTGCACAAATATGGGTCAGCAGTGCCCTGGAGCCAGGAGGGACATCCCTGTCCTGGGAACATCAGGGGCAAGGGGGGGATTGTCCCACTCTGCTCTGGGCTGCAGCAGCCTCAGCTGCAGTGCTGGTGCAGTTTGGGTGCCACAACATCAGAGATCCAAAAGCATTCCAGAGTGTCCAAAGGAGGGAGCCGGGGCTGGGGAAGGGTCTGGAGGGGCCAGGGAGGAGCGGCTGAGGGCACTGGGCTGGTTCAGCTGCAGCAGAGGAGCTGAGGGCAGAGCTCAGGGAAGGAGGGAACGGCTGCAGGGGCAGCTTTGGGATGGAGCTCAGGGAAAGGTTCTCCCCCAGAGGGTGCTGGGCACTGCCCAGGCTCCCCAGGGAATGGGCACGGCCCCGAGGCTGCCAGAGCTCCAGGAGCGTTTGGACAGCGCTGCCAGGGATGCACAGGGGGATTGTTGGGGGGTCTGGGCAGGGCCGGGAGCTGAACGGGGTGATCCTGGTGGGTCCCTTCAGCTCAGGATATTCCATGATTCTATGATATATTTTGAGATTTAAAAAAAATGAAGGAGTTGTTGTGGAAAATTGACAGCAAGATGGGATCGGAAGCAAATCCAGAACAACCAAAAAGCCAAAGTAGATGTTAAATTGGACAAGATTCTGGGTTATATTTATATGACTTGTTTACCTTTCCAGCTGACCACTTCTCCCTAAGGCTGATTTGCACCTGGAAGGGGCATTTTGAAGATAACACAAATAAGAGCCGAAAGAACATGGAAAATCGACTGACATCATAATTTGGATGATATTTTCAAACGGTGAACCGAGCTAGAAAGGAGAGAAAAAAAGGACTCAGTCTGTTGTAGAGAACATTAAGGGAAAGGTGGGAGCCGGGGCATGGGGGAGGTGTTGGAGGAAGCAGGAAGGATTGGCTGGACTGGAGGGGGACTCAGAGCAGCAGGACGGGCTGGATCCCCGGGCTGTTTGCCTTGGCACTGCCGCTGGAATCCTCCGAGCAGCACAATTTACACCAGCTGACGATCTGGCCCGGAGGCTGCGGGGCTGAGGAGAGACCGTATCCATCACAGGGCTGCAAACCCGCCCTGCCCTAGCAAAACAAGAGGCGTAATCTGGTTCCTGGGCTTGCCGCGGCCAAGTGGAAGAGGTGCCAAACACCTGAATGTCCCATATGTGGGGCTTGCTATTTGGGGGAGAAAAAACCGCAGACAATAAAAACAATTTTGCTGCCAAATAGAAGTGTCCCCGGCGCTTTCCTATAGAGAAACAATGACATCCAGTGGTGAGTTCATTCATCACAGGGATTTACATGAGCCCGATCTCGGGAAATCCCATCTCATACTTGTCCCAAGGAGGGGTTCCATTGCTGTATCCATTATCCATGTGCTATTCCAGCCTTGTCAGATTTTAACATTGTCCTTGCTGCCTGATAATCTTAAAAATGAACCTGCCAGCACAAAGTCCCCTGTAGAGGAGGGGGTGCTGGTTACCTGTTGTGTTATCAGGAGGCTAATTAGAGGACAATTGGGATTTTTGGTGTATAAGCTCTTGAGATAAAAACACCCACCTGGTCAACATTTCCATCCATTAATGATGGATTCCTGACTAGATTTTGTCAGGTAAGTACTTTCAAAAATCCCATCAGACACACAAAGTCATTGTTGAATGTCTAAACAGTCCCAAGACTGCCCCAGCTGTTTCTGTCAAAGCCACATAAAAATCTGGGCCAGGTCAGATCCCGAGGAAAAGTCTGATGTTTGGACTGAAGCCTGTTGAGTGAAGTGCTGGAAAAGAGCTCAGTTAGGGCTGATACTCCTCTCTAATTCCCAGAACCCCAGACTGGATCAGGCTGAAGGGCCCACAGGGGCTCACCTGGTGCCACCTCCCTGCTCCAGCAGGGCCATCCCAGAGCTCAGGGCACAGCAGTGTGTGCACACAGCTCTGCAATATCCCCAGGGAGGGACACTCCACAGCCTCCCTGCCCCATCTGCTCAGGGCTGGGCACTGCCCAGGGCAGGAGTTCTGCCTCCTGTGCTGGGGCAGTTCCTGGGCTCAGCCCCTGCCCGTGGCTCTGGTGCCATTGCTGGGCCCAGAGCAGAGCCTGGGCCTGCTCTGCCCTCCCTGCACACAGGGACACACAGGGACACACTGGGACAGACTGGGACACATAGGGACACATGGGGGGACACCCAGGGACACCCAGGGCTGAGGCCCCTCTCAGCTGGGGCTCCTCTCCAGGCTGAGCAGCCCCAGCTCCCTCAGCCTTTCCTGGGCACGGAGATGCTCCAGGCCCTTCCTCAGCTCCAGGAGCTCCTGTCCCTCCTATGTGGAGGAGCCCAATTCATTTAAAACCTTCTCAGGCAAATCACACAGAGGGAAAACTGCTTAGGGGAACACAAGAGTCTCAAACTGAATGGCATTCCTGTTAAATCAAGCTGTTTGTACCAGTTCTTGTCTTTGCCTTTGGGGATCAGGACTGCTAAGTAGTCCAGTTAAATGGTCCATGATAAAATAATTTCCATTTCATTTTTTACTAAATGACCCCTTGCTCTCATGTTAGAGAGAAAAGTTAACGAGGAGTGGATTAGTTTTCACAGTACCTTTCCTAAACACCTCACTCACATACTCTCCAACCTTTCTTCTTCCAAGCTAAACAATTCTCACTTTTGCACTCCATCCTCAGATGTAAACCCCACCCAGTCTTCCAACCATCTCATGACATGCTTTTGGTGGACTTCCAAACCAGAGAGGTTTCCAAACTGAACCTCCAAAATGTTTGAGGTTTCCCCATCTCTGCGCAGCCCTTTCCAAGAGCACACTCCCATTGATCCTGGAGGCAGCCTCAGATCCAAACAAACCATAACGCCGTCAGGAACAAGTCTGGCTGCTTTTTAATGAGCAAATATGCTCTTGGGAAGTATCCTGCAGTGATGGGCAAACCTCAAACACATTGGAAGTACTGCTTATAAAGCTCTTTGATGTGGAAGTCTCACCCAGTGGCAAACCCTGCTGGTTCTGCATGCCCAGGAGCATCCCAGCCGTGGCAGGAGGGAGCTGGCACCACGCCGGGCAGCACAGCTCCCTGCACACCCATGTGGCTGGACTGGAGCAGCGTGAAGGTTTAGCGAGGAAAGAACATTTCACTACCAAGAATCAAAGAGAAAAGAGCCCAGAAATCTGCAATTCAAGTTAACAACCACCCCTCCCACCCCACAAAGTCCCACTGCAGTCGTATCTCAGAGCCAGGTCTAACACTGCTCTCAGAGCTGCAGCTGCAAAGCTCCCTGGCCAGGCCAGGCTCAGATGATGATGAAGCTTTAACTGCTTACTGTTCCACAGTGACAGGGAAATAAGAATCTGCTGCATTTTTATTAATCGAAGCTAAAATACTTGAACTGTGAAAGAACAAATTTTGCTGTTGGTGCATGTCACAGTTCATCTGCCCCAGGGACATGTCCATTAACAGCCAAAGTCATTCAAGTCTCAGCTTCAGGGCTGTTTTTTTATTTCCAGCTGCAGACTCCATTGTCTACCCTACCCAAGCCCTGTTGTTGCAGGTGGGTGGTGACCAATGCTGTAGAGAGCTCTGTAACCAAGCTGGGGTAAGGCACACGCCAAGGGCCTCTCGGTGTGTGCCTGCCACCCTCTGCCTCTTCCCAAAATCCTGCACGTGAGGACACTGGGGATTTCCATCCAGGCAGAGAACTTTTCCATTTTGCTGATGGGAGTTATGGAACAAAGACCCTTTTTGTGCTACAAACAGCATTTAAACTTCAGGGCTTACTCTTCTCTAAGTCATTTATCTGTTTGCTGTGCTGGACAACTCCACAGGACCGGAAGCTCTGCTGCTTGGCTTCCCCCAAGTTCCTCATCCCCTTTCTTTACATCCCTGTCCCCAAAGAGATAGAAGTAACTTGTACATTAGCGGTTCAGTGCATCATCAAAGCACTGTTAAAAGGCTTTTAAGTAAAAATGAAACTCCCTCTTGCTTTGTTCATGCCCAAGCAGAGCCAGCATTGCTGCTCCCCAGTGCCAGACCCTGTGCTGGGCAGTCCTGAATCAGCAGAGCATGACAGGTCAGAACAGGGCAGGTACCTGCAGCCCTGAAAAGGAGGGGAAAGAGTCCTAAACCTGTCAGAGCCACCCCACACCAGTGTGAGCCACTGCTCTCGTTGTGATGTCCAACTGAGCAAGATCTTATTTCTAATTCTAATATTCAAGAGGAACTTTTTGTTTGGCCTGGCTGGGCCAGAGCTCCATTGGCAGCTGCCTGTGGCTCGAAGGCTGCTATTTCAGGAATTCACGCTGGCACCCTGCACCTGGCAGGGAGGTGCTGATTCCCAGGGAGCTCTCCCTTCCCAGGGAGGTGTGGGGATGTGTTAATTCTCTTCCCTCTGCTCCGCTGTCAGGTCCAGGAGCCACCAAGAGGAACTTGCAGGTCATGGCTCTGCTCCCATGCTCCACAGACTCTTGTAAACTTTCAATTTTCTATCTGTGGCTTCTACTCAGGTCAAACAGAGGTCACAACCAGCCCCAAAACCTCCCAGGTACAGCAATTTTATTTTTCATCTGATACCCCATGTAATAGGGAAAGCTGTGCAAACAGGCTGGAGAAAGTCAGACTTGAATCAAAGTGAACCTTTCACTGTAAAGTTTGAAAAGATTCCTTTAACTTTTTGCTATCAATAAGAGCTTTAGATTGTCTCTTTATCTCTGATCTCTGGCCAGAGGGGCTGCAGTACCAAAGCAGAAGAAACACTTGCTCACATTTACCCCTGCACCTTGGACATCCTTCCCTTGGGAGCAGCAGCAGCCCTGAAGAGCTCTGAGCAACTCAAGACTGGAAGAGCTGGTAAGGAGGGGACGTTGTACCATCTTCCAAACTCTGGAGGAAATAGCAATCTTTCCAGTGTCAGCCACTGCCCCAGTTAGAAAGTTCACAGCACTTCCACAAGACAACTGAATAAACCCTGCTCAACCTTACTCAGCCTTCGGACCCGCTGGAGCTGGGACATGAAAACCCCAAAGTGCATCAGTGAGATGAGACTGGATCAGCCCTGAGCTCCCAGACTGACCTCATTTCTGCTGTCTTAGCCCTTCTTCCTCTTTCTGCCCAAAGTAACTCCAGCTGCTAGCCCGGTGTTTCCTGGTCCTGCCATGTGTTTATTTTAAATAAAAGGGAAGGGTGGTGTAGCTGAGTGTTAAGAGGTCTCACAGTCCTCTCTTGCTTGTCAGCCTATAACTGTCTTTCCTCACACCCTTCAGATTCTCCCTCATGTGTTTCCCTGTGTGGCTCCTCTTCCCTTTAGGGCTTTCCCATGTATGAACCCCTTCACCCTTCCTTGTGCCATCCCTTAGTCGAACCCTCAGTATTTGCTTTCTTATGGAATTTCTTTTCCAATTCTTTTGTGTCCCTCACATGCTTATTTCATGGCTACTCAATCCCCACAACTCCGTTGTACCGCCCATCTATTTGGGATGCACACAGCTGAATACAATATCCCAAATCCCATGCTGACAGTGCCATTTCAGCAAAAAGCCTAATTATGTTTGATATCTCATTTGCTGTCTCCCTGTAACTCCCAGGTCATGTCTCACAACACTACTTCCCAAATCCCTATTCGATTAAGTACTTGCAGTTTTCTTTAGATATATTAGCTGCATTTTTCTAAACTGAATCCTGTTTGTTTTCTTCTTATTATAGCACTGATCTCTTTCCACTGATCTTGTGGAAAGATTTCTTTTTTCTCCTTATTATTGCACAAGAGAATTTTGTGTCTTTGGATGTGTCATAATAAAATGGTTTTGGTAGCAGCAAAGCTAATTCCTGTTGTTATTAAACCACAACACAATTCAGGAGAACTTAGTCATTGTGGAACAACAGTGAGCACCACATCTACCTGCAGGAAGTGCTGAAGGAAGGAAGGAAGTGGAAGTGGGCAGGAGGAGATGAGAAGGAAGGCTTTACAGGCTGAGTAAGACATTAAGTTCAGCTTCTCTTAATGAATTAGTTGAGAAAATAAATAAACAACTAATCACTAGCAGCTAAGTTTTTTTCTGTTACTCAAAAATTTTTGCAGCGATTCCCTTTTCTACTGTTGAAAGACAGTAAAAAGCATGGGAGGATAAACTTGATTCTTAATTGTATACATAAGTTTTTGCTGAAAAAATATAATCTAAGCTTAGGCTCAGGATGGGGGCAGAATTGGTGCTACAGAACTGCTGGGGCACCTGGCCTATAAAGAGTTTGCTCTTTTCTTGACTTATTTGTGGTCAATATATTTTGTGTGTAAAGAAGGGCTTTGAAGGATTCACAGCCAGTTAAGAACCATTTTGTATTTTCTCCACATCCAAAACTCACCTTCCCTCCCAGGCACTCAGTCCTCCTGCCATTTCAATTAACTGCTTGTGTAATTAGAGCTCATTGTGGTGGGAATGGTGCCCTTGGCCAGGGCAGGAGGCAGCTCTCATACTCGTGGGCTGTCCCAGGTCCCACACTTGTCTTGAATTAAAAGTCTCTACCTGAAGACAATCCCAGACCAAATCATCCACTCTGGTCCCTTCCAGACCACACTGGCAGCCTGACAACAGAAGAGAGAGCACCCACAGCTTCTGGCAGGTTGGGTTCAGAGCTGGAAGAGGAGAGAGGGCAGAATGCAAATTCCCATGGGCAAAAACCTTTTGGTGGGGGTTTAGTCCAGATCCTTTGCACCTCCCTCATGCCAGAGCCTGGATCAGATCACACAGCTCCACTGAGGAAGCTGGCAGTGCTTATATCTCAGTTCCTATGGATTTACAGGATCTCGTGGCATATGGATGTGTTCATGCACAAAACAAGTGGGCATACTCGGGTTCTCTGGGCACCCTGTGCCAGTGCCTCACACTCCCAGAGTCAAGGATTTCTTCCCAATTCATGGTCCCCACACCATGAGCAGGGAAAGCATGGAAGTGCCAGGAAAGGAAGAGCAGGGGAGAGAAGGAAGTAGGGGGAATTAACTGGGCCCAGGGAAGTGAAGTGGATCAGGAGCAAAGAAAGTCAATAAACTGAGGAAGGAATAAAAGGAGAGAGAGATAAAAATCCTCCCTTCAGAGTTTATGGCAACAAGTCCTGGGAGAACTCTCGGAGTCTACACCTCTTGGAAACAAAGCCATCAAGAGTGCAGACCTGGAAAGGCATCCCCACTGCTGGGCTTGAACAGTATGGATCCAGGAAATATTAAATCCATCTGCTGTGGAAAGGATGTTTTATCAACAACAAAAAACCCATTTGATTTATTCTCTAGACACTGGGCCCAGCCCCAGCCACTGAGCTGTGCTATCTAATGTGGTCAGACAACTTCTAGGGAACCAACCTCATCTTGCCATTACTCACAGTGTTTGCTTTTCCCCTATTGCCTTACTCATCTGATTCCTCCCTTCTTATAATGGCTCTGGTTGGGTTGATAGCTCATAATTTATCCTCCAGGCTGAGGCTTTCATGCCTTTGTCAGTAACTTGAGCCAGGGAAGTGAGTTATTCTTGCCTTTCTGTGTTTCTCTGTCTCAGCCCTGCTCCAGCTGGGAGTTTACCTGGACGTGGAACACACAAACTCTGTAGCACTGCCCATCAGGAGAGATTTTCCTTCAGTTCCAGTTACCCTGGGTGTCTGGGCATGGCTCTGAATGAGTTTTTTGCTAGATGCCAGGTGATTACTAAGAGCCTGCAGTGATACAGCACCATTAATCCCCAAGTGCTTCCCAGAACAGAAATTCACTCACCCCAGTTGTCCTAATTAACATGAAAACAGAGACATCACTGGGGCAGAGCAGGCACACAGGAGGCACTTCCCCTGCACAGTGGGCTGTGTCTCAGGCTTTGAGTCCAGCCCAGCTCCAGGCACTTCAGAAAGCCCCTTACCCACCCCTGGTGCTGGTGCAGGACAGCCAAAGAGCTGCTGCTGTGTGGACAAAATGCAGAGCATGGATTACGCTCATTGCACACCCACATTCCACAGAGGACGCAGACTAAACCCACTCCTGCCAAGAACCCCAATTGTTTTCCCTCACACAGGTACCCACAGCATGATCCTTCTCCATCCTCGTGGGCAGGAATCCCAAAGCAGCCACATTTCCTTCTCCCAGGCACAGGGATGGAGCTCTGCTCAGCTGTAGCTGCACTCAGGCTCCTCCTCACAGTAGGAAATAGTTCTCAGTAGATTGCCAGTAACTTCAGCTCCTTCTACTGGGATAAAATAAATCATGAAGGGGTGGGGACAGGCCCAAAAATGGCTGCCCTTCTAATCTGTGTTCTCACACCCACACCCAAATGCTGGTTCCCAAAGGGCATGAATGTGTCCAGGTCACTTACTGGTAGAGAGAAGGTAAAGAAATCCCATGGAGCAAAAATACCCATCCCATCCCAGATTTGCATTCTTCATCTTCAAAACAGAGCTTTTCATGACAGGTGAGGGTGAGCATTTTCTTAGTAGAATTTAGGACATTCTCTGCATCTTCCACTATCAGGAGTTCAGCATGTTCATTACCTGCAGCAGCCAGTTCTTGTCTAGGTGACATCAGGAGAAAAACCCAAGGATTCATTTAGGGAAGGAATCCTCAGGTGGCCACTTGAGATACATTGAATTTCTTCCCAGAAGCAGTTAAACTTTGAGCTCACCTGCCATTTTTTCCAGTGATGGAGCCTTAAAACACAAAACCCAAACCCAAAGCACCCTTCCCTTGCAGAAGAGAGAAACAGATGAAGGAATTTGAGTGAGACTCAGCACTGTGGGCAAAGCCTGAGCTGGTCCATTAAAATGCACTTCACCTGCTCCCCAAAGGCCCTGGTAGTGTTTGGGATTGGAGCAGCCCTTCCCAAAGGGATGTTTGACAGCTGCCAAGGGCGGCTCCTGCTGCTGCTGAGTGAAGGGATGATTGTCCTGCCCTGCAGTGGGAAACCTGGGACATGAAAGACACATTAATACAATATTATTGCTGCTATTTCACTGGCCCTTTGCCTCCCTCTCTGCTGAGCACAGGAACAGGAGTATTCCTGATCATCTCCAGCCCTGCCTTTAGCCAAGCCTCGTCTTTAGCCCTCCAGACCTTTAGATATCATTTTTTCCCATCATCTCAGTTCACAGAGTCACAGACCACGTTTCTTCACTTGGTATTAACTTCAAAGTATTCCTCCTTTTAAAATACAAATCAATGTTATTTGTGAAATGAGTGTTTTGAACTTGGATCCAATATTTTTAGTGAAATAAAAAAGAAAAGAAAAAGAAGTTTTGTTTTGTTTTTTAACTGGAAGGAATCCAAACTATCCACAGCTTTTATAAACCAACTTCCTTATGAGTCAGGACATTTATTGCCAGAAAAATATTATTTTAACTTCATTAGTGCAATATAGCAGTGACATCTAGTGGCTTTCATCAGTGTCATGATGAACGAGGGATAGGTGGGACTGGCAGGATGTGGGAATGGATCCAGGTCAGGGGTTGTTATTCCATAGCTGAGAGTCTGTGGAAGCTGGACAAACTCTTCCACAGAGCTTACCAGAATTAGAAAATTCTGATGATATAATAAAAATAAACTCCAAGATTGGAAAATCCAATCAGGTAACACCCATGGGTGATTTCTTCTGCTTACATTATAAGGTAAAATTCCTGACTTTCTTTATCCTGGTGGAAATATTGTTCGCATTAGGGAGCTCCTTCACCAGGAACCACAGAAACAGTTATTCCCAACTTTCTACATCAAAATTCAGTCTAAGGCTATTTACAACCCAAGTCACCCAAATGCCCCTGGATCCCTGGCAGTGTCCAAGGCCAGGCTGGACAGAACTTGGAGCACCCTGGGACAGTGGGAGGTGTACCTGCCCTTGGCAGGGGGTGGGACTGGATGATCTTTAAGGTCCCTTCCAACCCAAACCATTCTATGATTCTATTCTAAACTTTCTATGTAGAAGACCTGTTTGAAAAAAAAAAAAAAAAGGCTCTAACTGAGAAAAATATATTAATAATTGTTTTATTTAGCTTTGGACACTCCAGCTACACACAGAAAAGGAGATTAAATTTGAGGAAACTCATTTGTAGAAGCAGATCAGCCTGTGCTGGGCTAGCTGCAGTTTAGATGAAGCCCTAGATTGCTCCACAGTGGACAGAAACCTTCCAGGAGCTTTGTGGGGAAGGCTGTGCTAGGTTCTGCCTGTGCAGGTGTATGCCTGGGCTGGGGGTGTGCATGTGTTTTATTATGAAAGGATTTACTTTTCCATGTGCAGCAGTGACAGCACCCAGAGGAAGGCAGCGCTGGGAAGCACCTGGCAGAATATTTGTGCTGCATCTGCACTTTGTGTCCTCGTGCCAGCATTGTGGCTCTGCTCCCCCTGCTCAGGGTTACTTGGGGGTTGTAACAATAAGCGGAACCACTGGCTTTGAAGTCCAGGCTTCAGAACTGAGCCAGATTTTCCACATTGGCAGGGAAGCTGTAGCCTCCCTTCCACAGGTGCCAGGCCAAGGAAACAAATGCTCAGCCCCACATGTGCCTGCAGCACCTCCGTGGAGCCACCCCAACCTTCCCACCCTGGGGGCAGCCTCACCCAGCCCTGCCTTGGCCCCAGGGCCTGAAGGAGGGCAGAGCTGAGAGTGTTCTGGGCACAATCCCTCTGGACAGGGCTGTCCAGGGCTGCCAGAGGTGCCAGCTCCAGGCTGGCACAGCAGCTCCCCCCAGGGCAGCATTCCCTGGGAAGGGGTGAGTCAGAGCAGCAGCTTCAGGGAGACTTCAAACACTCCAGCAGGTCTGGCAGGAGTATTTATACACCTGCATGTTCAAATATGCTCCACTTTCTCACTTTATAAATACGTGGGAGCCCACTGAACACTGGCCCAGCAGAGCCAAGCGTGCCCCTTTGCTTTGATGAACCAGCTGTTTTTCTGGCTCGTTCACATAAACATATTTATGTGTGTTGATTTTGCAGTTTATTGGGGAAAAGAAGCAGATGCCAGATTGTATGTGCATTTTTGTTCTGTGTAGAGCTGCCATGAGAACATTCCCCCCAGCCCAGTTCCTGTTTGTTTTGCAGGAAGGGAAGCAGCACAGAGAAGGCTCAGGAAGGGCATTGCTGATGATTTTTAACCAAACAGGTGCAGAATCAGCTCACACAGGTGAGATATTGCAGTGGCTCTCTTTACAGATCCAAGTCGCCACCTGGGACCAGAGATGCAGCCTGGACTGCAAGATCCCCCACATCCGTTCCTTTGGGTCTGGCTTCCACACTCCCATTTCCACATGCAACCTGGCTCTGGCATTCCAGGTTCAGCCCCGGTTTTCACAGGAGCTGTGACAACCCTTTGTGGCACCAAAATGCCATTTTTGTGGATGTGTGAGTCCAGAACCCACCTGCTCCTCTGCTGTGTGTGAACAGCAGACACAGCTCAGCTACTCCCTGCCTGGAGCTGGGACAGGAGCTAATGCAGCTCCACATCTCCACCAGCCCTGAAATCACAAAGGGATGACATGGAACTCATTGCCAGGTCTGAAAAAGGAAAGCATTTCCATATCCACCATGGCCTCTCTGCAGCCCTGCAACCTGCTGAGAGCTGGGCTTTAAACTGCTGCACTGGCCACTGCTTGGGGGCATTGCCTTCCATTCAAGTTCAAACCTGTTCCCAGTGGTGCCCAGCCCTTCCCTGGGCATGGCTGGGCCAGAGCAGCACAAGCCCCATGTGACTGAGGGGCTCAGCTGAGGAGACTTCCCAGTGCCAAGCCAGACACATCCCAGCCAACCCTGCTGCCTCTGGGGGTTGGGCCATTGGGAATGGAGCTGGATTTGTGCTGAGCTCCTCTCAGGGGTGGAGAAAGAAAGCCCCTGGTGTGGCACAGGTGACCATGAAGTGTCTCAGAATAAGCTAAATTAAAGCTTGCCTTGGGTTCGTGCTGCCATTGCCCTCGACCCCTGGTCCTGTGGCCCACAGGAATCCTGTGCTCTCCTCACACCACACCACGAGGAAAAGGACACACATCCAGTCCATGAGGTTCCTGAAAATGTTGATTTTCCTTAAAAAGGAAGATCATCTGAATGCCTGTTGTGCCTGCAGGAGCTGAGAAGGAGCACGGCCCAGCATGTTTGGGTTGTGTCACAAGGGACCAGTTAAACGCTCAGCAATGGGCTGAGGAACTGCCAGGAGGTCACAGAGGTGGTGCAAGAATTCCTGCTGGAGGTCCAAGTGGAAATTTGAATTTCCTCATTTCATTGCTCTTGTCTCAGTTCTCTGGTCGTGGAGAGAAAAAGCAAAACAGGAGAAGAGCACCCAAGGTACATCGTTAATCACCCTCAGAAAATAGCCAAGGGCAAGTCATGGCAAATAATTCACCTGCACTCTGAGAAGGAAGCTCACTGGGCTGGGGTGTTCAGCCAGTTCTGACCAGCAGACTCCTAGAAATGAGTGTTTGCAGGAAATCATCCACAGAAAATCTCGAGATTTGTTTCTGGTGTCTTTTCCAATTCTATTATTTGCCTAATATGGCAAAATGTGTTCAAGATGAAGCAGGAGCCGCAAACAAACCGTGCTATGCTCACCAAAAATCCAGCTGGGTGTGAGGATTGGAAAAGGGAAGGTTGTGTGGAGACTTCACAGCCCCTGCCAGGGTCTGAAGGGGCTGCAGGGAACCTGGAGAGGGACAATTCATCAGGAACTGGAGTGACATGACAAGGGAGAATGCGTTCAAACAGAAAGAGAGTAGGTTGAGATTACTGAGGAAGAAATTCCCCCATGAGGGTGGGCAGGCCCTGGCACAGGGTGCCCAGAGCAGCTGTGGCTGCCCCTGGATCCCTGGCAGTGCCCAAGGCCAGGCTGGATGGGGCTTGGAGCAGCCTGGGACAGTGGAAGGTGTCCCTGACACTGGGCATGCTTCCTCCCACAGCAGTAAGGGTGCTGCTAGTGAAAAGACAACATTTTTTTCAGGATGAACAAGCACAAGCACACCCCACCCTGTGCCAGAGGGGCTGCAAGGTCAGAGCAGGGAACCAGGAACCCCCAGCAGGAGACTCCAGCTGCAGCACAGGTTCTCCCTTTTGTTTTAACCAAGGAACACAGACATCCCTCAGCCCCAGAGTCCAGCCCAGCACTCTGGTTAACCATGTGTTTGCCTGAAAAAAATTCTCCTATGGGAACACAACCACTTCCACAACAACTTTTTTCAAATTCTGCTTGTAATTAATTTCCTGGATGTGACATCACCGAGTTCTGGAGTCCTTTCCCAGCCTGGCAGGCTGGGAGCTGCCACCAGGACCTTTGCAGATGCTGCAGCTGGCCCAGCTCTGGGAGCTGCCCACTGTTTCCCTGAGCCCTCCCAAGGCTTGGGAAGATGCACCAGGGCTGTGGCAGATCCCTGAGGACCTCACTGCTCCATTCTCTCTGTTATGTCCCCCCCAGATCCAGGCAGTTTGCCCTTCCTCAGCAAATTTTAAATCCTCTGTTGTGTAAAGGATCAGGGACCAGGAGCTTCCCTCCACACACCTGCCCAGGCTTGCCCTCCAGTTTTCATTTGCATTTGGGCTTTTCCTTGGGGAATTTGCAGAATTTTGCCAGGTTTTGACAGCAGCAGCACAAAGGGACCAACCCAGATGGAGGCAATGTGGGGGTACTTGTAGAAAGCATCAGATTTGCTTTAAATCTGCAGCTGAAACCCCAATAATTCCAGCCTGGGCTGGTCCCTCTGAAGGAAAACCTTGAGCAGTAACTCAGGGCATGGATCCAGCTCAGCTGGATAAGCTTTAATGTCCCTTCCAACCCAAACCATTCTGGGATACTGTGATGGTGCCTCCTCTCTTTTTTGGCCTTACCTGTTCAGAAAAATCTGGTCATTCAGGTACAAACATCTCTTTCTTTTAAACTCTCTTTCTCCAGCAGATGCAGACTCAGTATTTGTTACATTTTCAAGATACCACATACCAAGTTTTTCTAAAATAAAAGATTTGGAATCCACAGCTTTACCGAGATAGACCAAAAAAATCAAGCTAACCCCAGGCTGTAATGACCTCACCACCTGAGGCCATGTAAACCAACATGGCAACACACCAGGAAGCCTTGGGAGGGTGATAAAATTAAATTTTTTCCAAGCAAAACATTTTTATTAATTTGATAACCACCAGCATTTTATTTTGACATCAGGATCCCAGTGTAGATAATGGGAAATGGCAACTTTCTGTTAAAAGCTTTTTTTTTTTACAGCACCATTCAAAAGGCTTAAAAGCATTTGCTCCATTTCTGTTGGAGAATTTCACCTACAAGCAGCCCTATATGTTATGTGTTTTAAAAAATATTTCCATATGCTAAAGGAATGCAACTGGTTGCCAAGGAAAGTGGCTGTTACAGCAGCAGGCTGAGGCTGTTTTTCAAGGGAAAACTCCTGCAGAAATGAGGTATCCACAGAGGTGCACTAAAGCAACACTAACTGCAGTGACCTTGAGATGACCTAGACCTCCTCATATTACAAAAATGAAAAGGGAGTTAGAAAATCTGAGGCCAATTAGGCGCTTTTTCTTTTTCCTGGAGACATGATGAAATTTCCTGAAACAAAAACTTTAGCAAATTCTATAAAATACTTCTAGCTTTGGTGGAAAAATAAATTATTGCCTTTTTATCTCCTCATTCCTGAGGCACAGAACTGGCCCACTTCTGTTTGTGCAGATGGATTGGAGGGAAAACACCCAGAGAAGGGCCAAGTGGTGAGATTCTTGGCACGAGCAATTAAGTGTGAAGTTATTCTCAGGGCTGCCTATTTGTTATTGCAGCAGGAATCATTAAGATTATATGGAAAGATATTGTCTGGGAAAAAGTGTGAAGTCGGGATTATGTGTCCCAAGATGTGATTCAGGGGCAGAGCATCGCCCTTGCCCACGGGGCTCTCGCAGCAGCACCCGGGGGTGGCCACGCTCAGGTGGCTCCCAGGACTCGGTTTTGAGGCTGAGCTTCCCTCCGAAGGGACATCCAGGAGGAGCAGGGGCAGGGCCACCGCCGAAGGAAGGGAGTCCCCTCGCTCCAGGGCTCCACCGTCACCTGGAGCCACCCGGCTGGGTGCTGCCAGCCCGAGGGGCTGCGGAGCCTCGGGGAGCGGCTGCGCCGGGCAGGATCTGTGCTCAGCAGCCTCCATCGTCCCAGGCAGGGCTGGGGCTGGGGCTGCCTCAGCAGCCCGGACCGGCTCTCTCGGGAAGGGGCACGACCTGCCCGGGCTGTCCCCGTCGCTGTCCCCTGTCTTCGTCACCCGGGAGATGCTGAGCAAGAGCCGCGCTGACCTCGCCGAGCAATGAGCGCAATCGGGACAGAGGAGATCTCCCTTCCCTGCCGCCGGTGCTTGTGGCAGCCCACGGGCTGTTCCTCCCAGCCCTCCATCCCCTGCCCCATGCCCTGGAGCCAGGCTCGGAGGGAGAGGGGGCGGGGAGGGATGGGGTGTCCTGCGGAGGAGCAGTGGGATGGGGACAGGGGAGCGCGAGGGGTCGCACAGAGCACGCCTTGCCCATCTGTGCCTCCCCTCTCTCTAAAAGCGAGGCTCCACATGCGGAACCCGGAGCCATTTCCTGTCCCACCCAAGGGAAAGGAAAGGTTTGGGGCAACCCCCCGGCCACTCCCTGCGCCTCTCTCCTCTTCCTCACGCCGAACAGCCCCGGTCGGGAGCGGCAGGTTTGTGTCCAAACCGGGCGCTGGTGGTTCGGACCTTCCCTTGCGCAGCTCGAGTCCCGTGGCAGCTGCTGGCACTGGGGACAGGGTTGGGAGCCAGCCGGGTCCGGGGGGCCCAGGTGCTCTGGGAAGGAGCCGGCGGGATGTCCCTGCGGGACGTCCCAGCCTGCTTCCAAGCAGCCCCGGCACTGGGAGTCACCGAGGTGTCTGCAGAGCCTCCCGGGGCCTTTCCCACTGAGTCCAGCCCCGAGGAGCTGCACGGTGCGCAGCGCAGGACCTGCAGAGCTCAGCAGGGCCCAGCGAGACCTGCGAGCGCATCGGGGTCACTCGCGGGAGCGGAGCCTCCCCGTGCTGGTCACAGAAATCCCTCACACCATCCCTGAATTCCTCACGGGGCATTACCCGGCCAGGGGCTGCTCCGGGCTCAGCCGCCGGCAGACGGGGGGGAAAGACGAGATGGGAGAGAGGGTGGGCCCTGCAAACCTTTCCAAAGGCAGCCGTAACCAATTACGGTTCCGAATTAGCGCTCCCACAGCGCTGCTGGTGCTCAGGGGAGGCAGCGGGGTCGTTCCTAAGGGAAGACAAAAGGTGCTCATCTCTGGTGCCCGGCTGGACACACCCAGCTCCTGTGCAGGGATGTACAAAGCACAAGGAAAATTCTGCGAGATCTCTCTTTGGTTCGCGGTTTTGATTTGTTAGATTACTCTTTACAATATTTTTTTAGAAAATAATCTCATTACTAAAACGAAACAAAAATCTACAAAGGATAAAAATGAACTATTTCAGTCAGTGCTCACAGATTTTAGTGGGCATGTGCCACGTGTTTAGTGATGATAGAAACACCCAGGGAGACTGAGCGAGCTCGGACAGCTGAAACCAGAGAGACCTCGGCTCAGTGCAGTCCCTGTCCTGCTACAGTGCCTGGAGGTGTTCCAAGAGGATGTTACCTACAGGCTTGGATAATCACCGCTGATTTTTGTCTCCTGCCCTGATCACCAGTTCTGCTGCAGAACAAAAAGCCTTTCTGCAGAGAGCAGGAGCTCTGCCGTGGAGCACCCACCGCCCAGAACAGTTTGGTACTGGTGTATGGGTGATTAACAAGTGACTCGAGTCCTGTTTCAGCACCACAGAGCATTGCACAAACGTGCTTAAAGTATTCAGGGAAGAGCTGGAGCTTGGAGAAGCCAACGCTGGCTCCGTCCCCCTCCCCTGCGGAGCAGCAGAAGCTGAGGGCTGCGGGGCAGTGCAGCCCCAAATCCTGTCACTGTCACAGAGCAGGGGCTGTGCTCGGCACTGGCACAGGGACAGCCCATGCGGACACCACGGAGAGCCTGGATGCCAGAGCAGCATCCCACGGGAGCATTTCACACTGCAGGGATGGGCACAGCTGTGTCTGGCAGCACAGGGCGGGGAGTGATCCTGGACACTGGGCCTGGCCTGGGATTTTTTACCAAAAACTCTGCTAGGATGGGGAGCAGGAAAGGTCCTCAAAGGTCCTTTTCCTGCTTTCATCCCCCCAGTGTGCACAGCAGGGGTGGGGAGATTCTCCCCCTGTGCCCCTGTGCTCAGGTGAGAGCCCACCTGCAGAGCTGCCCCAGCCCTGGGCCCAGCACAGGAAGGAGCTGGAGCTGCTGGAGCCAGGCCAGAGCAGGCACCAGGATGAGCAGAGGGATGGAGCAGCTCTGCTGGGAGGAAAGGCTGGCAGAGCTGGGATTGTTCACTTGGACAGGAGAAGCTTTGGGGTGAGCTCAGTGTGGCCTTGCAGGGCCTGAAGGGGCTGACAGGAAACAGGGAGAGAGATGATTTACGAGGCTGTGTGGAACAAGACAAGAGGGAATGGCTTCAGACTGAGAGAGGGCAGGGTCAGATGGGATCTGGGGAAGGAATTGTTCCCTGGGAGGGTGGGGAGGCCCTGGCACAGGATGCCCAGAGAAGCTGTGGCTGCCCCTGAATCCCTGAAGCGTCCAAGGCCAGGTTGAATGGAGGTTTCCCTCTGGAATTTTGCTGCTCTAACCCCATCCACAGGCAGCCACGGGAGTTTGGGAAGGGCTTGGCAAGAGATGCTGGGCCTGAGTGAGACCCCAGTGCCTGTGGGGGTCCCTGGAGCCCAGCCCTGCCCTCCTTCAACCCTTCCAGGCCACTGCCCAGTCCCACAGGTACTCCATGCTCAGGACAGTGTGTGGCTCCCACCCTCTGGCAGGAGGGGACAGTCCAAAGGGGCCTCAAATCCCTCCAGGATGGGTGGGAGCACCCAGGGGAGCGTGGCCTCCACGGCTTCTCTGGGAAGTTCTCTGGTGGGAATTAACAGCCAACTGTGAAAGGCTGCAACTGCAAGGGAAAACCCACAAAACAACCAAACCCAAAGGCCACCCAGGTGAGCTGGAATGTTAAAGCCTGACCTCAAGGTTTACACTGCAGATCCATCCCAGAGCTTTTGTGGCTTATTTGGATAATGATACCCAGCAAGGCCTTCAGAACCCCGCCATGAGCTCAGCCAGGCTGGGCTTCCACAGAGCACTCCTGGCACCAAACAGAGGGGATTGGACTCACTCAGCTCCAGGGGCAGCCTCAGCCTGACAGCAGCAACACTGCTTCAAACACTCCTATCCAGAATCAAGAGTGGGGCCAGGAGAACAAGAAGTCATCTGCACTGGAATCATTCCTGAGGCCTGGATTTGCCAGTGCTGAGCCAGAACTGCTCCTGGTTTTAGCAGAGTTTATGGCACCTCCAAAAACTTTCTAGGTCAGTGTCTCCCAGAGACACCCACCAAACCCAACACTGAACAAGTCACTGCACAGCAGCTAAGTAAAGCCCAAGGCAGAGCTTCTCCTGAGTCAGAGCAAGCCCTGGAAGACACTGCACAGCTCAAGGCACGGAGGTTGCTTCAACAAGCCAGGAGATGGGTAGTATTTTAAAAATTCTATCTGCATTCTTGGTAAAGTAAGAAAAAAATCCTTGTGATGTTCCTGCAGAGACAGTGGCATTCAGACCTCTGAGACTGGTGAATGAGCTCAGCTCCAGGTCTCACTGTTCCTCCCAATTTGTCCCCAAGAAAGGGAAGGGTGGAACAGCAGCTGCCACCCCCTGTGCCAGAGCAGGAGCTGGGCTGTGGCAGATGGGCTTGGGCTCCACATGCCCTGTGCCTTCCACTGGGGTTAGGCTGGAAGGGCATTTGTTGGGCAGGGATCCACCCCAGCCAGGCTGCTCCAACCCATCCTTAACTCACACCCAAGCTCTCCTGAGGTGACATCACTCATCCATTCATGTGACAAATTAAGTTCAAACTTTTTTTTATTAAGCACATTCCACAGTACAAAGCTTCAGATCATGAACAATATCTGTACAATTTAACAGTTTCAAGAAGCTGTTCATACACCAACTTTCCAAACAGATAATTGGCAAACATAATTACAAGTTAGAATTAGACTATCCCAGTGCTTTGAAACATTAATATCGCAGTAATGTACAGTTGCTCAAATATGGTTAGCAAAACAAAGTCCAGAGTGCAGCCAGGATCACTACCATGAATCCCAGGAGTCGAGTTCCTTGGGTGCCAATCACAAAAGTCCACTGCTATGTTACACAAAGCACAAAGTAGTTTAGACTGCATGTTCAAATACCATTATCTCCCAAGGAAAAACAGGAATTTAAATCTTACACATGCATTTTTAAAAAAAGGACTCAGCTCTTCAGAAACAAAGAATCTTTTTCTTCAGGGCTGCAACAGATCTCTCTTTTTTAAACAGTTTAATATTAAAGCTATTAGATGAGAAGGGCAAAGTAAGACACTTGCACAAACTACTGTCAAGCTTACCAAAAAGTGACCTCATGGACGCTCAGGAGCGAGTTTGCTCTTCTGGACTTCATCACATTCGCTCACCTGAATGAATAAATAGCTGGAGTAACAGAGGGAGGGGAGCTGGGCTCCCCGGAGGGTGGGGAGGGGAGCCCCAGCAGTGACCCCTGGGAGGGGCTGGGCTGGTGACACCTCGAGCTCCCCCGCTGTCCCTCAGCACCGCCCACCCCAGGACTGCACAGGGAAAGGCAACAACCCAACAGAGCCAACAGCTGCTGCCAGCACAGAACAGCACAGACAGACACAGCCAGGGAATGATGGCACAGCCCGTGGCAGCTGTCCCCTCCCCAGGACAGCCGGGGCCACACCGGCTCCACGCACGCGGGCACAGAGGAGCCACGGGGCTGACGCCGACGGAAAATTCACTTTGCATTGCTCCACGTCTCCTCCTGACCCGAGGACAATGCAGGGGGTTTGTGTGACCACACAGATGACAGGGGACACTGTGAGAACTGAAGAAGCAGCTATGGAGGCTCCTTAACAAAAGCATGGAGGAGCCAGGACATGGCAGCCGATCCTCCTGGGACACCAGCACGGGAACGGGCACAGGAAGCAGAGGGTGACTGGAACGAGCTCCTCTCACATCAGGAAGTGTCACAAATCAAACATAAATAATGGAACTTTGGCCCATGGTATCTTCTCCACTGAGCAGCCAAACTAATGCTACTGAGGACATCAGCGGGGGCCGTGAGGCCCCACTGGTGTCAGAGACACACAGCTGCAAATCCCGCGGCACAAAAATATAAGATACAGAACATAAATTAAACAGTTTTTAATTTTTAAAAAGTTTAGAAATTACATTTTAAAATACGCAGTTCCCATTAAAACAAAACAAAAACTAAAACCAAAAACAAAACAAAAACAAAAACTCAACTAATGAATACTGAAAAACCTCCTTTTGCAGAGACAGTGTCTAGGTAATCATGTCACCAACCAGTGCCAGGGGTCAGGACATCCTGCTGCCAAGTGCCACCACGCTGAGTGTTAGTGTGTAGTGTCAGGACGCTCTGAGGCTGGCACCAGAGGCTCTGCTGTATGTACAAGGTATCTACATGCTTACACAGTATCCGAGATGAGGGAAGCACACGGGGAAGGAGGGGGACTACAGCAAACATCAGGAAGCGCAGGAAGGCGAGTACAGAGCACAGGGCAAAGGAAAAGACAGTGCTATACAACTAGTTCAGATAACCTAGCCTGAATTACAGGGAATCTTTCATTTAAAAGAAATTATTGGTGCAGAAACAAGTAAACTGTAATCCAAAAATATTACTGAGCAACTCAGAAATATTTCTAAGAGTCCAACGTACACCTATGGAACAGAATGGGCTCTGAACCTGCCATGGGGAACGCCTAAAGGACACTGGTGACTGGAAAGCAAAGCTCTGTACATTCTGGGCATGTGTTTGGCACCCAAATTTCACTGGAGAATGGTTTTTTTTTCTTTAAAGTCAGACAAAAGTGCAAAGCAATATAAATTAGGCCAAGTCCTTTCTTGACATCTGATTTATATCTGAGAAACAAGCCATCAGAGTTCAGTTTCTACGGACAATTTACATGTGAAGCTTTGGATTTCTCACAGCAGGGAAGGATAGGCTTCTGAAATTCATCTACTCCAAGTCAGTGAATTTGTAGCAAATTCAAAGACGACCACTGAGAGCAGGAAAGATTAGGAAATCTAGATATAGAATTGTGCTGCTTTGCATCTACACAGCATCTAGAACCAATTCTGACTTTAGCTGTCAATCATCTTCAGGCATGTAGTAGCCAAAAATCCAGTAGTTCAAGACTATGGAACCCTGAAAAAGACAAAAGACAAGTGAACTGAGAGGAGGCACAGAGCAAGCAGCATCCCGAGGTGCTCAGGCCCACAGCATCCTTTGCATCCAGGCTAAGAGGGGAAGGGCAGAGCACGTGCAGGAGGTGACACTCACGCAGGACAGCCAGGGCTGCTGGCCAGGAACTCCCCAGTGCAGCTCTTCCTGCAGCGGAGCTGCACCAGGGGCTCTGGGGTGGGTTCTGAGCCCCACTGCAGCAAGAACCAGGCTCTGCATGGCTTTGGTCCTTGGCAGTGACCCACAGGCAATTTCTTTCACAAAGCCCCAGTCTCAGCCCTGGTGGGCACAGCCTCCAGCTCAGCCCCCTGAACCCAACCCAAAATGCCCAGGGGATTGTCCTTTCCTCCTCACACTGCAGAGGAAGAGTTCTGCACAGGAGGCAAGTTCAGCTGCTTTAATACAAGAGGAGCTTTTAGGAAAACAGACAAAAACCTCAAATACTTTGATATTCCCATTTCCACCTTGATGGCTCTGTTATCAGTTTGGAGGCAGTGTAAGGTCTGAGTGTAATTAAATCTGAGCTTTGACTTTACCTGCCACTTCTCAAAACCATCTTTAATGGACTAGGGAGAACTTCCCTCTTCTGATATGACATTCCCATGAAAGGTTAAAACTTCCTTAGGCACTTGCCCTTGACTTCCCTTCCCTCAGCCCAAGGCCTAATGCTTAATACCAGAATATTAGACTATCATATGGTAACAATTTTTATCATGTTACAATAAACAACAGGAATTCAACAGAAAGCAATAAAACTCTCACAGCCAACTGCCAGGACTGTCAAAATTGATCCACTTTGAAGAGCCTCACATTGCAAAGCCTGTAAAAACTTGTGCAGGGCTGCTTCAAAACTCACAAGACTGTGATGTTTTCAAAGTTTATAAAACTGTTTAATTAAATGTCATGGTGAAATATTAGCTGTTTGACCACAATTTTATGTCGATTTAGGGTTTTTGGATTCTGAAGTCAGACAAACCTGTCAAAAAGTGACATCGCAGCATCTCTGCAGTAGAGGAAATAGCTGTTAAGGGACTGTCATTACCAACACCAGGACCTGGGGGCTGTGTGGTCCCAGCTGGGCCTCCTGGGCCAGGCAGACTGAGCTGTGCTCAACTGCCAAGTGTGGAGGATGTGAGCAGCAGAACACCCTGCCAAAAGCATCTCCCACTGCCCTGGCAAACCCCAAAGACAGAGCCGTGTGTGCCACGTGGCCAAGTGACACCAGCACAGAGCTACTCAAGGAACTGACAGGAATTTTATACAACTCCTCATTTCTTGACCTGAGGGAGCAGCTGGAGCTGGGCCAGGGCAGGCTCAGGCTGGATTTTGGGAGAAGTTTGTTCCCCCAGAGGGTGCTGGGCACTGCCCAGGCTCCCCAGGGAATGGGCACGGCCCCAAGGCTGCCAGAGCTCCAGGAGCGTTTGGACAGCGCTGCCAGGGATGCACAGGGGGATTGTTGGGGGGTCTGGGCAGGGCTGGGAGCTGGATGGGGTGATCCTGCTGAGTCCCTTCCAGCTCAGGATAGCCTATGATTTTGTGTTTCTTTTGTGCTAAAGACACATTGTATGTGGCTTTTAAAGAACCATGCCCAATCTGTAATTTAAAAACAGATTTTGTCCATCTCAAATTATCATTTTAGTTAACAGAAGCAAGCACTGATGCAGGACTGGAAGGTAGATGGAGACTGTTTATAAAATGCAGCCTTTCCAGGTGTCTCTGTCCCACCCCAGGCAGGACGAGCCACTCCATGAGTTTCAGTACACTACCCCTGCAGAAGGGTTCTGAAAAACCTGTTGTGAAGGGAAGGTTTAGCTGGGATTCTGCACATGGCCCGTGCTCACAGCCTTAGAGCTCTTCCTTATTCCAGGGCCTGAGTACAGGAATGCTGAGAGGCAGCTCAGCCTAGCAGTGGCCAACTGCTGGCTCAGACCCTGCAAAGCAATGTGCCAACAGATCCCAGTGTCAGATCCAGAGAGGACACTGTCCTGGCGGTTTTAAAAGGAGTTCAGTAGCAGGGAAGGCAGCTAACCCTTCCTGAGGTGAAAGAAAACTTATCTTCTAGCAGGAGCACCTCAAAGTGTGTTTCCACAAGGGAAGAGATTTCCCAGCCAGACACAGAGATCCTGCAGGAGTGCAAAAACCTGAGGAACACATTGCCACAGCAGGGACAAATGAATGTATCCAGAGAGGTAATGAAAATCCCTTCTTACAGGAAGGCTTTCCACACCATGTTTAAACAAGGTATTCATTATCTACTTCAAATAAAGTAAATCCTTCCTGTTGGGGCAATGTCACTCCCAGCTCCTCTTGTTGTGGTGTATCCAGTTCCTCGGAAGCACTGGCAGAGCCTGCTGTGCTTTGGAAGGCAGTGCCTGTGTTTCCAAGGCCCAGCACTCACAGGTAGGTGTAGTTTGAAGTGCAATTGTTGGCAGCAATAGAGAGAAGAATCCTCACTCCCAACAAAGGGCTTTGGGCACTGACTGCAGTGACTGGGAAAGAGAACCAAACTCCAGAGAGTTCCGGGCTCTGTTTCAGACAGCTCTGAGCTGTGCTGGTGACCTCTGAGAGCTGTCCCTGCCAGCTGTGCTCCTCACAGAGCTGCTGTTCCTGCCCCAGGCTCAGATCCCTGCAGAGGCCCTGCACTGCTCCTTGCACAGCTCCCCACAGCCAGCAGGTCCATGGAGAGCTCCCAACAGCTGCCATTTCATGGGACAGCTGGAATGCCCTGTGCCATACACCAAGGCTCCTCAGTTCCCAGCAATGCTGTGAATACATGACAGCTCTCTCTAACGTGCCTGAAAACCCAATTATAACCATTAGGGTTTACAGAACAGGGAAGCCACAGGACATGCTGGAGCATGACCACACAAAGACTAGACAGGCAAAGAAGCGGCACAAAAAGGTTTTATTTTCTTAAGGAAAACCTCAGCTTGATTAAGCCAAGCTGCAGGCAGAGGGAATGTTTCAGACATTTCCCAGACCTGACCAATGAGGGAGGCTTACCTTCTGAGGGCAGTAAAGTGCAGACTGTTATCTGGAGATGTAGGTGTATGTTCTAGATGGAGAGCGGGTCTCGTTCTGGGCACTCGGTGGCACATTTAAGAAATCCCAAATCAGAATTGTATCATCATGGGAACTACTAATGATCTGAAATTCATCAAACTGGAGCCTAAAGACACGTCCTGAATGCTCCTGTGGGCAAGAGGCAAGCAGTCAGCAAGGCAAGAGGGAAACACTGCAGTGCACTGGTATCACACAGGGATCTGGACACACAAGGTGTGTTCAAACTCTGCTATGCTGACTAAAACACCTTCATAATTACACACAGATCGAAGAAAAGCTGCTTTTGTATGTAAATTCTTTACAGAAAACACACAGCTCCCAAATCCAGTGCTTTACCCTGAACCTCCCTCAGTGGGCCCAGCCCAGCCACAGGCTGAGGTTATTCCAGATGGAAGCTGTCTGTCCACCAAGGAGCAGCAATTTTGGCCCCTGGCTGGCACTGATGCTCTGCCAGGGCTCCTTCTCCTGCAGAATTCTCTGATTCTGTTTTTGTGCAGCCCCACACAGCACATCCCAGCTCCACCCTGCTAAGAGGATCCTCAGGGCTCACACACCAGCAGCCAGGAATTCAAACACTGCCATAAGAAGGGAAGCACATGCTCCAGCAACTCTTCCAACAAATGTCAAAGTGGCATAAGAAGCCCAGAAAAGGCTCTCCCTTTAGTTCAGCCTATCCACTTTCATTAAATTTAAAGTGACAACTCTGCCTTTATTGGAGAACTAACCCAAACTGGCAGAGTGATCCCAAACTCCAACCTGAGCTACAGGATACCCACAGAACACAGAAACAAACAACTTTTTCACTAAAACTAAATAAAAGAATAGTTAAATCTCATCTCTATACAAGACTACTGAAGAGAAAGAAAAAGCAGAAGCATTTCCAGAAACATAAGCACTTCTCCAGGTGTTAGAAAGGCCAACCACATGCATCACATACAGTCAAGTACTCTGAGGTGCTATGAGCCTGTCAAACTGACTCCTGAAGTAAAGCTCCACACACATTTGGGTGAAAAGAACAAGGAATTCATTCCCCCATCTATTTTTAATTAAGTCTGCTGTCATAAGCCAAACCCCTCATTACAAAGAAAAATATAACTTAAGCAACTTAAACCTTAAATGTGACAGTCCTCTGAAGTGCTGAGAGTTCCTGTGGCAATCTGTTGGACTCAGCCTCCCTTCCCCCTTCCCAGCTCTTCCTTCCAAAGTGAAGAGTTAGGAGAAAAATTTGGGAATAGCTCACAAGATTCTTGCCCTTTTTTTAACAAGAGGAAATTTAAAACCAGCCCTACAGTGATATTAGGGAAATGCACCAATAACCACAGTGATTTGATACAGTATCATGATGATTTCATTTTCTTTTAAGAATATCTGAGAATCTCAAACCAGAAAAACTTGATCTTTCACTTAAGCTGAGATGCAAATCATTCAGGATACGACAATAAATTTTTCTTCATTCTTAAGCACTCTAGACTTCATAAACCATCCTGACATTCCCACCTATCCCACAATAATGCACTAAACCACCCCAGACTACCCCAAATTAATTAATTTTTACTTACCACTAATGTACGCAAGCATAACGTACTTGCTGGGGCACGAGGATCAAGAGCAGCTTGCAAGTCCCAAACTTTAATTTTCCTAAAAGTAAGAGAAGAAAGTCATTATGAAAACATAGAAAATAACATCCAAAGCCCCGGAAAGATTGCCAGGTTTCCCCTACAGCTACTTCCTCAGGATCAAGCACATTGTGACAAATACTAATGCTCAAGCTTGTAAAAGCCAGGTAGCTTTGTGTTTCTTTGCAGCAGCCATTCCAGTGATGGCTCTGTGATGGCTGTGACAGACAAGCTGACAATGCACACACAGACCCCTCTGCAATGTGGGAATTAAGCTAGGCCCACCAACCCCAGGCAGACACTGAGCCCAAATAAAAGGCTACAGCCAAACCCAGTTCCAGAATTGTTTTCAGTAACTCTCCAGGCAGAGAAAGAAATGGAGAATTTGGATATGGACGTAACTGCCATGAATCCACAATGCACTGCAGACACTGAGCAAGCCAGAGGTGCTCTGGAGAGAAGTCCTGCCATCAGCCCCACAGAAATGGTCTGCAGGCTCCTGAGAGCCCTACCAAAGAAAGGCTAAATTTTGGGAACTGCTTTCACAGACTTACCCATCGTAGGCTCCACTAACAATCCTCTTGTTGTCGAACCTGATGCATCGAACCAGCTCTTCATGGCCTTCTAACACTCTTAAACAGGCACCACATTCAATGTCCCAGAGCCTGGGGAGAACACAGGAGAAAGGCTGATTCCCACATCCAGGGTTAAGCATGTACAGCCTGGTTTGCTGTGGGAGGTATGTAATTTGCTTAAAAAGGTGTCATTCAGAGCAGCTGCAGTACACGTATCAAAATTAATGTAATCATTCAAAACCACATGCAAGTAAAGCTCAGATATGTGTTATTCTGGGAAATTCTAACAGAGTTTTTTCTATTCTCTGTAAACTATTGATTAGAAGTTCAGAAAATAAGAAAACCAGGGAGCAATGTCTTCCCCACCTCTCCCAGATGACAAGGTGACACAGCAGCAGATAAAAGGTTTTGTTCACTCTGAAACTTCAGTGTCTCACTCTTTCATGGAATTGTGAAATGTTTACTCCCACACTGAGGTAAGCCCCATTCATAAACCATCTGCTCCAATAGCAAGCCATGCCAAGGAAGTTCTGCAGCACCAGAGTTGAGGGAAATGCTGTTTTCAGGACAGAAGGCCCCCGTTACACATGGGCAGCCGCTGGTGGCACCCACCTGATGGTGTTGTCTGAAGAGCCACTGACCACGAGGCGGTCCCGGTACTGCAGGCAGGCGATGCCGCGCTTGTGCCCGTTCAGGGTCCGCACGAACTCGCACGTGCTGGTGCTCCACACCTGGGGACACGGGACAAACTCCCTGAGAGCTGCACCAAACAGGGCTTCTGCACTGCATGAGAAGCCGCTAGGAATTCACAGACAGAGGGGTCTGAGGCTGACAGAGGAGTCAAAACCCACAGAGCATCTTCAGAGGCAAAGAGAAGGGCCCGGGTACCAGTGGGGACCCAGCAGGGACAGAGCCACAGGCACTGCTATGACACTGAGAAGAGCTGGGGGTCGAATCTAAAATATTTTCAGATGGCAGAGACTGCTCCAAATGATTTCAAAACCTTGATTACACTTCGTAAGTTAAAAATAAATTTTAAAACTGGAGTTAGCAAACACAAAACCCTCATATTTTTTTACCAAATAAATTATTAGGAAGCTCTTGGCAAGAGAAGGTCCAAATGACCTTTAAGCTTGGTCTTAACCTTAAAGGATTCAATCAACTTTGCCGATTTTTAATGACCTGTAATTGAAATTGTAATGCAGAGTATCAAGTGGCTCATTTTCCAACACAGAGTGCAGCAGGATCTCTGGCAGAGATTTGGACATGGAACTGCCAAGAACTTCTTGGCCCAGGCTAAGGCAGCTCTGGTTCAGAGAGGGCAGGGTGGAAATGCCTTTGTTATAGTAGTGCACTCTGAGTAACTCAAATCTTCTGGTATGTAACAGCCTTCAAATCCAGCCTCTGAATCCTTCAAATATGGCACAGCCTGGCTGAACTGCTGGGAAGGTATGGTGAGGAAAGGCACTGCTGAGGCATTTCATGTCTGGACAGAACTGCCATATGAAATTAAAAATACCACTGGAAAAAGGCACAGGATGTGCCACGTTTAACAAAGCAACTGATCTCGAGACAAAGAGTTCAAACAGCAAATGGGCTTTGCTTTTCTGCGGATGTACAGCAGAAGCCATGGAAATATTCCAGTGCAGTTGTGTGCCCAAAGTCACCAAGAGCCAGCAAGAGGACGCTGCTCACTGAGAGACACCAGAAAGACCCTGGAGCAGAGATCTGCCACTTACCTTGATGGTCCTGTCCCCTGAGGCTGACACAATGTACTTGTCATCAAAGTCCACCACGTTGACAGCAGCCCGGTGTCCCACCAGGACGCGGCGCAGGGTGATGTCCGTGGGGGAGGCCATGTCCCACACGGCGATGGACCTGTCCTTGGAGCATGTCACCATCAGCCCATTGCTGAACCTCAGATGGAGCACGGCCTCATTGTGGTGGATCAGAGTGTTCAGAACTTCCCCTGTATTTACATCCCAGACTCTGTGGGAGAGAAGAGCATCATCCCAAGGGAAGTGATGGCTCTGGGGGGTGAGAACAGGCACAAGCCTGCCCCAGTCTCCAAGGGAGAGCTCTGGCTGGCTAACCCCTGGCAGGGCTTGGGCAAGGCAGGAAGATGGTGCTGGAAGCGTCCTCACTGCCAACAGAACTGCAAGTCAGGCAGTGCTCCCAGTGTACTGAACATCTTCTCAATAACAGTCACAACTACAACGTGTCAGAGGGCACTAAAAGAAACCCTAACTGAAGAAATTACTGTATAGTTGGCCATCAGCCACTCCAAAACTTCAGGATATGCCTTGAATCCCTCAGATCATAATCCTTCAAAATTCCTAATGCTAAAAATACAAAACAGATTTTGAAGAAAAATTATTTAATATGATCCTTTGCCAAGTATGAGTATCTTGCTTCTGGAACACAAGTATCACATTAATCTTAGTGATGTTTTCTGATATTTATAGAGATTATTGAAAATATTCACAGCCCTGATACACAAATTATTTTTGTGCAAGAACTTAACACTCACCTCACTGTAGAATCTGAAGATCCAGTTACAATAACTCTTTCATCATATTGCAGACAAAGAACTGAGCCAGTATGTCCCGTCAATACTTTCAAACATTCCAAGCTTGTTTTGTCCCAAATCTGTCAGAAACAAGAACAGTAAATGGCTTATCAACATCAAGAACATGGATGATGATTTGAACATTGTCACAGCTGCAAAGAAAGGAGGAAAACCAGACTCCACGAGGGGCGAGTCTGTCCCATCAGTGGGCCTTGTCCTTCCCTTTAGCTTTAGGAAATCTTGATGTAAGTTTCTGAGAGAACAGTGAAATAACCAAGCACCATGAGGAGATCAAATCCTGTCTGGACAAAGAAGTGTCAGGGAGCATGAGCATGGAAGCAAAGTCCTGGCAATGAAACAGCCACAGCCAAGGCTAGTGGCACACGGAGACCTCCCCGCTGCTGGGAGAACACCAATTTCAGGGCAATCTTTGTAGCTAAAGGATGTGATCCCTGGCAGTGCTCCAAGCTTCCAGAGCAGAGTGCAGGTGAGAACTTTGCCAGGCTCAGACATCCCACCCAGACACTCTCCCATGAAGAGACAGCAGGGAAGCACAGGCAGCTTCCAGGGCAGAACCCCACTCATGGCCAGGGAAAGGACAAAGGGAAGTAAGTGCTCACCTTAATGGAGTTATCTCGTAGGCCACTGATGATCTTCTCATCATCATACTGCAAACAGTAGACCCCTTTGCTGTTCTCGGAGCGGCACTGGATCCTTTGCAAGTTGTGCCTCCCACACCTCCAGTTGGATTCTATAGTCTGACCAGAGGGCAAAAACAGGAGTTGGGCCTCAGGCTGCAGCAGGACTGTCCCACACCCCCCAGCTTCCCACTTTTACACACACCATCCTTGAATCTGAAGGACATAATTCTCTTCTCCTGCTCCCAATAAAGACATACAAACCACAATGAATTACCATTAGCACTTCTGTAATTTGTCATGACAAAGGCTGTGTTTATGGAGGAAATCATGGTCAACCAGCCTTAATAAGAATTTCACAAGGAGCCATTAGAGAGATACATTCCAGAACACTTTCCCCCCAGATTTATGTGACCAGCCAACAAAAGCTGCAAAGATGAGACCAGGAGCTACATGTGCCTTGTGTAGCCTCACCTGGGTTACCAGCATTACAGAACTGCTGAATCCAACACATGGGTGAAGGGATCTCCTGGGCTTTCCCTTCCCCTACTCAGTCATATCACTTATTAATTGCACTTACACACCCTGGAAAGAGGTTTTAAGATATGAAACCCTCCTGAAAGTACCTAAAATCCTGATAAAAATAAAGCTCAACAGGAACTACAAGGTTTCAAATGACCCAAACTTGCTTTCCTCCCCCCACCTGAAATCTGTGGAAGAGTAATTCTCAACATTTTCATTCTGAGAGGTATTTTTGAGGAGAGAGACCTGACACACCTTAAAAAGCTGCAAACTATTTCACAGCAGAGCCAGCATGATTTTCAGGTCTTAATCAGCTTTATTCCTTCTTGGAAAACCAATGCTGGATTCAAAGAAATGTGGGCTTTTGGACAGGAAGATCCTAACATAACCGTAAGAGAATGTGTGCCCAGAACTCCAGGCCAACACCTGCAGTACCTGGGCAGGCTGGGATGCTTTCACCAGAACAGGCCATCTGTTTAGCTATTTCCCTGGGATTCACCCCAAATACTGCATGGAAACTTGGGGAGAAGAGGACAGACTGGCAGTTTGTTTGGAAAAGCGTATTTATTGTGTAATCCTAACTTCCAAAGCAGTAGCAGGCACCTCTGCAGCTCCTCCAAGACTAAAACTGACTGAACCCTCAGTAAAGACACAAGTGGAGTGTGACTGTGACATCCCAATTCTATGTAAACATGTCTGCTTCAAGGGAAAACTGACTTTCCGCTTTGTCTTCCACTTTCCTGCTCCTTCAATTGTCTCTCATTATGCAATTTGGAGAGAATTATACCCAGCCCTAATACAAATCTGATGTGCCCCAGGAATTTGTCTAAATCACAAATATGAAGGGATGCTTCTAGAGGAGCAGCTGACACATCACTCATTCCCCCTCATTCCCTTCCAATTTGGTAGGGAAACCAATGAAATCAGGATAATGAGGGTGTCAGTTTGGGATCAGCTTTCCTGGCCAGCCAGTGCCCTGCTGACTGTCACACTGGGAACTGGGCCCAAACCTGACACTGCTCTGGAGAGATCAGCCCAGCTCATCTCCTTGCTCAGCATGGAATTCAGGGTTGGAGGGGGAAGGACAGGCAATTCCCAAGCTTTATCTCATCTGGGCTAAGAGGGCACGACTGCAGCTCATCAACTCCTCTCACCTTCAGAAACAGGAGATGATTGCAGGCATCCACAGCAGGAACCAATATAATTATAGATCTGAAGGCAGCAGATTTAAATATGCAATAGTAACACTGGAGGCACAGGAGACAAGGCATCAGAGATCCCAGTCAGCCAATTTAAACAGTTTTAGAAACTATTTATGTTCAGATACTCAGTTTTGAACAGTCTTAAGGGAGAGCTTCCCCAAAGTCCTGTTCTTGGAAAGGTTGCACAAAGCTTGCACCAAGTACGTGCCAGAGGAGCTGTGAATGCTCTGCAAGAACTTCCATACTTCAGCTTCCTGTGACAGCCACTCCCAACAGCTCCAGAACACACTGGGAACTCCCCAGATCAGAAATGCTGCTGGTCACAGTTTCCCAAACTGTGGAATGCAGTGCAGCATGCAGTGCAAGTTTGCTCACCAGGCACTGGGGACACAAGCTGGCTCAGTTCTCACAGGTTCACTATAGGAAGCTACTTCAGCTGCTCCCCATAAGAAAATGCTGGCTTTAGATAAAGAAAACTAAAGTCTTTTGTACCTCTGTGAGGGCAGTAAGGCACATACAGGTGCACATTTCAGTTCTGTGAGGAGATGTCATTCCATGTAGCCATTATGTGGTGTTGCTACTGTGGGAAAACAGTGCCTGTTTTTGGAGAACTTGTAAAATCCCCTCACGCTGCCTTAATTCTTGGGATGCTGGGAAAGCAGCCATGACACACAGAATGTACAGCAGCACTTCCCTGGGCAGCAGAGTGAAACCAGATGTACACATCCAGAGAAATATCATTTGGGATGACTGAACAGACTGAGTGGGTGGGCAACTAGAGGACCCTCCAAGAGGAACATGGTTAATGAAGAACTGGCAACCACATGAAAGCTTCTGCTGCAGGGAATTTCTGGTCATTGCTGCATGGTGCAGGGAGTGAAAGTCTTCATCTGCACCCTCCTGCCAGGAGAGACCCTAACAGGATACACTGAGCAGGGAGGACAGCAGGTATGAGGGGTGAAGAGATCATCTATGGCCTCTTACGAGCATCAGGGAGTTAGGGCCGAAGAATCCCACAGTTTATGTGTGTATTTATGGTTCCAAACCAACACCAGGATTTCCAACACCCACTACTGTATTTGCTACAGATGCCCTAAAAATCTTCTCTGCCTCTGAACCTGGGTTTCCCAGTAAAAGGCAGAACAGTTTCCTGAGTTCACACCCAGTTTCTCACTCTCATAAAAGCTCACCAGAGTAACAGCAGCGAGAAGCTCACAAATGCTGCACAACCAACAAAATCTGGACATACAAGGGATAAAGACCAAGCATTTGCCAAAGTATTTGCCACAGTGGGAGAGCCATTTGGCATCTGAAGTGGTGGACAAATGGATTGAAAGAAAAAAAGGCATTTAGTGAGAAAAGTACAAACAGAAAATAGTCCAAGATGTAGAGGTATAGCCAAGCCTTGACCATGCCAGAATATATTCATTGGTGCTGAGATGCACAGTGAAAAAATGCAATTCATCTGCATTAACAGCTGGAACATTAACTATACATTGGAATTGTTAAGGATAATCTACTAGGAACAGGGTTTTTTTTTACCATTGGATAATGTACACTGTGTTCAGCTCCTTGGCTAACAATTGCATTTTTATCCTCGTGAATGTTATTGCAGAGTAAGTGGTTTATCTTAATCCCATAAACCAAGGAGTTTCTGTTCCCTCTGAATACACAATTCTCCTTCAGGACAAGTGGGGCAGGAAAAGGCAACAGGAACATCCACATTTGTTACGTATGTAGAGATTTCTCCTGACACATTAGGCCATGAAAATCCAACCCTTTGTTCTTCTCATGCTTTCCTCAAAGGGAAAAAGGAAAATCCCTCCTGACCATGGCAGAGGGAAGGCACAAGTAAATGAACTTGTGTCACCAGGGTAGACAGGGCTTAATTCATTCATTACGAAATTAAGAGGGTCTGATAAGCAAAGACCCCCAGGTCCCCTTCCAGGGCTGCTCTCCAGTCCCTTTGTGTTAAAAAGCAGGAGTGCCGTGGGGCAAAGGGAACCAAAGGGGCCAAGCCAGGGCCCCACCCCGTGGCCAGGGCAGCTGAAAGGGGAGTTCTGCCCTGCTCAGAGGAGAGAGCTGCAATCTCTGCCATGCACAAGAACTTGGTCCCTCCTGCTCCAAAGCCTCCCCTCTCCTTGGCCAGCTTCATTTTTAAGAAATGCTATTTGGAAAGGCTGGCTGAAAAAATTTATAGGCATATAATGCTGACCAGATTCTCCCCACATATGCATATAAAATTTCTCCAGCATTGTAATTAGAGCAATACTAAACAAACCAATTTCCCTCAGAAATTATACCCTGCAATCTTCATAAACAACCAACTCCCAATGCTGGCAGGGACTTAGGGCAATAACTGACTTCTTCCCCTTTTCAAACTGTCCAAAGGCTTTAAAATTTCAGTTCCAGTCCTAAAACCTGAACTTTTCCAGAAATCAGAAGAACACAGCGTGTTTATCTGATGGCCTGGCACCACATTTTCCTAGTCTTCGGAAAAACCACATTTTTATTCTCATCTTAATTAGGTGGACCCAAGTCGCCATGGAAACGAACCAGGGCACTCACCATGTGCCTCAAGATAAGGAGAACATTTATGAAATAAAGTCTTCTCAACTCATCACCAGAAACAGATACTTGTGCTAATCCTGAGGGGAGAACACAATAGTTGGCCAAGCTTCACAAATAATATGGAAAAATTCCAGGGACTTGGGGCTCTGGAATCAGCAGGATTAAACTTCCCAGCCTGTCACTGCACCCGAGGACAGGGAATGGCTGACCCTGCACAGGACACCCCGCCCCAGCCAGGGGCTCTCCGCAAACAAGCTCTCACACCAAGTCCAGTTTTCTAGGATAAACCCCCAAATCCAAATCCAAAAAGGTTTTCCCTTTAAAAAAAAGCTCCTAAAGAACCCTGGCAGTTCAACATGTGACTTGGAAATGTTTGGAGAGACTGGACCACCTCTAGTGAAATGAAACCTAATTAAATATTTGGTTTCACAGTGAGGTGGGGAGTAACCATCTCTTTCCAAGAATTTGGTTTCTGATCTCTAAACGTCCTCTTATTTTCGAATCAAATGACTTCAGAAGTGACATTATGTTCTTAAAATGTGTTTGGCATGAAGTAGACAGACACTGGCACCACCACATTTCTGGAGAGGCAAGGGAAGCTCCTTCTGCCAAACCCCTGCCTGTGTTACCTTCAGCTCCCACCACTCTGTGGTTGCATGAACTTTTGACCCACAATGCAAGTAGAGCCCAAGGGAAAGAATTCACATTTGCTGTTTATCGTTCCTCATTTTTGCTTCCAATTGTTAATTCAGGTTTGGGATTATTTTTCAAATTCTGACAGTCAGAGAGCACATTCTGCTTTGAGCTTATCTCTGCCCACAACCCAATTTAGCACCAGCTGCAGTAAATTCCTAACCCTCACCCTTGGAAACAATCTAGCAGGATTTGGACAATCTTAGTGGTAAAATACCAAATGACAAGATTTTTGTGCTACACCAAATATATTTAACTGTATTTTAAAAAATCACATCCTTTGGATTTGATTTTAACAACAGGTATATAATTCTATAAATGCTAATATGGCTCCCTAGACTCTGACCCTCTGACAGAAACAGGAAGACCTTGTTAAAGATCCAAGCAAATATTTGAGGAAAGAACATCTTGGTATTCAGAGACAAAAAATTCTTCATCATATCTAAGATAAAAGTTGTATTTAAGAACTTCTACACATTGCTGTGAAACATGGAAGAATGGAGAAAAGTACAAAACTGTGGAAAAGCAACAAAAACAGGAAGAGGAGGAAAAAGTCAATCTTTACGTTTAGTTGTTATTGGTACTCACTCTCTCCATTTTAAACAGTGTTAAAAGCTTCTTTTGACAGCCCTTTAGGGAAGCAATTTGTGAAAAGTACTTTAAAAGAGTGATTTATTTGAAAAATTCTAATAGACTTTTGGAAGTGGAAGTACTGGGCCCTTCACTATTAGCACAAACACCAACTGCACTCCAGGTCAGAGACCTGGCAAACATGAATATTTCAGAGAGCTTGAGGGAATAGGTAAGCAGGAGAAAATCTGCTGTGGCAGAAACACACTCATTGCTACAATACATTTTTAAATCTCAGTCTCAGCTATTCAAAGACTGACAATTTTTTTTATATTTATATTGATATTGGGGATGAGAGAAGCAGGAGGGGTTTGGGTTTTTCCTACTTGCTTCATCCTAGCAAGAAGTGTTCAATTCAAGAGCTTTGTTTCTCTGCACTGGAAAGCAAATCTACAGCAACCAAAGAACCAAAGCATCAAAGAGCAGATTGGGGTAATTCAAAAGCCCTCAGAATACCTTCAAGGAGTCCTTCCATCTCTAATAACAACAGTGCCTACAAAAATGTTCCACTTATACAAATGAGTTTCAGAAGAACAACATTAAAAGTGTGAGTTACAGTAATGCCGAACTGTTTTAGTGTTTTTCCTAGGGTGACTGTATGATGCTTGTATCCCAATCATCTGTTCTGTTTATGCTGGATGTTATATTCTGTGCCTTCTGAGAGAACTGAGAAGACTGGATCTGAGAGTGAAGGCGGGGAGAAGCAGCAGCACAGAGTTTGTTATCAGAGCCTGCTCTCACTCCCACACATTCTGCTGGACTGTGGTGTCTGGGCACGGACAGAGCGGGACAGAGCTCTCCTTTTGCTTTTTACTTAGTTCAGCTAGCTGAGGCAGAAAAGTTTGCCCTGGACTGTTTTTCTTTCCCTGGGACTGTTTGAACCTGCTCAGCAGTGGGGACCTGGGGAAGCACCAAGAGCTGCACTTTGTGGCCCACCGGGGCGGCTCTGGGCAGCAGCCTCTCCCAGCATGGAGGGACTGATAACAGAGCCACCACCCACAGGAGAGACTTTCTGAACTGGGCATCTCTTCAGAGAGGAGTTTTTCATCTGGTATTGTTCATTTTGTTTTTGTGCTGGGGGGTGCCTTGCTTGTTAAATAAACAGGTTTCTTCCACTTCTCTCCAAGGAAATTTTACCGAACCAATTGGGGGGAGGGCCCATATGGGTTTGCTTTCTGGGGGGGGCCCCTTTTGGAGGTTCTCTCCCAAATTTGTCCTAAACCAGGACACTGTTCTATGCAAATGTTTTCATGCTGCTTTTTGCCCATTTTCTTTACATAACTATGCCAGAATTGTGCAGAAAGCAAGAAAATATCACACTAAAAGCTCTTAATCCCACAGGCTTCTTATCATTGCAGTATCACTCTCATTCCCTACAGGGAAAATACATCTCCCCTCCAATTACTAAGTGGATCATTCAGCTCACAGGTAAATATCAAGTGTGGTCATATTTTGCCTAACGTTTATTTCATGCTCGGCTCTTTATCTTTAGATGTCTATAAATGATGTACCAAGGTTTATAAAAAGGTTTTTGGAAAATATATTATGGCTTCCAGCAGAACCATTTTACAGCTGGGTTCAGAGCTGAGGATAATTTTGTTTCCTGAGTGCCAAGCAGCACAAATTGCCATCTGCCATTCCGCAGAGTGATTCCATTAGTTCACATCTGTCTTCAACATCAAAACACACTTCCCCACTAATGAATTTCAGACCAATCATTTCCCATCTTGAAATAAATCCATGACAGTCTGTGGTATAACTTCAGAACTTTGTGGTGAGTACAGCAAACAGAGCAAGACACATTTTCCCCTGCTGGCAGAACACTGGGATGATCCTGATTTATCAGAAATATTTCAAAACCCAAGGCAAGCCCAGCTCTGTAAATCTCAAAACAAGATAAACAAAATTGTATATCTGAAGCTTCTTTACCACTGATGCCCCTGTGGGTTCATCATCATAGGACTAATGATTGTTCCCATCAAACCACTGGAGAGGAAAAATCCCCTATGAGGACCAAAGCTATATTTGCAACAGTCATTGCTTTAGAAGTGATAAGTTACATTTTAAATAACAACCTCAGATCACCTTCTAAGTGAGTATATCATCAATATACGGAACATTCAGCAACACAGGGAATTATCTTGGAGTAGTGTCCTAAACCTGCTATTTTATTAAAATCCATAGTCTCAGAAGAGTTCCAAAACTGTTTAAATGCAAAAATGATGGTGTTAACATCTAAACCAATGCACCTCCTGTGCCAAGGAGTTGCTGAGGGTGTTTTTTATATCATCCCAAGAGCAGCAGTGACACAGATTCATTGCTCCAACATTCACCACCTCTGGAACCCCAAAATCAGCACCATTATCTGTCCTGCAGACAGGATAGATTGGAACACCTACCTCTATATCCTGGATTATCTTTGGGTATAAGGACCTGTAAAACGAATTGGGGGGCCCATCTGTTGGTCTGTTTTTAAACAGGTACTGATCCCTAGAAACAAGGAGAAACACAGTTTTCAATGTACCACAAAGAATACAAACTTCACAGGAATGCAAAGCCTGCCCAGAACAAACCCTCAGCACATATTCTCAGAAATACCTGGAAGAATTTTTGGTATCACTACTACAACCCTTGTGACTTTGAGATTTGACAAACACTTAGAATGTCCAAGGTTAAAAAGATAACAAGTGGTTTCCAGTTCTGATTTCCTGCTCCACAAGGTTGCATCCTTGTGCCATCCCCTTGCTCTGTACATGCCTTTGCTCAGGCACACCACTAGAGAGCACAGGGAAACAGGTTTCTGAGGCAGAACAGCTCTCCAGAAACTTAGGAAGGACAGGAAAACTCAAATGCCACAAACAGCAAGGGCTTCTCTTTGAGAGGTTTCTGCAGCCCAAGTTGCTATTTTATACTTTAAGTAAAAAAAAAAAAAAAACAAAACCACACCACAAAAAAACCCAACCAATCAACCAAAAAAACCCCACCAAAAAACCAAATAAAAAATCCTAAAACTAAACCAACCAAACAAAAAAAAGTCGAATTGGAAATATTTCACTTGAGAAAAAGCCCTGCAAATGTGCTGCCACTGTTTTTTCGTAAGCTGATGGAATTGATAGTTCTCCCTGCAATACAGAAATTCAAAATTGGCACAGACTCGAGCAAGAAAAAATGATGACAGACATGGGAGCACAAAAGGACAGGGACAAAGCCAGAGCAGAAAGGGGGGCTGACAGCTTTGGCCTCCAGTCCCAGCAGAGACCAGGAGCTCAGCAATACCCATTTACTCTAAAGTGCTTTTGGGCCAGAGCTCATTGTGAGGGATTTGTGCAGGAGGACAGTGCAGCAGGTGAGCTCAGGTACTTACCAACCCCTCCTCTCCGAGAGCCCCTTCCAGAGCGGGTCTGTGCGTACCATTCTCTCAATGAGCTTTTTCCACAGCATCCCCTCCGAGATGACTCTCTGCCACTCCTTACACACCAGCTCTGCTGCGCACAGGGATCTGGCATCGAGATAGGAAAGGATGTTTTCTGCTATGTGATCTAAGCCTTGCTCTACAAAGAAATGAAGAGCAGTCAGTGAGTGCACAGAAATAACCAAACCACCTTTGCAAGACACTGAGAATCGAGAGCTTTGGGGCACAGCAGCAAGGTAAGAACACTGCCACTGGGAGAGGCACCAGTTCCACGTGAGTGCACATAGAGACACCAAAATATCTCCAAGGTTTTATGTCCTTCCTGTCTGTTGGACCATCCTTCTGCCCTGCAGGGAGAATCAGCACAACAGTGCTGCAAAAGCAGCATGGACAGGCCCAGGGAGGGGATTCTCCCCTGCACTCTGCTCTCCTGAAATCCCACCTGGAGCTCAGGGATCACAGCTCTGGTGTCCCCAACTCAAGGTAATGGCACTGTTGGAGCAAGTGCAGAGGAGGCCATGGAGCTGCTACAGGGACTAGAGCAGCTCCCCTATGGAGCCACGCTGGGAGAGCTGGGAATGTTCAGCCTGGAGAAGGGAAGGTTGTGTGGAAAACTCAGAGCCCCTGCCACTGTCTGAACGGGCTACAAGAAAGTTCCTCTGCATCAGGAACTGGAGTGCCAGGAGACAAGGGGGAATGGCTTCACTGCCAGAGGGCAGGGTTAGATGGGATATTGGAGAGAAATTTTTCCCTGTGGAAAAGTCACTGCTAAGTCTGTTCCTTATTTCAAAGGACCTGCAATTTTGCTTTCCACAAAACTCCCCTGAACCTGAGATGTTGAATTTTCATGAGTAACATATACCCCTTGGCCAAGCATGAAAAAAATCTTTCAAACCAGAAGATAATGACCTTTTTAATTTTCCACTTAATCTCATGACAGCCCACTTTAGGCTTCAAATAGTCCTGACAAATCAAAGGTACTACTGTTATTTTTTTAAAGCATGAAGAATGTTCATACAGTCCTCCACTGCACACTGAATTTCACATGGCCTTCATAAAAATGAACAGCAGCAGAAAGCAGAAACTAATACATGTGAGTCTTATTGATTTATTCTACATAATGTAGAGAACTATAACGTAAGTCTAGTGGGCCTGTCCTTCAGTCTGTGCTTTGGACCTGATCCTATGATGTTAATTACAGTAAACATTTCAGTTGACATCTCTTTTGAATGTAGCAACTTAAACCTGTGCACTTCTGCTAGCACTAAAAATCTCAAGAATAGATTTGATGTCTGACAACATGCAGGACTAAGTTTAAGACACAGTAAGGCCTGAAATAGGTGCATATCACTATTTTACATTTAAAGACAGGGATTTGTTTTAGAAAATTTCTGAAATAGGTACTAAAACCTATTCATTTTCTGAAGTAAAATTAAGTTGACATCTATTGGTAGACTTTTCAAAGGAAAACATGACACCCATCCCTTATGCCTCTAGAGTCTTTGCAGTTTTACAGCAAATGGTGAAAAAGAGCTGTTGTTGATTAGAGGGAGCAGCTGAAAGTTTGGTTGAATTCCAATAATAAGTTCAAACAATTAAAATTCACAGGGATTTCAAAGGTCCATGTATAAATATCATTTTGTATGAAAATGAAACCCAAATGTGGGATGTCAACTCTCTAAATGCGATCAACATTAGATACAAAACAGTCACTTAGCTCAGGAAACACACCACAGTTACCACTCTGTCACTGAAAACAAGGGAAGTCAGACTCCATCAACTCTTCTTCCATTTCTCTTACATTCTCACAGGTGTAAAATTGGTCAGGACAGCGAGCAAACACTACTCCTGCTTACAACAAAAGAATTTGACTTCTTCAAGACAACCAAAGCCATCTTTTAAAAAGGCATCATGGAATATCCTGAGTTGGAAGGGACCCACAAGGGTCATCAACTCCAACTCCTGGCCCTGCACAGGATGACCCCAAAAATCCCTCCATGTGCCTGAGAGTGGTACTCCAGTTATCCTTTAACATGACTGCAGCCCAACACAGGATTGATTTCAATCAGCTGGAATTAAGTTCCTGGGTAAATTTAGACAGATGTTCTTTGCACGCCACAGCACCTTCAAGGAAGGCTGAATATGGGAACAATTCCCAGTATTTACACTGGGGAAAAGCAACAGGAGTTGTAAGGATGTATTTTGATATATACAAATGTGGTGTAAACAAGTGTCACCTTACAAAGCTCCCAAAATTTTCTTAGGCAGAAGTATATTACACGAAAGATCTGTATAACTCTGTATCAGCCCTGAGGTATAAAAGGAAACAAAATAAAACTTTAATTGAAGATCAGACTTGAACATGAAGGGTCTGGAGAGTCAGTCCTAGGAGGAACAACTGATTTGGATTTTTAGGATTTAGCTTTTAGGCTTTGCATGGCCTCTTCCACCCTCAGTGTTCAGAACTGTCCTGGCATTCCTGGGATAACCCCACAGGCTGCTCACACACTGCAGGGTGGAGCTATGACAGTGGGCTGCCAGGGGCACACAGAACACACTGACCACTTACCCAGGCTGATTTCCCAGTCTGCAAACAATGTCCATACCTTTCCCTTTCCAAGAATCAAATGAATCACTGTCCCCAGCAGCAAGAATCCAGAGATACAATTTCTTCCAAAAATTAATGGAAAAATAAATACAAGTTTACCAGTGGATTACAACCTGGAGATTCTATATATCCACTATTGCTGCTCTGCATTTTTGTGAAAAAATTCATAGAGCAAGTGTAAAACCAGATTTCATATCTGAACATATCAACACAGGCTGACATTTGTGGGTGTCAGAAGAGGTTGTGAGTAACTGAAAGGAGGAATCAGGGCTGGACAACACAATAGAAATCCACATGTGTTTTTGCTCTCAGGTCAGTAACAAGAGTAGACAAACTAGATGCACTCCTCTAAGCAGAAACTCAGAACAACATTAAAATGTAAGAGTTCCTAAACTAAAATACCTCTGCAGTAGTGTTTTCTGTATGAAAAAGGAGTTCAGACCAAAGGTTGCAGATACACAACTTCTGTGACAACTCAGTCACAGAAGTTCCAATTCCGGCACAAGTTCTTTGGGATACACCAGTGCAACTATTTTAACGTGGAACAACACTGGCATCCAGTGGCCAATTCAATTAATCACAGAAGGGATTCAGCCACCCTGCTGCCCTTCTCTGCACCAGGAAGCAGCACGGGATCTCTAAGGGACAATGGAAATGCAGAGGATGTTCCCAAGAGGCTGCACACCCCGGAGCAATCCCTTGCTCCATGCCTTGGATTTACCTGGCAGCGCAGTGATGAAGTCCCGCTGTAACATGGGCTTCAGGTAAGAGTTAATATGTCCATGCTGATAGTGACACATTCGGGAAATGAGGTGTTCCACAAATTCCACTTGATCTGATTCAGACCACTGGTCAAAATATTTTATACACAAGTCTTTTTCCTTTTCGTAGTTTCCTTCCGATGGTCTTTTTCTTGAGACAATCACAGATGAAGTTCCATTACTTATCTGGGGTTGGAAAAGGAACATTATTTATATGTTAGTGTATATTTAAATATTGGTATTTATATATAAACTATAGGAACAGCTTAATAAAAACTCTCTCAAGTAAGAACATGTAAGAAGATGCAAAGAAATAATCAAAACTAAACTTTCAAACACATTCTTCAAGAAATGAGTTACATCAGATGAATTTCAAAGACTTTTCAAAGTCTTTCACAGACTTTGCTCCTAAATTACTTCTTACACTGGAAGTCTTGAATTCTTCCCTTACATCTCTTACCACTTAAACTCCAAGGGATGTCATTGTTTTTACAACTACCTTTCCCAGCTCAAAGCAGTGGCTTTTGGGCACATTGCAGTTTGTCTCTACAAATGTTTCTGGCAGTTAAAATAAGAATTCGAGACCCTCATGTCAGTGTTGCACTGCTTGTCCATTAATAAAAACTGAGAATCAAGTGCTTGGTTTGTTTTTGCAAAACACCTCCTGTCAGTGTTTGGGACATGCATATGAACACCTCATTAAAATCCTAGGAGCTTCAGCTCCACATCAGGATGCCCCAGAACACCCCGGCAGGAGTCACTGCTAATTACTGAGACACCCTCTGAGTGATACCAGCTCCTCTGAGCCCCTCAGGAGGCAAGGGGCTGCTGGGGAGCAATTGGCAGCTCCAAAATATTCCCAAACTTCTTCGAAGCAAATGGGTTGTGAGTCCTTGCCATCTTGAACTTCTCTTTTTAAACAACAGTCACATGCTCAGAAATATAAAGGAACTTTATTCCCAGGGATGCTTTGACACAGCATTGTCCTTCTAAGGTCAGCACAAACTATAAAATCTGAGCAAAACTGGTAATTTCTCGAGGATTATCCACTGGCATCATCCTTCACTCAAAGGCTGAGCTAATTTTAGGAGGATACAGCCAAGACATCCAAGGATGATTATGCAGACCCGAGATCTGGACATTTCTCAAAAGCAGGAACACGCAAAATCCTGGCACCTCTCCTTCTACATCCATGTTAGTCCTACCTGCCACAGGGTATTTTTCTTTGGAGACTCATCTTCATTCTGATCCTCCATTACTGACGTGTTCTGGAAAAAAAGAACAAATATTACTTCAGCTTTTTACTCTGTGACAATTTCTTGCTCTACAAGCATTACGAGAAAGCAAATCAATTGAACAGATAAAATTCATTTTCCCAGTGAACGGAATTCTCAAAGATTTCTGAGTATTATAAATAAATTCCCTTTTAACTGACATGTTTATCAATTCCATTTACTGTAAAGGTAACTCCCCAATCCCGCTTCAATTTTCTCTGACAGGTTTTCATGCAGCCTTTCAATGCTTTTCTCACTGGGAAATAAATTCACTTTCATCCTACTCAAGCCAAAGCAATTAAACCTGTCTATGTATTCAACCAGCACTTTCTGCCAAAGTTAAATTGCATACAGCTAGGCAAAAAAAAAAAAATTCTATACACTTATTACATGCAACAGAATATGCTTTTTTCTCAGCTCTAGGAATAGGGATCATTTTCTGCAGAACATCTCTGCAATTCACTGCCCAGGCTGTGTCTACAACCCTTGGCAGTCACCCCTGCTTTTATTGCAGTGCTTTCCCCATATCAGAATTGCTCCTTGCTTCCCTCCTTTCCTTCACCAACAAGAGATGGAAGGACTCCTATAAACCTTCAGCTGCAAATGTTTCTCTCAGCTCACCTCTGTCTCCCAAAATCATTCCCTCCTTTCTGCCCCTGGTGTTGATGAGCTGCTCCCTTTTGCTGTCCATGGCACACGCACCATCTCCTCCTCCCAAGTCCCTCATTCCCAGGCAGTTAGAGCTTCCCCCAGCCCTGCCCTCCCCATCCCCAGGAGACTGGCAGAGGACTAGCAGGACAAACTGAGTGTCCTCAAACACGGTCTGTATTTATTTCAGCCTTCTTCCCTTCTGTCTCAATAGAAACAGTGTGAACCAGGAGCTCAGGTAAAACATACAACGGAGTAAGTCACACAATTCCCTTACTCCTGCCATCTTGGATTATGGATAACTCCTTACATCCACCCCCACTCAAAACACAATTCCATCTCAAAAACATTCATCTCCTCCTCTTTCTTCCATAAGGACGTGCTGCACAAACAAACCCAGAGAACCTGGAAAATGAACAGTATCCTGTCTATAGCAACCCTTCCTGCCCCATCCAACTGCCTTGGCTTAAGCTTACCCTGAGCCCTCCCTGAAGGTGTGGAAAAACGTGGCACATGGGCTTTGGATGACAGGACAAAAACTGTGGCCACAGGTGATGGAAAGACTCAACTACCTGGTTATGACACACACAACAATGACATGTACAAGCCCAGGAGATGGCTGGAGGGGAATCCAGAAAGGGATAAAGGCAGGAGATGTTTGGGGTGACTCCACAAAAACATGGATTTTAGTGTTTCTGGACATCCACTGAACAAACAGCCACACCTCCCATGGTTTTTGAAGCCATAGTCTCTGCAGGGCCATCCCAGTTATCCACAAGTCCCAAACAGCCCCTCTCACTGGGGTGCAAACCAGTGCAAGGGGTGCTCTTCCCCCACAGGGAACACACAGCAGCCCCTCACTGACTGGGACCCACCCAGCCCACGCCAGTCACACCATTCTGGAAAGCAATCAAGCCACAGGCAACTATGCAGGGCGTCTTTGATTTTATTTCAATATGAATATGTGAAAATACTCATTAGAGTGATTATATGTTGTTAACTGTGCATCCAGTTACTGTGTCCTTAAACGAGTAAGGAACATCTCATCTCCTTTGGCAGCTGAAGGCTAAATAAACCCATGGATCCTGGAAGCTAGGAGCAAGGAACACTGAGAATATCAAACAGGTGGCTTGGGTCAGCAAATTCAGGAGAAATCCCACATTTTATCCATCTACCCCCCACCCCCAACTTTCCTTCAGCAGGCTATGGTGGGACTCTGCCATTGCATTTCTCCCTTCATCAGAAAATATCTCAGAGATCTTTGCCAGCTTTCCCAGGGTTGGAGACCAAGAACTGCCTCCTGACATGATGTCATTCTGGGAACAGCCAGTAAAACTACAGCACAGCAGCAGTGTGACACAGAGTGCAGGGACACAAATGTCACCAAAACCATCAGACTTCCACACCAGCAGACTGTAGAGCGAGTTTCCCTCTGTGCTATGCCCCTACTCAATCCCACTGTGCCTCCACTTCTGCCCAGGGAAAGAACTGGGCAGCAGGCTTTGGGAGAGGCTACAGCCTTGGAATGCCACCTCCAGCACTTCCTTGGACACCTCCAGGGATGGGGACTCCAAACTGCACTGCTGCCCAGACACACTGCCATGTCATGTCACCATCTGAGCCATGACTGTGGGGGCAGATAACACAACTTGATTTTTAGGCTGGAAATGAACAGGGTATTGAGATGTTTCACCAGAAAGTCGGCAGCTGCATTAATTTAATGGCATCTACTACTACAGCTTCTTGTGTTCTCTCTTTTCCCATCCTGACTCATTCCACACTTTCTTACTGTATTTTAGAGCCTTTAAATCCTTCATCCTTTCCCTTTCTGCTCCCAAATACCTATTTTGTTTTCCTTATTATATCTTCTCTTCCTAATAAACTTGCTCTGCTTCTCTCTTACAACACTTCATTTTGGGGTCATTTCCCCCATCACACACATCCCAATTCAGACTCAATCTCTCTCTCCAGCACTTAAGCCTACTAATTGGAGACCAGGAGGTGATGGGTGGATCCTGCCCTGTTGTCTGGAAGAAGCAATTACACAGCTCAGATCTCTCCTGTCCATTCCCAGCACCTGGCAGAAGAAGGATTTCAGAATTCTTGACAGCTGGTGTCACCAGTCCTGGCTTCTGGGCTCCAGCCCTTGTGCAAGAACATCGATAGGCATCTCCAAGTCCAGCTCTTCCCTTCCCTCAGCACCTCTTGCTCACCCCACCCACCTCCACATACAGCCGGTTTTCCAAGTGGCTTTGAAGTGGCATCACCACGTAATTCACCCCAATTCCCTGCAGCTCTGCTGCTGAACAGCTCCAAGGCCTGATGGAAGCACTGCCATCTCATCCCAGTGATCACAGCAAGGCCGAGCTGCCCTTGCAGACATTCCCCAGGCGTGATTCTGACCCCCACAAGAGCCTTGCACCTTCTCACAATGCAAGCAGAGCTTCTAAAGAGTGTCAATTCATCTTGCTGATATGTTCATTTTTTCCAGAAATTCTTGTGAAGTTGCTCACGGCTCTTGCAAAAGTAGAATGATTATTTCCAACCAGCTGTCATTGCTTAATTAGTCAGCCTGGAGTAAGTGCTCTCCATCCCTACTGGGAACGGCAGCGACAGCCAAGAGATAACAATGGGTCCAAGCTGGGATGTTTTGTTGCTGCCTCACAGTTGTTAAAACCCAACTGAATCGAGTCACACTGAGCAAAGCCCCAGCCTCTATTTCCACTGACTATAACCAGAAATGGCAGTAAAATTCACACATTGCTCCACAAGCTAGGCAAGTTTAAAAGCTCATTTCCTGGAGATTTGTATCCCACATTCCTTGCTTAGTCCTGCAGAAACTTCAGGCTTTCCTTAGTCTTTCTATTCCACAATACTCCAAGTTTCTGGGATTTCTATGGGGTGCAGAAAACCATGGCAAAACCAGGTTCACAAGTTACTTGGAGAGAAAGAGGTTCTGACAAGCCTAATTACATCAAGTTAATTGCCTTTGGAGATTATGAAAAGCTTCCAAAATAGAAACAACTATGAACAATCCCCAAAGGCAAAGTTATTGTAGGTATTCTAAAACTCCATAAATCACAGGTTCAATTAAGATCCTTGGATACCAGGTAGCTACTGATGTCTCAAGCACAGTAGTTCTGTGGATGTGAGGTTGTGAGGGGCAAAAGCACTCCATGTTTTCCTGCAGGTCAGTGGCACTGCAAGGCTCCCTTCTCTCAGCAGGTGCAGGAAAAGCTGCACCTTTTCCAGCAGAAATCCATCAAACCTGGACAGGCTGCTCCAGATTTCAGCAGGCCGCTCTTAGCCTGGATTTGCACCAGGCTCCAGGAGTTGGGAGTGCCTTGAGTCACTTAATTGTCTGGGCAGGGGAACAGCCTGGTGCAGCTTTGTTCTTAAGCCACTTTGAGCTCCAGTATCGGGAGAGCCATTAGGGAAGTGATAGCAGGAAATCTTGGGAACTGGAGCAGGACACATGAGTTTCAGCACTGAGCAAGGCTCACAACACTGCTAAGTTTCTCTGATGATAATAAAGCTTTCCCTGACAAAGAAAGGATTCATAGGATACAGAGGATGGATGGACAAAACAAGAAAACAGCTGTGTTGCCTTGAAAAAAAGAAGAGAGTCTCATACTTGAGCTTTAATGAAAGGGAAAGGGAAATAAGAACCTCTATGTCCCACTGCCCTTGAAACTACGCAAGTAATTCCCATCTCGGTTAAAGACCCAGCTAAGTCTTCAACAGTCTAACTTCTCATAAGACTCCCACTCTCTGGAAAAAAACACCAGGAAATTTCACTTAAAGTTACAAAATAAGCAAAACCAATTAAAACAATTCAGCTAAACAGGCTCTGATGTCCTTTAACAAACCACATCTGACTTTGAAGAAGCTGAAGAGCCAACACAAAATAAATGATACATACTTGGATACCTCGGAGTCAAACTCTGCAGGTGGAGTACACGACGCTGGAGCTTCAATCCCCTCCTGAACCCACCTCTGCCACACAGGGACTGCTGGAGGTCCCAGCACACATTTCCCAGGGCAAGGGAGGAATCCACCATCCTCTGGGACAGCTGGAGCCAGAAGCAAGGGAGGAAACTGGGCTGCCATCTGCACCAGCTAAAAGTGATGAGCACGTGCTCCTCAAGGCTTCCTGCTTTTAATAGAGCTAGAAACTGCCAAATGCCTCAGAGCATTTCCAAATGAAAGTGAGCCTCTCCTTGGGGAGAAATAGGCAGCATTTGCTAACCCAGAAACCTGTTAAACAATGTTTATTAACAACATCTTGATACTTGATCAGGGATAAGAGGGGATTTTCCTCTTTTAACTATGGAGATGCTCTTAGTAAATATGTCCTGGAGCACAAATATGAAATTAATTTGGAGAACCCCTAACCTAGACTGCACAAGATGGGAACCAACCTCTCTCACAGAAAGGACCAAATCCCTTCCTTCTCACCCTCCTCAAGATCTGTCTGTGAAGAAATGCAAAAATCCTGATGTCCCCAAGTTCCATTGGCCTCCTTGGCCCCAAGGGACAGTTGGTTGTCCACCAAACATAAAGGTTCGCTCTGCTGACCATGGCCATGTCTATATTTGATGTCTGTATTAGTAACTGCTTGTTTCAGCTTAAACTAAACTATTTATGTAAGCACTGGGGATCTGCACAAATTAGGCTGAACATGCTTTAATTCTTACCTAGCTCACTGTTCTCCCAGTTGCCAGGTTTTATTTTAGTGCAGCTATTGCAGGAAGTTCAAACAAAAATATACTTAAAATACTTAAAGAGTCTACCAAGAGCCAACAGCTGAAGGCAAAATTAGAAAAAAACCCTCATAACTGAAAATAGGGCATCAATTTTTATTTGGCCTCTGGCTAACCACCAGAAAGTTTAAAGGACAACATGCTGAATTCAGCACCACAGTTCCCCAGTTTGTGTTTCAAGCTGCTACAAACTCTAAAGTTTGACCACAAGTTATAGATTGTAAGTTTTTTAAAGATACCTAATGCTCTTCCAGACGCCAGTTTGACACCTCTGAAGAGTTTGTTTTGCAGGAGGTTTTGGCCAGAGCAGTAAGTTCCCCAAAACTAGAATTGCTTGCTCTTGCCTCTGTCAGAGAAGGAAAACCTCAAGCCATTCCTCACCTAAATGTTCCAGAACAGTTATTTCTGCAGGTTCCAAAGACTACAAGAAGTCACTAAGCAGATCACTCTGCTTAATCACTAACGCTTTGATGATTGGCAATTAGTACCACTATTGTAACTTTGTTTCAAGAGTATCCGTCCTCATCTCAAACTCATTACAAATTAACTTGCTGATCTTGTGTGTGTGTATATATACATATATATGTGCATGGAACTGTATCTCTGAGTATTCAGTATGTCTGACTTCACACGGAACTAATAAAATCATGTAAATAATCCCTCTCCATGTTTCTTGTCAGTTCCCCCTTCAGCTCCTGGAAGGCCAGAATTAGATCTCCACGGAGCCTTTCCTTCTCCAGGCTGAAACAATCCAAATTTCCTCAGCCTTTCCTCATGGCAGAAGTGCTCTATCCCTCTGATCACCCTGTGGCCATCAGAAGTCAGGTCAGTGTGGGCAGTACCCAGAGTCACACCACATAACTTGTTTCTAAACTGAAATTACACACAAAAATGCTCAGCAGCTCAGGACTACTCTTCTGATCCAATTCCATGAAACACTAAGCAAGGACTCCAACTGCACCTTTGTGATGGTGATGCACATCCTTTTACCAGGCAGCTCTGTGTCCAAACTGCAGCCTGAGCCTGCCTGGCAGGGCAGGAATTTAATCCTTACCCCAGCCTGTGAAGGACCACAGATGACGGAGAACCGTAACAGCAAAATTACACTGCTACTCTGGGGCTTTTAGAACTTCTGAAATAACATATTACACGTTCTAGGAAAAATTTACATCAAAAATATTCACTGACTGACTGTTAGTTCAACTGAGGTTGTCATAAGAAACAAAACAATTGCATTTCTGTCCAAATTCAGAGCTATTTTCCAGCATGCCTCCATTTCCACACAGCAAGCTGATGTCACCAGAAAAACAATGTAATTACTGCAATCCCAAGAGACATGCAGTGGGGGTTTGGTTTGGTTTTATTGGGTTTTAAATATGCAGTAGCTGGTTAGTTCTTAAGGGCAGCCTTACCTCAACAGGTACTGCAGGATCACATTAACAACACCTTCCTTGCAGAACTGCTTCAAAGACACCCTAAACTCTCATTTAATGTTCTGAGTGTCTGGAGTAAAGAGACAGTAACCCAAACCTGCCTGTATCCATCCTATAAAAACACTGTATTTACAAGGACAATGAGCAGGGAATTGTGTAATTGTAGCAATTTGATGACTCATCCCTGCACCACTCCAGCACCAAAGCATGGCCTGCAAAACTCGCACATGGTGCAAACCCTTGTGCTGGATGGAAAACCAGAGGCCAAATACACAGAGAAACCACTGTCTGACCACCTGCCCCTCAGAGAGCATCACTGATGCAGCACCAGGAGAAATGGCAAAAGCAGTTGGCACTTCAGCCAGGCCAGGGCTGGGGGCTACGTTAAGGTGCCCACATGCTCAGCTTGTGCTGCCAGGGGGAGACTTTCAATTAATAATAATAGTTGTCATATTCTCCCAGTTTGTGCAAGAGTAGCCACCAATAAGAGGAGCCAGCAAGGCTCCCTGCAAAGCCTTACCTGAGGCTCACCCAGGTGAAAGCTGGATTCATTTTCCCACCCCTGTCCAGCCCAACAGGAGCTTTGGGAAACAAAGCTTTGGGAAACAGGAGCTCTGGAAAAGAAGCACCTTCAGCCTAGGAGCGGTGCTTATTTTCCAGATGTCTCTGCTCATGCCTTACACTGACCAGTCACTCACACTTCCTTGGCAGACACTGACGTGTGCAGGAATCCCAATCCACACTCCTGCCAGAGCAGCAAATCTCAATACTCAAATTGTGTATCAAAGCAGTCGTCAAGCTTATCACTGATATCACTGCTAACACTTGCAGTCACTTGCCTAAAACATCTCTCAATTAACTTTCAATACCCTAGAGGCCAAATACCTCAAAACAGAAATCTTTTCTGCCTGCAAATAACTTTTTTTAGCAGTAAAATGTTTAAGCCAGAAACACGGCCCTGACAAACTGGCTGTAGGAAGGTACACAGATGTCAGGAGCAGGGTATTGGTTTGCTTTTTCAATCGATTTTTGTTATTAAGAGAAGCTACCACAAGTTCCCAACTACAATTATTAGCGGTAGTTTTGCACTAATGGCTCATCTATTTTCCACATAAACCCATTTAGGTAGAGTCTGCATTTATAATCTTAATCCATCCCGAAGTAGAACAGCTTTTCCTCTGTACTTTCCAGACTCAGGGCAAACTTCAAACCATGTTCCTTACACAGTGAACTCACCGAAAGTTCTGAAGGAAAAGCAGAGTGTAAGTTTTTAAAGCTTTGACTATACCATGTTACACACTTGTTCAGAACATTTGCACCTATAACTGTATCGAAAGCTACTCTAAATAACCGGATTTTGTTAGGCAGTTAGGAGGATTAGGTATGTCAAGCCTCTGAGATATTTTTTTGTTGTTATAATGAAAACATTAAGTCGTATTTACTACCTTAGAAACTGTCTCAATGTCTAGTAAAGATCCTGTTTTTTATTTCCTGTATTAAAAAAGCTTCCAAAAAAGAAAACTTGAACAGAATATACTGGCTCAAGATTATCATCACTTTTCTTCTTTTTAGAGCAGATGCAAAGAGACCTCTTCAGATCCACTCATCTCATCATTTATAGGACTTGTAAAAGGAAAACAAACTATTTAAAGGTGCATTTCAGTGCTGACTGCTCAGATTAGCACATCTGAGGGTTGAGCACAGCTCCAGGAGCAGCTAAGACACTCCAGAGGCAGCTGATGCATCCCTGCAACACCCAACTGCTCCATCAGCACTGCTGCTTCACAGCCCAGAACCTGCCCCATCCCGTCCTACAAGCTCTGCCATCCCCATGGAGCATCCTTTCCAAAACCCAGGGGCTGTGTGGACACCCCCACACCAGGGCAAGGCAAAATCAAATTCCAAAAGCTCCAAAAGTTGGGCTTTTTTTCTGTGCCATATTCATAGGTAAACAAGGCAGAAGACAGCACTCTGCCCCACACAATTAAGAAGTGTTAACAGTAATCCAGATTAAAGGTAGGATAAGTAACATCTGGGAAGCAAATTTCAGGCTAAGCTAGTAATTAGACCACTTCAAATTCATCAAAAATAAATTAGCCTCTGTTAAGATTAACTACACATTTGCAACTTGGCTGGCTGGTGCAAAGTTAAAATACTTCAAAGGTTATTCCTGGTTTCCCAGAGGGAATTTAGGTTCAGATCTCTCCTGCTGTTTCCATATCAAACCATAGGGAGTTACCTCAAATTGCCAGCCCAAAGCACAACCCTCAGCACCAGGGTTTGAAGAGCTGTGAGAAGGAGGGGACACTCAAGGGCCTCAGACACTGCAAAACTTTAAGCAGGTTTTGAACAGGCTTCTATACAAACTTTTACAGTAAAAGCTACACAAAAGTTACTCAAAGCCACTGAACAGTCTGAAATACTAAACCTGCAGTAACCCTCAATTATTCATCTTTTGCAAAATAGAAGGTATTTGCACACAAAAGAAATACAGAAAAAGCAGCCATTCACAATGAAAATCCAATAAAACTGCAGCCTAGAACCAGTGAGCTACTCCAAGGAAGAATCCTGTCCTGTTCGAAGTTCAGTTGTTTCCTCCTGAGATGTATGGCAGTCTATTCCAGACTTGGCAGCTCACGAAAGTGTATCAATCTTCACAACTCCTCAGGAAATGCTCATCACTCACTAATTGTCTGAAACACAGGCTTTTGTTTATGCACAAGCTCAGTGTGGATTTGGAACTGTTGATATCCAAGCAACTGTCGTGGTTTGAAATACCAGGTATTTCAGGGAAGCGATGTGAAAGTTTTTTTGTAATTGACAGTCAGTGGAACCACTGGGACATTGGGCATGCCTCCGTGAAACGCACATGTGTGCAGAAAAGAAAAGAAGAAAAGAAAAAGACGAAAAGAAACGCGGGAGCTTCCTCCTTTGCTCCTGGGCGGCGAGAAGGTAACATGCAGGCAGCCGGGCACCCTGTGGGCTCCTTGCCCTGGGTCACCTGCTGGCCACCCCCCATTCCATGGATTGCCGGGCACAGAGGGCGTGCTACGGCCCTGAGGGAGTCCTCGCTAACATGGGCCTGCTAGCCACAGCCTCCCTGCCCCAGCCCAGCCCGGGGCCCAGCCCATTCTACCCCGTGGAAGGTGCCACTGCCACACTCATCGGGCACGGGAGGAGAAGCCCCCCACACCCCCCTGGCGTGCTGCTGCTGGGTTCTGGCTCGGTTATGTTAACCCTTTCAGTGCTTCAATCCTCCCCCGAAAGAGATAGAAACCAGATGAAAGCATGTGAAGGAGCAACATGAAGACATCGAGGTCAGTGAAGAAGTCAAGCCCCAGATATGAGGGATGAGGAGATGCCTTGATTTTGGAGCTGAAAGCCTCTTGTGAGCTATGGAGAAAAGACTCTTTTTCCCTATAATGCATGAAACTATGGGGAGATGAAGGGCTCAAATCTGAGTGAAGGTCTCCAGGCTGAAGTAAGCAGATATTGAAGTAGCTGTGATCCCATGAGAAGCATGAACAGAGAAGGAGAGAAAGTGATGAGATCCTGTGCCCCCAGGAGTGAAGAAGATCTCTGTTCCCAGGGATGAAGATGATTTTTTTTTGAGATAATGAGAGCTTTTGCTTTTTCAACAGCTCGTCTTCAAACAGTAGCCCCAAAGTTGACATGGCCCATAAACACAGCTGTGGGAAGGCTGTGGAATGGGAGGGGTTTCACGATCACAGATTTTTCCCCCAGTGGCCATTTCGTGAAGACATTGAGAGCCACGAGAGAACTGTTTTTTCCTTGTGGAGAAGTCTCCATAACATTAACAAGAGGGACTTCTCTCCCTAAGTGAACTGAAGAAAGACTTTTTTAAAGGTGGTAAACTGACTGGAAATTTTAGGTTTTGTTTCTTTACATTGTCAGTGGGAAAGAAAAGGCTGGGGGGGAAGTGTTCTGAAGGGTTTGTTTTGATTCTTAACTACTTTTTCCTTTTAGTCACTGTCAATAAAACTTTTCTTTAAGCTCTTTTAGAGTTTTGAGCCTGCTTTGCCTTTCTCCTAATCCTATCTCACAGCAGAAAGTGAGTGCACTGGTGATTGGCCAGCATTGAAACCACCACTTTCACTGGTGCATTGGCTGGGAAAATTTCAAATTTGGGGAATTCTAAAATAGGCAAACCAAAACCACTACACAAAATTGGTATTTCTGCCTGGTTTCCAACTGAAACCACCACAGCAGCCCAGAATGTTATCTCCATGAGGACTGCAGCCTAACTGCAGCTAAAGGAAAAAGCCTTCAGTAATACAAGTTGTAAAAAAATACTCAAATAATTTTTTTTAAATATCCACCCAGCCTTGACTGGGGTTAGGAAGACATTCTGCACTCGAGTGCTGATTTTATCTAGCTATTCAAAGGCATGTGCAATTACATAATTTATATTTCACATTATTTATATAATGGATGGTAAATGTTCCTGACCTGGAAGGTCAGCAGCACATCTCTCTCTACAACTTCAAGATCCAGTTGATGAATACAAAAGCACCTCATTGTAAGACTCTACAGAACAGGATTTGAGAACAGCAGGAACAGTTGCCCCACATCTCAGGTTCTTGGGTTTGGAAGATTCTTTTCAATCCATACCACATTATCAGTGCCTGGTGTCACAGCACAGCTTCTTGTGTGAAGAGAAAGGTGGCAGAGCTGTGGCACAGGGCAAACCAAAGCCAGGACCAGCTGACACTTTGTGCACCCCAACCCCAGCCCTGTGCCCGTGGCAGTGCCAGCCTTAGTGCCAGGGCCTGGGCAGGATGGCACTAAGGAAAGCTGCTGGCCCTCGCTTCTGAACACAGGGATAGTACCAGAGAGTCCCAGCTCTGCCTCCTGGGGCCTGACCCACAGTCTGAAGGGGCTTTGCGAAGGGTAACTCTGGAGTCAGCAAGGCCAAAATAGAATTTCACAGATACTTCAGGACAACACAAATCAGTTACAGCATTGCTCCTCGAGGGCAACAACATCACCTCAAACTCCTCAGGAATCCCAAATCCACTTGGGAGCAGCGGAAGACCATCCTGCACCACAAAGCCAAGCCTTTCCGCAGTGAGGCTTTGCAAACAGGACTGTTTTGCCACAGAAATGTTACACAGAGGAGTAAAAAGCTCAGCTTATAGTTCCTTCTTTCTCTGCTGTAGCACTTCCTCCAGCCCTGCCAAATGGGGATTGGTACAATTTGCTCAATCCTCTGCTGTGTCTGTAGCCAGCTGTGCTACCCCTGACATATTTGGATTCTCCCACCATTTCAAAGAAATCAACCGTCTATGTAAAGAGTCTTAAATGTCAGTCTTGAAGGCCCACAAAACAACTCATCAGATGCAAATCACAGAAGCTCAGGGAAAGCTGGGAATGGGCAGCCTTCAAAGCATCCAGGAGTCTGTCACATGGAAAGGATAAGTGTCCTTTTGATGGTGACTCAGAGCGGCACCATCAGTATCAGTAAAACCATCAACACGGGTACCCACACAGCTGCTGAATTCCCCTGAGCAAGGGACCCACCCTCCTGCCAGGATTTGATGAAGAGTCTGCAGTGCAAAGACACTGCACAAATCTGGTTTCAACCTTGGTGGGAAATATTTGATTATATATTTTTGTTTCCTAGAAAATTCCTCTGTGGGAAAGAGACAACACCTGCAAGGAAGAGGACTGTCACACACACCCATAACAGACTGCCTTGCATCTCCTCTTCTCCTTGGGTAGATTTCACTCCTCCATCCCACCCAGCACGAGCATGGCAACTGCCAGAAGGCAGGCAGGGAGCAAGGCACGTATCCTAGCACATTTCTTTCCACCGTAACAGGATCAGAGAGAGAAAAAAAACCTTCTCTTCCAAAGGACGCTAAGAAATCATCAACACGACATTGTGGCTAACAGCATCCCTTCTGCAGACAGTCTGGAAGACCCATCAGCAATAACAGGTCCTGCTCACCACTTGTGAAATCTCTCAGCTTAGTGGGACTGTGTTGCGCTTGCTGAGGGACACAATGTCTGACATTGCACTCACTGTTGCAGCTCTGAGCAACGGCCACTGGATTTGCCAAGGCAAGGTCCAGTACCGTGTGGTGATCCATGAATTCACTGTGGAGAACCTGCCTCCACAGGGACATACCCTGCCCAGTGTGGAGTAGACACACTGGGATCTCTGAATGGAACAGGAGAGAAACACTAAGAAAAGGCAGGCCAGCAAGTCACCCAAAGGAGTAAGGACTGGATCTCTAAGCTCCCATGACTTTGTTGTGTTCAGAAGTCCCTACCGCAGCAGCAGCTTAGTGACATATCTCAGAGTGACTCATATCACCACTTCCGCCTCATCTGGCTCATGAAGATCAGTGATTAAGTCAATTTCTGACTTCTGAATACTGGCAACTTCTGAAGAGAAGACCACGATGAGAGAACTGCCCACCAAGAGGAGCAGGCTCCTGAAAGGGGTCACTCTTTTGTTCAAGCACACTTGGCAGCTTGGGGATGAAGTGTGTGACCTTTAGTGCTCTCCAAAAACCATTGAAAACAACAAAGTCCAAAAAAAGCACTCGTGTGTATCAGGTTGTTTGCAGCAGCAAAACTCCTTCCCACAAGCAGAAAGGTCAGCGCTTGGCAGCACCCAAATGGTGCCAGCCAGGGGAGGCCACCACAGGAGACCCCAACCTGCCATATGGTTTCACAGGCTGCTCCCTCCTCTTGCTGACCACAGGGAATACAGCTGGAATCCTCACCCCCCTTTTGCTGACCACAGGGAATACAGCTGGAATCCTCACCCCCCTTTTGCTGACCACAGGGAATACAGCTGGAATCCTCAGCAGGAGCCACAGCCAGCTCCAAATGACGGATGCACATCATGTCCCAGGCAAATCAGGAACCAAAACTCAGATATTTACTCCGTTTTCCTGCTTCTCACATATCAGGCACACATTTCTGCTCCTCAGCTGAGGAAAGCAAAGAGCAGAGCTCTGGCTCAGAGCTCAGTCCTGAGATTTACTCCAATGAATAACAACTCACTTCCATTTCCAAACAAACACTAGGAACTGACCCAATACAGAGAAGGTCCCTTCCTGCCCCTAAGAATGAACAGGCTCAGTTAAAAAATAGAGTCATAAAGCCCAAAGCACTCAGATACACGAAGGACACCAAAGAAGTGCTTATGAGAACCCTTCCCTTTGGATAATAAATCATGCTTGGAAAATGTAATCCCTGCATTTCACATTTCCCCATCCTCCTGGGGGGAGGTGTCTGTATCCAGCACCAAGCCATGGCTGGCCACACCACCAGGAAGCACCACAAGAAGCTGCTGTGACTGTAAGGGATGCCCAGACTGCATCCAGAGTGCTCATCCCAGTTTAGGCTCTCCAAAGGAAATAGGCTGGGATATGGTGGAGACAATCAGGATGGCCAAGCACTGAAGCACCAGGGGGAATAAAATGCAATGTCATCCTTTGCAAAATACCTGCAGTGTGTGCAACTGCCACCAAACTGAGCTGTCAGATCAGGCCTCAAAAACCTCTAACACCCACACTGAGAACTAAAAAAAAAAAGTTATTACAAGAAACTGCCAAAAACAAACCCCAAACTGGTGTTACTTTTCACTGAGAGGAGACTCCAGCCAGAAGGAACAACACTGGAAAGCACCGCTGCTGATTACCAGAGGGAAAACTGGCCATTTTAAGTTTGGATTTATGGACTGGGGAATCCAGGCCATCCCCCTGCCCACACTGCCCCCAGACCCACCATGGATAGCCTTAATTGCTTCTACACTGTTGGCCTTGGTTTGAAAGCTCTGTGTCTCTGAAAAGTCTGTTTAAACACAGGGAACAAGCACAAATATTTCAGACATTGGAGAGAACATTCTGTTCCTTTAAAGAAAAGGAATCAAATATGTATTTCTTTTTAATGGATCTCTTGGACTGTTTCCAAAAAGAAATGGTAACAGTTCCACTGTTTTGAGGCAAAACACCACAAAACATGTCAAAGAGGTATTTGTAAATGACTTCAGACCTAACAGAAGCAGCAAAGCAGTAGTCTGATTATGACAACTCATTTCAACAGCTGTAGAGACTAACATTTCCAAAGGGATGCAGGCTCCAGAGCAACAGGCCACTCATCATCTCCCATTTGTGATTTCATGCTCTGGAGGAGAAGGTTTGAGCAGAGCCCATCTCCAGCACTCTGTCCTTTTAAGAAAACTGCATCGTGTCTGTGCCTGAATTTATACTGGGAAAAAAGGATTAAGGAGTTTCCGTATTCAATTTTTAGCTTTCAACTACAAGTTTTTCCAACTACACTTTTTGTTATTGTGCCTCCCTCTGGTATCAGAATAGAAACATCAACAGAAGCTCAAAATTAGTAAAGAAAAACAAACAGAAGCTTAAGCAAGTTAATGCTAAATTGTAACATCAATAAATAGAAAGATAAACTTCCTTCTGGAAACTTCTGTGTTTAAACTGAAAGAAGGGAAATTTATGTTAGATACCCAGCCCAGAGCACTGAGTGCCACCTCTGGGGATGGGGATTCCACGAAAATGAAAATGCAGATCCAGGAGCACCTATGGAGCTGGACATCTCGCTGGGCAGAAGCCAAGGATAAAGGACAAGAAAGCCAGAGGTGCTATCCCAATCCTCCAGAGTACTTGGGAGAATGGGCTTGGAGGAGTCAGGGGAGACTCAAGTCTGAAAAAGCCACTGCATAAACTTTAAGATCTGGCCTGTGGAGGAACAAGCTAACATCTCCCACTGGCAGCTCAGGAAATGAGACATTGCTTGTCCCTGCAGTGAATGAACTCTGTTACAGCTTCCAGGCCACACAGCCCATGTGTGAACACAGAGGGAAAGAGGAGGAGGGCACTGCATGCAATTAAGCTGAAAACTTCAAGAATAGATGGAAAGATGTAGGAAAGAACTTTTCTAAGAACCCCAAAGACCTTGGGAGAGTGTAAATAAGCACAACAAAACCTAAGTGGAATTTTAAAAGAGAGATAAAATGATTTTTTTAAAAATAGAAATGGAAGAAAAGTGTAACTGAAGACAGGGAAGAAACTTGGTTGGGCAGTATTTGGTTACTGGGTTAATTTAATTATATCTCTCTAATAATTCATTTCCCAAGATTTATTTCATCACCACCCACATTATGCAATAATTCAAAGTGATGCCTGGGCTCTTATCTTCTGCTGCTTAATGAGCAGTGCTCATGTCACACTGGAGATGTTTACTCACAGAGCCCAGAACCCTGCCTGTCTCTGCCTGGCAGCCCTGCTGGAGCCACTTCCCATATCAGCACCACAAAACACTCAAAATCCTGCCGTGCTCCAAGGATGAAGCCACGGAAGGTGACGTATCCACAGGGTTGCATCACACACCTTCTAACAGAACCAGTTTCTCTAAAGACATAAACAAGAATTTTGGTTTTAATCTCGCATAGAAATCCATAGCAAAGCAAATGAAAACAGGAGCTATTGGATACCAGTGTGTTCATGTACGAAAACATCATTAAAGGTAACTAAGGAGCTAAAAATAAGGCCTTGTAGCAGTTTCAAGTATTATGAACTGGCATTTAATATGTACTTCTCCATGCAACAGAAACAAGTGTTAAGTGTCAGGGACTTTATGTCCTAATAATATCAATTAAACCAAAAGCCAGAGTAGATGAGAAGAAACCTCAAGTACCACAAATAGGAATAAATATTTTTTAATAAATTACCTGTTTCTCTTCTGCATTCACTATCAGCTCATAAAATGCAGAAAGCAAGTATTTCTCCAGCAAACTGCAGGCACTATGAGGGTATTTTACTGCATGAGGAAAAGCACAGAATACACACTCAGACTGAGAACTGGAGCACCTCCTCCAATCCACGGGCAGAGGGGATTTGCTGAAATGCTACAGTTTGATTTTAAACAGCCTTGTTGGGTTTGATGATTGTTAACAACATCACAGAAAGGCAGAGCAAACCTAATCCCTACTTTCTTCCTTTAGGTGCAAGGCAGGTGACTGCTGAAGCCTAAAGGTTGGAAAAAGCCCCAGGACTGAGTAAGAGCTTCCTGAAGAGATTCTCCAAGGCTCCAGAGCGAAGACTGCTTTCTCCCTTTCTGGCCTGTTCACTGGTTACTCTACACACACCACACACGACAGACACAATCCCAGGTTACTTCTGTGAATCACCCAAGAGCTTCTGTATTTCCCTTCCAGCACTTCCTATTAATCATTTCACCCTGAATGTGTGCTACACAACCAAGAGCTCCTGATACCTGTGCCCCACCTGATTTCTATGTGGGCTTAAGAGTTCAGGAAACAATGAAGGGCAAGTCACGGTGCCAAAAATAATAAATGGGGAAAGCAGCTGGTGCCACTTTTGCTTCCAAGTTCCCCTTCAGACATGACTGAGTCACACACCCAAAAGGAGAATTTTTTTAAAAAAAAATAATCCTTCACAGACACTTCCAAAAGTCTCAAAGCCTCTTCTGGTTGCAGCTCTACAAAAACAATCAACCTTAATAAAAAGAAAAAAGTCTTTATTTTAGCACAATATTTCACTGAACCATGGAATATCCTGAGCTGGAAGGGACCCACAATGATCATCAAAGTCCAACCCCTGGCCCTGCAGACACCCCAACAATCCCACCCTGTCGAAATTAGAAATAGCTTGCACATATTGCCAACACAGACACCAAACCTCTGGGACTCTGCCCTGGCATGACTGTAGGCACTCTTCTATAAGCATTGTTTGGCCATGAGACCGTTCATTTCTATAAAACTGAATTATCCATCTATGAGTTTGTGTTGGACATGAGTTTTTGTCCTTTCTTTGAATACTATTTTGAAATTGGAAACATAAAGCATTCAAACAGAAAAACAGATTTGTATTTTAGCAAAAATTTTGAAGGAATTTCTGGCTCTGAAATTCGGATTTGCTGGATTTCAAGCGGCCACATTTTGCAGGTGAGAGGAGAGGTTTTGAAATAACTGGTTACTCTCTAAGGTAAGACACTTATGTTCTCCAGTGGCTGACCTCAAATGGAGTGACACACAAAACTCAATTGTTCATTTTCATTCACAAAAAGCAATTTCATTTAACTACTCATTTTATATACATGAAAGACTTGAACCACTGAATAATGCTGTTATGCTACCACACAGACTAACGTTAAATAATCCTTGTTTTCTGCTGAAAAATGTTACATTCAGAAACACTTTGGGAAGTGCCACACAGTTACTACACATGTTCAGCATTTTCATTCCAAGGTAAATACCCTGGGAGTTCAAAATTGTTAACTGGTCCCAAAAGTTCCCTTTTTATCATTTTCAATCCCTCCCAAACCAATGAAGCAGCAATTCCCCATCTATAAATTATGCAGGCTCAGCTCCGACAGCTTACTAGAAGAAAAAACAACAGACAAGATTTAGTGGTTTTCTATGCAGGCCAACCCCCCTACCCCCATCCCTTGTTCTTCACTTCTTAAAAGTTAAAAAACTGAGTTAACAGGGCAACCCAAAGATCCCAGGACTCCATGCTCACTATTCTGCATTCAAACATGTGCAAAGACTAAGGTAAGGCTATACCCAGGACCACGCTTAGGAGCAAATAAACAGCTTATCCTTTCTAAATTAAATCACACAAATATCACAGGCTGGTCAGTTCATTGCAATTTAAGAGAAATGGAAAAGCTCATTATGTTATTTTTAAGTTAAACGAGAAAGCAAAACGTAGCAGGCAACATGCAGAACTATGCTACTGATATCACAATGTCAGTGAACAGGCAATGAAACACAACAGCTCCCCCCCGGCCCTACTGCACAAAAAGCCCTTAAAGAGTCACTCCTACAATGCAGTTAAGTAGAAGATTTCAAAAAAGGATGCACAAAAAACATTTAGCAGACTTAACAATTTGATTAAACAGAGTCCTGAGAGTTTAACACAAGTTCAACAGCATAACATTTACAACAAGAAAGAAGAAAGGCACCTGGAGACATCTGACACTGGGCATGCTCTGCAGGCATCTCAGTGCGCACATGCTCTCTACCAGGTTGGAGCAGCCTAGCCACAAAGACCTTGGCACAGAACACTGCAGGGTGACAAAAAGGAAGGAAGAGAAGAAGCAGTTAGATGCCACAACAAATCACTCAAGGCAGGCAACTCATTAGTATGTTAACGTGGGTGCTTATCTATGTTATTTCTACATTCATCACAGTTAGCGCCAAGGGTGAAATAACCACTGAAGATCCTGTGCAGCAATCAAGGACAAGCCATCCCTCTAGCCTGAGCTCCTTTTCCCCCTCTGTAACCCCGTGGCTTCAGTGCCCAGCTGAACGTTTTGACTGACTCTCAGCAGCACAGGAGTTTTAGTTCACCCACAACGCTGCCCACCGCAGAGCTTCTGGGGCAGAGGCCTCACCCAGCAACCCAGCCCGGCCAAAATCCCTGCCCAGCTGTGTCCTGCACAGTCCCCCTGGGGACAGGAGGCCAGGAGGTGCCATTGGGGTGGCAAGGCTTTAGAAGCCACCTGGAGGAGCTTTGGGAAGGTTTGGCACTCCCCAGTGTCTCAGCTTTCTCAAACAAACTGTGGTTCTTTATTCTGCACTGGGACAGACAACCTGACAATGGGAGCACGTTTTAGAGAGGAACCACACTTAGCTAAGTCCAAATTGCATGACCAAGTTCTGCTTAATCAAGGAATCCTAATGAACTGGGGAAAAATGTTGGAGTTATAGTTGAAGATATCCTAAAGCCGAATCATCCCCTGGCTACATTTACTGCTCATCCTGCCACCCAAGCTTAACTACCAAATTCCCCGCTGCTGACACAAGACATTAGGAAAAGTCTGGAGATCACTTTTGTTTCTTTTCTGAAGCTGAAGAAATTTGATGCAGACAGACTCCCCAAAACCTCTGGAGCTCCCCAATATTACTTCCCAGTTCCTTTTAAGGACAGAGCAGTACATACACCAGAGAAAGTTAGGGAAAAGGATTCAATTCCTCAGCATCAAGCAGTGCACAAACCCAGCTGCAATACTTGGCACAGACTGAGCTTTCACTATTTTCCACACAGGCTTCCGCTTTAGTTACAACAGACACTAAAACTTTAAAAGAAAAGCCCCACACAGGTCAAAGCTGAAAGTGGAGTAACTGGAGGTGAAGCCTCATGGAAAGCAGTTTGTGCCATGATCAAGGAGGGGGAGAGAGCCCAGAGCACCTGAAGGGTAAAAAACTTTTTTTGGTTTCGTATCTTATGAATAAAACAAAAGACTCGTATTTTCATCTCCATGCTAAGGAGAGAAATTACAGCAAAACCAGCACAAGAATGCCCCTAGCAGCACCAAAACCCATTGAAATTCCCTCTCTTATCCAGCAGGAAGGTGCTGATTCCATAGGGATGTCCTGTGCTATGCACTTGGAATGGCAAGAGTGGGAGCATACACTTTATGGGCAGGGGTAAAAATAGTCAGATCTATGTTTTACTGTATTATTCTTTCTTTAATAGCAAAACAAACCCATAGTTTTCAATTACTAAAAGTTTTAAAAAGTTTATTTAATGTTTACAGAAATGGGATTTAGCTATAAAGTAATTACTCCAGTAGATCTGTCATCACTGCAGTACTTAACTTTGACACGTCCTCACATTAACATTGGAAATTTAGTTCCCAGGACACTTCTAAGACAGTCAACCAGTGACAACAGGGAAACTACCTTAACTTCAACAAGACACCAAAAAAAAAAGGAGGTTTTCATATCTTCAAAGAAGATGGGATGTACTGTTAAAACCCACTGACTGAAGAGACACACTTTTTATAGGTCTGTTTTTCAAAACCAGAGTGTATAATTCAAGAAACTCCTTCCCAATCTGTTTCATTCTTTGTTCCTATTTAGGACGATATCTTCATGGTGGTTCTGCCAACGCTGAACCAGCAAAATTCAGGGTACTTCTGCAGGTGTTGATTAAAGCCCAAAAACATTTTAAACATACAGGCCTGATTTAAAAAAAGTCACTTTGCTCATGTGACTTAATAAAAGTCATTGATAAAAAACACAGCAAACTCCTCTCCTGAGATATTCAGATCAGGTGCACAAAGCTGAGTATAATGTTTGTTATAAATCTACATCTGCAGGTGTCCACAAATTATAAGCTAAAAATCACTGGTTTAGAGGTTATTATATGGGGGAGTTTAGGAACTGCTCTAGCTAAATAAACTGAATTTTAAGTGCTTAAGAGAAAAATGGGTAACTTGAGAACATTTTATAAAATTTAATTCAAAATGCATTAGACACCTAGGCCACTTCCATGCCAAGGGTAAGCCACACAAAAACCTTTTCACAGCATTATGAAACGCTGCATGAAAGGCTTTACAAAAACCGCCTAGATACTCAGCTGCAGCACTGCTATTGCACAATGCTACAAGTTAAATATTGTGTTCCACTTCACACTGAAACAGCAACCTGCAAATATTTGTGTGCTTCCCTGACATGTTATTGCTTGACCCTGTCATGAATAAAAGCTTAACAATGTTCCAAAGGCTTCCCTTTGCACTGGCCCTTCTTTCACCAAGAGCCCAGGGAGGTGTAGCACCATTTAATAAAGTCTGGGAAGGGGAAAGTGCCCCTGGCCAACAGGCACAGAGTTAAATGAGCACACAGAGAACAGAACTGCACAGGTTAGGGTAAGCCCAACTGAAACTCAGATTTTAAGGAATAAGGTAATTAGCAATGCAGAGCTTTAACTGCCTCACATCCTGAGGGCTGTGGATCACCTGGAGGTCCTGTTTGCAGAGCTGAGAGGGGCTTTGAGCTCCAGGGCAAGGAGGGAGCAGACACAGAAACCCTCATTCTGATCTCTTCAATGCTTTGTGCTTGCAAAGATTCTCTAATTTTATTATTAGATGACTGATGTTAATTCCATACACAAAGAACTGCTTTGGTGGTCTAGCCCCAGGAATTACATTTCAAGCTTTACGTTTCAATCTTAAATCTCAAATTTAAGCAGCCTATAAAAAATGCTGCATTCCCAGAGAAACCTGTAAAGCCTCAGTGAAAAGGGAAGATGCTTCAAAGTCTTTAAGACCCAAATGTTAAGAACTTTTTATATTAATAGCAAAGCACACAGCAGTATGCATCCAATAAACCAGCTTTGTAGCTGGGAACTTTTAAAATGGAGGTATAAAAAACACCCTCTCGGGCCCTGAACTATCCAAAGTTTTCCTTCACTCTAGACTTCTCCCATGTTACAGCACAGCCTGGTTAAAGCAGTGTAACATGCCCAGAAATAATTTTTTTCAGTGCATCTGACACTGTCACACAGAAATCCTCACACTTTTGTATCCCCTAAAAAAACCCTCACCCATTTATCCTCTAAAGCCCATTAAATTGCTCAAGAAATGCCTATAGCCTGTATTTCTGATGGAATTAGAACACCTTTGCAACCCAGGCATGGCAATATTGCAGTGTCATAATCAAGAATGACAGCATTTACATAACCCAGACTTATGCTGCAAGTTTTATAAAATATTAAAATTATGATCTTGGAATTTTTCACTGCATTCATTTTATTTATACAGGATAATTCAGGGAATCCAAACTTATTGGTGTGTTTACAGCTTGGGAAATTCTGGTCTTAAGGCAATAATATGCAAAAAAGGTACAATCAAATAACCTCAGCCTTCAATGTGAATTTTTTTTCAGATTTTTAGCTATAAGAAACTCACATGCTACTCAACACTGGTGATTTCCTGTTTAGTTTACTTTGATTTAGGCCTGGACCAACATAATTGGCATTTCTTTATTTCCATCAACACTTAATATTGATAATTTTATGGGTAAGTGGTGCTAATTAAACCCCACTCCATGGCTAGAGGCTCAGTTTTAATGCAGCCCAAGAGATGCTCTGAAAAGCCAACTTGGATTTGAGGGCAGTCTGACAGTCTGGGAAAGCCTTATGCTCCCACCTCCAACTTAATGGCAAGCTCAGATCTCCTCAAAAATCAGCATTAAGCACACTAAGACAAAACATATGAGCAGTAACACTGTTTCAAGGCCTTCAATATTATTTTACTCTCGGCAGGAATAGCAGCCAACTCCAACTTCCTCCAGGTTTGCAGGCTGGGATTTCCTCCAGATCTTACCTGGTGCTCTTCCTGTTTGGGCTTTACTCAAACAGTGCCAAGCAGAGCAGTGGTGAAGCCCTGGGCTGGGAATGAGTGCCCCGAGTGCGCACAGGTGGGAAACAGAACATCCAGTGGTCTTTGTGAACACTGTGTGGGACATGCAGGGAGTGGTGACACAAGCTTCCCGAGGGACAGCCCAGCTGGCAGGGGACAGTCCCTGCACATCTCTGGAGGCACAGACACAACTGCCTGACCAACAGGAGCACTCTGGACTCCTCCTGCTGCCACCCCACAGCCAGGCTGTGCCCAGGGAGATGCCCTGTGCCCTCCACACAAGCCTGTTGGAATCGGTGCCATCACATCATTGCCTTTCCCACAGCCAAGTGCAACCTCACTGGGCCTGGGGGACTCGGAAGGCTGTTGGAGTGCTATCCATACAACACATTTCCACACTCCAGGGAGTTTTACACGTGCATTCCAGCAACCTGCTTCCACTTCAGAAGAACTGGACTCCCAGGTCAACAAAGTTGTTTTAGATGTAATTTACTCTTGCATTTATTTCTGTCCTTCCATGAGCCACAAACGCAAAAGTGAATTTCTCAAAAATAAATACCCACAAAGTGGAAAACTCATCTTAGCTTGTGAAAATTTTTGATTATTCTCTTACTGCTATCAGATCATTCTAATAAAATAGGTAACCAATAGCTGAGTCACAGTGCCATTAGGGAAAATCAATTTAGCCCAATCATTGCCATTCACAATAAAAACTGCTCAATGGAACAACCTTCCAACAGCCATTCGAGATCTGCACGTAAGCTCTTGCATCTGGGGAAAAACACTAAGTGAGGAATCAGGAAATTTAAAGCAAGACAAGGGAAAAGAATTGGTCAGAGAAATTCTCCTCATTACCACAGCGATGCTCTAGATAGGACACTGAATTCACAGGAGGCTGATGGATAATGCTGTCCCACTCTGCTCCTGAAGATCAAAGTGTGTGTTTGCTACACACAGTCAATGCTACAAAAAGAATATGGGTTCAGTGGAGAGAAGATTAAATGCTTTATTTGAATAGAATAACCATTTTACTCCATTATAATTTATTCATCAGGATAAGACTCATGAGATGCAGCAGCTCCTTTTCAAGAAGACACAAAGGACTGGGAAAAAAATCCTGATGTTTACATAAGTCACTCTGAACATTAACTGAAATAATCTCAATTTTCCAAAATACATAACATTTAGATTAGCCCTTGCTTCCTTCCTGTACATACATCCCAACTCCCACAGTTGCGTGATACACCTTTCTGTACTAACATCCCCTGTGTTACGCTAAAAAGGCCATTTCTAAAGCAAAATACTTCCTTCTGCTCTCCTGCAGCAGAACAAGGTCTTACAGACCTCTCCAGCCAGCAGCTCAGGGCAAATCCTGAGTGGGGAACACAGCCCCAGCACTGCCAATCACACAGGAGAAACTTGCAGGGAGTCAAACACAGAGAAAAACGTGGCTGAAACTTGTCTAACGTGTTAAAAGCTGTCTCAGATCCTTCTGTATTAGGTTTTCAAGGCTGAGGCCTAACGGAGCTAACAATAAATCCCACTACAGCTAAGGCAGGGTAGAAGCACTCAGCAAGTTCCAATGCCTATGGAGGCTGGGCTGCCAGGAACAAACCCGGGATTCCCAAGCAGGGCTGCACACCCCAGGCTGCACAGGAATACTGCCACAGCTCTGAGAGCTGCCTCACATTGCACTTTCTGAAATGTAACATTCAAAACACAGACAGGAGCAAAGCCTCCAACCTGGTCAGCTCTACTGCTGCCTTTGTAGGGTTGGTTGATGTTTCCAAAAGCTAAGCAGTATGAAATAACAGAAGATCTTGATCAGCAGAAGCACTCATTTATGCTTCCTCTTTTTCTTCTCAGTGTATTTTAAATTATTTCCTCTTTTCAGTTTTCATCACTAAAGATGCCAAGTTTGCTTTTGCCTCCCTGTTCTCTCATTTTAGAAAAAGGCAAACCCTGAACAGCAAATATTCCACAGAAAGACATTATTTTACAGTTTTAACTCCAAAGTGAGTCTGATGGGTGTTGGAATGAATTCAATTTGATACCAGATGAGAACACAAGAAATTCGTCAGTCTAAGGTTAATAAGTATGTCCCTTAGATTCTCCCTCTGGTTTATTTTAAAGAGTCACACTAAAACAGACTCCGCCACCCTAACCAAATAAAATTCAACTGCTTGAAAAAATCAAACCAGGAAACAACAGCACCCTTTGCACAAATAATTCATTATAAATGTACTTATCAATTAAATTCAAATATAACTTTGGCACAAAATACCACACCAGCAAAACAAACGCAGAATTAAAACCATGCATGAGATCAACAGCACCTACAGAGTTTCTGTTACAGGAGGTTAAATACTGAGGCCTCACTATTCACTGCAGTAACTGCTTACAAAGGAGAACACACAAAGGCTGAGCCTTACTGCTGTTACTGTCCACAGGAATCCAGGTACACTGTTTCACAGTGACTTTAGAAATAAGTTGCCAAGTCCATCAAAGCACCAACTTACAGTAAAGCTGGGCACTGGGAGGTGCAGCTCTCCCATTCACATCAGATATGATATTGAACTTACATAATTTTATTTTCCTGTCAGCCAGGGACCCAGCTTGCCTTCCTGAGGTACACAAACACCTTCCAAACCCATCTCCAAGATAACCTGTTGTAGCCTTCTGCAGGCATCCCAAATCTCACAGGAATATGACTCCAAGTACAATCACTCTCCCCTACTTTGAAATAAACCCACTGTCACTGTGAGGCTCCTCCTGCCACCCTTGCCCTACACCTGTCCCAAAAACAACTGGGGCCAAACCTTCACACTGACAGCTCAGGAAGGGTTTAGGACAGTGACTCCAAATGCTGCCCACAACAGAATTTCAAATGGCATTTCAGCAGGAAAAGCTACAGGAAATTGTCCTAGGAATAACCAGAGAAATTCTCTCCAGTTCTGATGGACCCATCAGAGGACAGGGACAGAACTCAGAGCTGGGACCTCTCTGAACTCCACGGGGAGCCCAAGGCAGTCACTGGCAAGGCTGCTCTCCCCTTCCAGAAGCAGGACACAGCAGCCAAAAGCTCTGTGCCCGTTCCTGCACACACAGAAGTTCACCTCGTGTTCCGAGGCCTGTGCTCCACAGCAGACTGGCAATTCCCTCCAGTACTGCTCCTGCATCTCCTGGCCATGCCCTGTCTGACTGTAAGCTCAGCAGATTCCCTGTGCCCCAACACTTGGGGGACATGAAGCAGTTAAAGCGAGGGACTGAATGTGCGGACAAACTCATCTAAGCAGAAGCAGCAAGATATAGTACAGGGTGACTTCTTACCTGAAACTTTGTTTCTGGGCTTCAGATCCACCAATCCAGAATGAAAGGGGATTCGAATGGGCTTTCCTTCTCAGACTTGTCTGTTAAAAGAGAGCAGCCAATCATCTTCAGCTTGGTGTATCTACTTCTTTCTTGAACGAAATCCCAATTACTGCTAATGCTGTTAGAGACAAGGCAGCCCAGGCATCTGCCCAGCCCAGGACCGACTAAGTTAGTGGGGTCGTCGGATTGGTGGATCTAAGACAGAGAAACATTTACAGACAAGAAATTGCTCCTTCCCTTACCCTGGGTCACCCAAACAAGTGTTTTGGGGTACAGCTCACTTTGCTAAGATTAAGGAAGATGAGAAGAAGCTACAACGCAAATAACAAAGTGAGTCCTAAAGCTTCAACCGCCGGCTCACACCTCACAGGCCTGCCCCAGGAACACAGGTTTGCACAACAGCTCAATGCAGTTCTCCTGGTCTGCCATAAACATCCTCTAAAGCACTTTACTGCAATGATTTGCCTGTTTCCAGGCTCAAAATGACCTCACTCGCCTTACATGTCTGCAGCACAAAGATGGAGTTGTCAAGACACTCCTGAGCGAAACAACAGCACTGTATTCAGTACATTTGCAGTATCGCTGTGTCTCTGGAAAACAATCTAGAACCAGAAGAGTAAGACACTGTACACTACTCCTCAGACCAAAACCAGTCATCTAGTGCTAAGCAGGGAGATAAAAGGCCTCCAGCTAGTCCTGCCAGCAGCACAGTGAGAGTGTGACTACTTTAAAGCATCTGGAACAGTGACACCTCAGAGAAGATGGGGTCTGCAGAAAACTCACACTCCACGTGCAACAGAAAGCTCAGCCTACAGAGACCAAACCATGCAACTTCCACCAAGAGCTTCAAAAACTTTGGGCCATAGCCTACAGAGCTTCCCCTCCCAGCAGTGAAAACAAAATGCTGCAACATCCCCAGAAGAATGCATCACCACCACCTGTCACCCTCTCTCCTCTGCAGCCCTTCCAGAGAGCTGAACCTCAGCCTCCACTGCTGTGCCCCACATCTCAAGCTCCAGTAAGTCACAGAAGGGTGGAGAAATTGCCACTGACTCATGCCGTGTGAAGAAACCGTCTCCACGAGAACAGGACTGTCCCTGACTGCCCACAGCTCCTTAAAGAAATGAGCATCTTCATGGTGGGGTGATTTCCTGCTTTCCAGCCACTGGCAAAGGCAGTCAATCCCAGGGCAGCATTTCAAGGACAAAGCAGCGCTGTAGGCCCAGTACCATGTCCAATGCATGATTTTTAAGGCTGCCAAGGAAAGTGCTAGGATGTCAAGGCATATGACTCAGAATTTTCAGAGTATAATATAGCTCAGCAAGAAGCCAGCTATCAAATTATATAAACGTACTGATTTGCTAAATCACTGCAGAGCCAGCAGGGTGCTGGAAGGAGAGGCACTTCTCCATGAAGCCAAACCTTAACATTCATTATTTGCAAGTGTAACAGCACAGGTCTGATTTTTGTCTACAGAAGGACTGGTGTGCTACAGACACCCTGAATAACAAGTTTCCTTGGCTAGTCCTCTCCTGCCCTAAGAGAATTGCCAACGAGATTCTCTACCAAGTCCAAGCTGGAACTTACTAAGTTCTGCAAATTCTGAGTATAGATTTTCAAAGAGCTTTAGGCATTTTTGTCTGAAAATCGAAAATTGGCTTCACTGCAAAGGTTGGAAGACTTGAAAACAGCCCCATTATGCAAACCATGTTGAAATACAACCTCACACCTCTCAAAAAGGCAAACAGTGCACATTGGCACAACTTTTGTACCAAAACTCCATATTCAAGAACTCCTCAACAGTACGAAACTCAGAGCAAACTTGCAACACTGAATATATATATATATACATGCACACATATAGTGATTCTCCTCTTCTCCTCTAAGTCAATGAGTAAACCAAAATTCTGTAGTGTTGCTAACAGCTTGAAATTGACCCAAAAAGGTTTTTTTGCCATTTTACCCAGAAAACACATCACTCCCCATTCCTAGCAAGTAGGTCCCTACCTACATCTTACAAATTTCCATCTGTATTCATCCTACAAATGGGCCCAGGAAGCTGAACTACTCTTTGATCCCACACAAAACTGTTAATTTCCTGGAATGGAAGTACAAGGATGCAAGTCCTGCGGGGATGTGGATTAACAAAGCACCAAAGAAACAACATGCCTTCAAATGTTCCCATTGTTAATTTAGCCTGCATGAGAAGCAAATTAAGTTTTCAGAAAGAGTCAGTGCTTTTCATTGTTAAAACACCAATGGCATTGCGTTATTTTTGCATTATCTGCTCTTGGTCATGCATTGCTCGTATTGGGAAATGCGTGGAAGTGGTACAGGAAAACAGAGTAGGCTGTCAGATGTCACACAATTGAGCTCATAAATACATCAATAAACTGGAGAAGGAAGGGAATTTCCAGAAAACGTGGATTTTCTGTGATTAATGATGGCATAAAAATCAAACCACGGAATCAGATTATGTAACAACATAAACAGTGGCATTCGTATAAAGAACACGTCGCCCAAGGAAAAAGCTAGAAGCAAAGGATTGTTACCCATCAGCATTAATTTAAACAACTCAAGTCAATATTCTCATTTCCCTTCGATTCATTTTCTGCCCTGCAACAAAAAAAAAATTCCTTGTCACGGAGCAGCCCTCTCATAAGCACAGTCTCTTGTTCTCTCCCACACATCATTCCTCTCGCATTGGCACATTTGCTGCAACATCCATTTCATCTGAAAGCCATCAGCAATCTCCCTGAGCACACTGCTGCACAAGCACTCTGAGCTGCCCAGGGACGGGCAACTGGAAATGCCAAAGCACCAGCGACCTCTAAACTGCATGACAAACCCAGCACAGTCAGAGACACAGGGCAAGTTGATTTAACAAGCAGCAGAGGTGTTTTAGAAAACATGAAATGAAATGAAAAGGTAAATCCATCCTTCAAAGAACATTCCCAGGTCTGAGGGTACAGCTTGTAACAAGGCAGGTTGTTTCGCTGCGATGCTGCTCGCAACACTCCTCAGTGACCCAAATCTTAGCAGTGCTCAAAGCTCCGTATCCTGAGGGACACAGCCGGCACTGTGTGACACGCAGCAAAGGCACTCGGGCTTTTCAAAGCACCAAGCCCAGAGCACTTCAGAGAGGGCAGCTGCACCCACAGCAGCTGCCTGCAGAGACAGGATCTCCTTCCACATGGACGCCTGGGCAGGGATTTACCCCGGGAGCTCCCAGCACCCAGGGTGAGCTCTAGGGCAGCCCACGGAGCCAAAAGCTGCCCGGTGGTCACGTTCACCCAGAGGAGCCCTGCACGTGTTCCAGGCTGCTGCACCTCACTAGCTCAGCACCGGGCAGAGCTTGGAGAATCTTGTCATGTTAGAAAATGTAACTGCATTCTCACTGAGGTGAGAAATCTCTGAGTCTGGAATGAGATTTAAAAAGCCTCTGGTGAAACACCAGGGCTTAGTCTCCCCAAGAATTGGTAACCTCCTTTCATTAAGAACCAAAAGCAATTTAGTTTCAGAAGTTCCCCATAACTGGCACATCTGCAGCTTTCCTTCACCTGAATAATCTGATGGCTACTGCCACCATCATCACAAACCTCAGATAACCTTCCTTTACACACTTCTGCGTCTTTATAGCCTCCTTCCCTCTGCCATCTCATTTCCCCAATCAGGCCATTACTTCAGCTAACCCTTCCCAAAAGATAAAGCTTTCCACGCTCCTTTGTTCACTTCCCTCCTTTCACCACTCCACTGGCTCTGAGTACAGTTGCCTTGCTCTAATTCATGTTCTTAAGCTCTTCCTTCCCATTTTCTGCACCGCTGCCAATCTCACAGCAATCTCTTCTCTTCAGATTTGCATCCTTCCTCTGTGAGGCACTCTCTGAAACGGCACTGACTGTCGTTCTGAGAGCCTGGCAGCAGCACAGACCTCACATTCCCTGCCCCAAGGCTCATCTCAAGGCTGTGCCTTCCTCACATCCATGCCATCACCACCTCTTCAGCTGTCTGCTCCAGCCATTGCCTTTTTCCCCCACGTATGAAACCCTGCATGCTTTACTGTCCAACATGCAGCTCTCAACTCTGCTCATTCAGCTACTGAAGATTAAAAAAATATACCAGCAAAGCAAACAGATCATTATCCTGCTGAAGAAAGCACATCTAGGTTACACACAGGTTTACAAATGCCTTACTAACATTCCATCTACTCCCAGACTTCAATTAAGAACCAGTCACATTTCAGCTAGAACTGTACCTCCTTTGTTTCAGCTGCAAAGATGATCATTGCCTGTATCTGTGTCACTACAGAAGTCAACTCTGTGAAGGATTACTCTAAGAGTAAGTGAAAAAAAAAATCCCACAAATCCAACTGCCTGCTTAGCTTGCAATGACTGAGACAGGAAAGAAAAAAGCTAGAGCACTATAGCCCTACTGAGATATATATACAGCAGCTGTATTTTAGCTTCAAAGCAGAATGTTGTGATTTATTTTGCACTTTAAGCTGTAAATAGTTTGGGGGCACAACCATCTCCAGTTGCAGTAACCCAAGGAACTTCAGGTACCCCTCGAGTGATTTACAGCAGGAGCTGCTGCTGCTCAGGCAGGCCTGTGTGAAACACTTCCTTCTCAGACTGGTACCTCTGAATTGAACACCTCCACCGCACATCAAAGTCCTGCCACGAGAAACAGAAAGATTTTTGGCAAGATCTTCAGATATAATTCCTCATTTATTAATTACCGAGGCACTTAAACACTGGATGCCTTTAGAAAAGCCAGAGAGAGGCATTCTAGACACTGAAGGCCATGTCTTAGGAAGATTATTTTCATACATATAACTTCAAGATACAAATTATAGCAGTGTGAACAAGTGCTTGCCCATTTTACTCCCAAGCATGGCCTTTCCCAAAGCTTTTCATGCTCCTACCACAGAGCAGCGAATGCTGAATTTAACCTGCCAGCACAGGGTCCTGTGTTTGGAGAGCAGCTTGGGCAGCAAGGCCACAGGGAAACACAAGGGTCATAAGCTCAGTGAGTGGGAGAATTTCCACACAGCTGGATTCCTGCTCAGGAGCCATCTCCCGTAGGTGGCTGGTGGGTACAGGAGCCTGAGAGCAGCAGATTTATTTTGTTATGCCATCCACATCTCATGGTGCACATAGTTCACCCCATAAATGTACAAAAAGTCCCCCAAGCTACTTGCCACACTGATGTATCCTGTTACAACCACCTAGTACAACCTAAGCAACTAACCCCCTCCCACTCTGAAAGCTGCTGGTAACACTAAATAACAATTTCGGGAAGCTTCCTGGGAAAATGAAGAACACAGGCTTTTAGCAGATATTGAAGGTAAATGCAAATCACAGGGCTGATGCAACTGAACACAGATTTTCTACACAACTCGGATCTGCAGGTAACAAAACTTATATATTTCACAAAGCATTCCAGCTGGTTCTTTAAAAGAGCAAAAAGGTCACAGTTATCTAATTTCACTGACAAAACCAAAAGGGGCAGAAAGAGCCCTTTCAGTGACTGGCCCTCCATCTGTTCTGGATTACTTCCTCAGTCCTCAGTTGCTTGCTCACACCCAGCATTTCCCTGAGCCCACAGCTGAACTAGCCCCAGTCCTGCCAGACATTGTGAGCCTCAGCCTGGGCATCCCAGTCAGTCCCAGTTAACCTCAGGGGGTATCTCACCCATACAGGTGGGCACCACCTGCACATGGAAGCTGTGGAATGGCACCACTCAATGCTCATCCCCCTGGGAATGACTAACGACAGGATCCACAGAACCAGCACACTGCAGGAGAAGCCTTCAGCTGTCCTGAGGGACACAGCAGCTTGGGAACACTCACTAAAACTTCACACAGCAAATCAAAGTTGTCACTCTGAAACCTTGAAATATTTCTCTGAGATTCCAGCCTTAAAAATAGAACAGTACTATTTCCATGACTGATTTTCCTTTAAATAAATGCAAATGATCAATCCAGGCAAGGCACAGCTGAGGGCTAGAGCAGCATGTTCTGAAACTTACATGCAATTAGCATGTTGACACATTACCTCTTGTTTATCAGAATTAGGGTGTATTTGCTCCTCAGAACTTTCAGATCACGCATTTGCTCCTGTATTTACTACAGATTCATCCCTGGCACTGAAGGGAAACAACTAAGCAGAAGTGCACCAAACCCCATCTCCCTGATCACAGAGAGGCATAAAACATCTGTTCCTAGGAATGTGGAACGCTCTTAAGAAGAGCAGCATCCCCCTAAGTCTGCCAGGCAGGGATGATCCTGGGTTTGGGATGTTTCCCACAGGACTGACCCCCTGGTTCCAGATCACACAGAAACCCCCAACAGGGAACTCAGCCCAAACAGCTTCTGCCCTTTGATTCAAACAAACCTCCTGGAGAATCTCCCCTTCTGCACCACACCAGGAGGCAAAACCTCCACGTCTGCATTTAGGAATGATTTTCAATGCTTTTAGGGAAACATCTCCACTCAAACACAAGTGATCCTGTGCAAGCCTCCACTAAGGTGAACATTAAATTCAACTACCAACTGCATTGTACAGAGCACCATTTTCTCCCGGAAACCACAGAATTAATTGTTCATCTTATTCAATTTTTGTATTTATCCATTTCTTATATTTATCCATTTCTTGTGAAAGAGAGAAAAGTGTATTTCTGACACCTCCTACTCCATCCTAAAACTCCTACTAATCCCACTGATATTTGCACGGATTAGCACATTTCCCAGCTCCAACAAGTGGAGGATACAACACTCACCAGCCAAAGTGCCATTTGCTTCCTCCTGATACAACCTGGCTGCAAAGAGGAGATGTGCAAAATGGGAGAGCACTTGCAAAAACACAAAAAAGTGGGGGTTTTTGAAAGTTGAGGGAGCCAAACCTTCCAGCTTCAAATGCTGTTTGAGCACCTCACAGAACTCAAAGCTGAGTGTTGGTGACTGCTCCGCGGAAGAAAAAAACCACCAGAGCACATTTCCCACCTCGAGAATTTAGGAGGCATCTCTCTGGGAGGCTGGTCCTGAGCTGGATCCCCAGAGAGCTGCCCCAGCCTTGCCCTCCCTGCTGAGGGCACTGATGGCTCTGATGTGCCCCAGGGCCAGTGGGAGATCACAGCACCAGGGGAGGAGGCTCCCTGTGAATGGCTTTTAAGCCCCTGCACTCAGTGACCAGTACAAATAATGAAAGATACACAATGGCTTAGTAGGTTTCCCCTTTTTGTTTTTCATTTTATTTCTCCTTTTTGAGACCAGATGGGACACTTAACGAAAGTTCATATTTTCTGGATCAGGTAGTTTAGCAACAACTCCACTGGCTAAAAAACCCATTTATGTCTCCACTGAACCCAGCTCGCATTCAGAGTGCCTTAAAGGGAAGTTATTTGCATTTTGCCCCTCAGTTCTGGAGAACTGCATGAAATTCTGTATGTGAGAGCAAATTATGCTTAGGAGAAAAAGCAATTATGCTTATAACATATAAATTAGAAGATATTTACCGATTACTATTCTCTCTCAGCTCCTAACTTAATTTCATTCGCGCCTAAAGGCAGTAAAACGAGGGGCCTCTGATACGTGCCTACAGAATTTGGTTACATTAATAAAACCCCAACATCTCTTTCTATCGGTCCCACCTGGCTTCTTCTCCACTAACGCGAATTTAGCGGCGTAAGCGTTAATTAGGCGTATAACCAATACACCAATTAGGTCTCGTTAGGTAATTCCGTGTGTGCTGGACCGGAGCTGCAGTACCGGTGCTGCCCCGGCCCGGGACCCCGAGCCCGCCCGGCGGGCTTTGATCCGCCCCCGGGGGCGCGGAGGAGCCGGGCCCCCCCGCCCGGGGCATTTCGCTTTCGGTTGGTGCAGCGCGGCCGCGCCGCTCCTCGCCCCCGGCCCGGCCTCCTGCGGGTGTTAATTGTTGTTATTTATTTATTTCCAATGAAACGGAGGCGCTCGTGGCGCCCCGGGCGGGCCGCGGCGGAGGCGGGAGCGAGCGGATCCCCCCGCGGGGACGGTG